>JAGPOW010000261.1:36246270-36269789 GCA_030014935.1 Caiman crocodilus | reverse complement strand
TCATCTGACCCCGGTGCTCTTTCCTGCCAAGGCAGGGGGTCGGACTAGATGATCTGCCCAGGTCCCTTCCGACTCTAGACACTATGATACTATGATATAAAAATTCATGCTTACATTATGTGATTCTGTGTCCTCCTTTAGTAGCTAGACTAGACATACATTTTAACTTGTGTCAGCTGTCTTTGAACAGACCTGACTTTTCTAGCTTAGGTTGTAGATGTTCATTAAATCCAGAGGTCCTGGGCTCAAGCCCTTGTAGTTGATGATGACATTCCATGTAGGGGGGCATTGTAACATTTAGATTAGAGGTGTACTGATATATCAGTCGCATATCGGATTGGCACCTATAACAGGAAAATTGTTATCGGCAATCGGCCTTTTTTGGCTGATAATGTCAAAATGTCTGGGAAGAGGCTGGCTCAGCAACCCGCCATCTTCCCGCACACACATCTGTGGGGGGCACATGCCCCTGAGGCCACCCCTGGGGTGCGCGCAGCAGCAGGGAGCTGCCCTCCTTTCCCAGGCCCTTGTGGACAAGCCTCCTGCAACTCGGTCCTAATCCTAGCCCAAAGATCCAATTCACTCCTCTGTGTGGGCCGTGCCTGCCCCATTCTCTCCCTCACTGTGGGTGCCTCTATCTGCTCCCTTCTCCCCCATTCCCTTTCCCCTCCACAGACTTACCTGCAGGATGCAGCTCTCCAAGCTGCCTGGCTGCATTCCTGTAAATTGACTGTCTCATTGGTATTGGCTATTAGTATCAGCCCAGAAAATCTTTATCAGTGCACCCCTAATTTAGATGTTAAGAGCTAATAAATTGCCTTTGTTTACAACTTGTTTCTTGGGGAGAAAAGCATATGATGTAGTAATTAAAGATTGCTTTGCTTTATAATGCATAGACACAATGACTGGATCCAGATGTGCAGTCAAGTGCGGTCACAAACTTCATGTGTTGCATGTTAAACCATGAGTCCCACTGCTTATTTGCAGTACTGGGGCATACTTTTGCTTCTGGGATTTCTTGAATAGTAAAAAAACAAACAAACAAAAAAACACGTGGTGGAAAGCACACTGAAGCACTGTGTGCCAGGACAAATGAGGAGATGGGAGAGTACACTGCTCTGCGCTGCCCCCAAATCCTTTAAATATTACAGTCCTGGGCTTCCTGCTCCCCTGTCTTGGTGTGCTGTGGTGCCCCCACAGTGAGGCACCCAGCCAGCTGCTGGCCTGGGCTCAGCAGCGTACCTTGCGACAGGGGTTCCACATGCCTTATTATAGGGACTTCACAGTAGAGCTCTTGCACTGAGGCATGCAAAGGTGGGAGCGACCAGTGCCTGCTTCCCCATCTCAAGGCATGCTGTGCCCCAGCCAACCAGTGGCTGTTCTGGCTGTGCCCCAGCCAGCCAGCCAGTTCTGGCTTCAAAACAAAAGGAGCTGGCTGATTCCCTGCAGCAGTCAGAGTGTTATACAAATATCATTGTTTAAAAGCAGTGCATACCCTGAATAAAGATTGCAGAACAAGCAGTAAAATGGAGCATATGACCATGCTAATGTTCAAAAGATGTACTTCCTTCTCACCTCCCAGGAGCTGAAGACATATTAACATAGAAAATAACTGCAAGTTACATTTCATTAATAGTTAAAGACATGGGTACCGTAGAAATTCTCTTTGCAGGCCCTCGCAGTCGAGAATAATTGTCTTCCATGATTATTTTATCTGTGTGTCCAAAGATGGTGGATGAGGCCTGTTTGGGATTGACAGACTGTATTGCAGCTTGGACATGTGTTTCCTTGTGGCATAGGTGGTGCTGAATTCTTCATTTGGTCCATGACACGCTGTTTCTACTATTTATACTTTTCTGTCTCCTGTTGTTGTCATGGGGTTTCAAAGTACTGAGATCCCTGCAGCAGACTCTTCCTCCACTTGGGGCAGTCCTGAGCAATAGTTTCCCACAAGTTGATTGCGATGTTGCATTTTTTTTAAAGTTGACCATGAGGATGTCCCTGTAGTGGTTTCTCTGCTGTCCTCTTAAGTGTACACGTTGGTTAAGCTGGGAGAATAAAACTTTCTTTGGGGGTCTGAAGTCAGACATCTGGATTACATGGCCGGTCCAACCAAGTTGATGTTAGATGAATTCTACAACTTTTGTTTTTGCCTGAAAAACTCCAAATTGTTATTACACTGTATTATGCGTAAACAAGACAGCTTGGTCTGGGGGTAGAACCAAGCTTGGTCCGGGTCTCAAGAAAGCTTCCTTTCAAATATCTGCCACCAGCCTGCTTGATAACCTTGGATAAGTCACTTCTCCTTTCCCTGTCTGAAATGAAAAAATGTCCTCCTTTTGTAAAGTGTCTTGAGAGATATTGATAAAAATCTGTATGTAACAGCTAGATATTTGTATACTTCATTTTTCAAGCCCTTACTATAACACATTTCAAATTTCCCTCTCCTATCATTCACCTCCAAGAGAAAACACCTTAAAAATCATATGAACTGTAAATGTGTGATGTTTGGTAAACTCAAATTGACATCATCTCAAAACCTGTTTAAAAAAAGTGAAGAAAAGCACACTATAAATGCATGTTTTATTAGAGAACAGATGGTTTTAGCTTTCCACTAGTAGTAAGGGGTTTATAGACAGAAATTATTTTTTAAGATTTTACATCTTAATTGTCACAGGTAGCTGGAATTGTCACCAGATTAGCTACCAATTCATAATAAAGGTGTTTTCCTGTTTTGTTTTTCCTTCTATAAGAAAGGGTTGGTATTGTATGCAGCTGAATTTCTTTGGAAGTGTGACTGGTGAGATACATGAGCCTAGAAAAGATTTTGTCCCTCTCTATAGAGAATAAGTAAGCTGTTTTAAAATAAAGTTCAATTCATGTATGTTAAAAGTGCAAAGCTTTTGAGGTAACTTCCTGTGAGTACAAGTAATTTTCTCAATTTTTGCAGAAAGCCTTTTAGAAATATTTGCCATACACCAAAATATATGTAGAGAATCCTAGATGATTTAATGACTTATTGGTTTGTGTTTCATGTGATTGGAGTCTGGCAAACAAGCTACAGTAGCAGATATTATTAATAGGCTATGGGCATCAATTAAAATGTTCTGAGCAGTAGATTTAGTAAGTAGAATAATTCTGTTTTTTGTCAGGTAGTTGACGCTAAGTCTCTTGCAAGCTGTTTAACAGTGTGGTCTCTACTATTCAATAATATTGTTGTAAAGGTTATACTGTACTTAAATTAAAAAATAAGATGCATGCTTTTCTCCTTACACACTTAATACTCCCTCAGCTTCTCTGTTCGGCATTATATAAGATTACACAATGATTCCAAATATTTCATTTTCCCACACTTTTTTCCCCCAAGTTACTTTTAAATCTATTATCTCCACCCTGTTGGCCAGTCTTTAACCTTTAAGTTTGCATATGTTCAGAGTACAGAGTTGAACACCAGACAGTAACAGTCCTTTCTCCCTTTCAGAGATGTTTATATGTTTTGTTTCCCCTGGGCACTCAGCTTCATTTCTTGATGACACTCACTTTCCTTCTTTTTATTAAATCTTTACTCTTTCTTTCATTAGAAATTAGACCAGGGATGACAGAAGAATTAACTTCTTTTCCAGAAAGAACTACTGCCAGCATCTAATAAAAGAGGAATTTACAGCCCTTTATTTTTATCTAGAAATACTTTGATCAGACAATAACAAAGTCAGTTTGGTTAGTAGAGTTGCTCTTCTTTTTTCAGTTCTCCTGTAAGAAAAAATATTATGCTGTGGTCTCTTGAAAAAACATTAAATATTGAGGGATTTTTTTAAAAATATCAAATGGTTTAGAAGTGCATTGTTTTTTAATTGACCAATCAGTCTATTTAATTTAAATAGAAGTGATTCAAATCATGATGTAAATTACTGGTCCAGAGGCCACCATTTAATCATTGTTTTCTATAAAAAGTGTATTCTTGTTGTTTGATATCCTTTATTCATTTAACTTCTTGAAAATTTCTACTTTTAGAGAAAGGTAAGGGCTTGACTTTGTGTACACAAACTTGCAGAGAAACAAGAGTGCTGATAGGTAGATAATCAGGTCTGTTATCTCTCATCTCCATATAATGCTATTAACATGGATGTTATCTTTGGAGATGTGAATCCACAGTTTGAGAACTGAAACTAAGCATCACAGAGATGCTTTATGGAAACTTCTAGACCAGGGGCAGGCGATTATTTCGGGTGGAGGGCCGCTTACTGAGTTTTGGCAAGCCATTGAGGGCCGTATGACGGGCAGCCAGGGGCAGATCAATATTCATTTTCTAAATTTTTTAGGGGCTCCACAGGCCTCATTTTTCCCACCTCTGTTCTAGACTGAGCACTGAGTCCCATTGACTCCTCATTATTGACTCCAAGATGAACATGGACCAACAATGCGAGAACACGGTCAGTAGGGCTAACTGTATCTTTTTCTGCATCCACAGATGCATCACAAGCAGGGCCAAGGAGGTGATCCTCCCCCTCTGTGCAACACTGGTCAGGCTGCAGCTGGAGTACTTAATCCATTTCTGGGTACTGCACTTCAGGAGGGATATGGACAGCATTGAGAGGGTCCAAAGGAGGGCCACCTGCATGATCTGGGGACAGCAGGGCAGACCCTATTGAGAAGAGGCTATGGGACCTTAACCTGTTCAGCCTTTGCAAGAGAAGGCTGAGGGGAGACCTGGTAGCCATCTAGAAACTTACTATGGGGGGACCAGCGGTGTTTGGGAGAGACCTTGTTCCCCCCTAGCGCCTCCTGGAGTAACAAGGAATAATGGCCACACGTTGCTAGAGAGTAGATTTAGACTAGATATCAGGAGGCACTACTTCACAGTTGGGACAGCTAGGATCTGGAACCAACTTCCAAGGGAAGAGGTGATAGCTCCTACCTTGGGGGTCTTGAAGAGGAGGCTCGACGATTACCTAGCTGGAGTCATTTGATCCCAGTTTTCTCTACTGCCCAGGGCAGGGGGTTGGACTAGAAGGTCCCTTCTGACCCTACATCTATGAATCCTTGGCTGGCTGGGGTACAGAATGCCTCAAGATGTGGGAGCAAACAGCGTTGGGCTGGCTGCTTCCCTGTCTCCCAAGTGCCTCTGGAGTGGAGCCCCACAGTGAGGCATCTGGTGCCCCAGCCAGCCAGGGAGCAGCTGGCGGGGCACAGTGTGCCTTGAGATGGGAACAGCCAGCCTTGTGTGCCAGTAGACAGGGGAGCAGTAGTGTGCTTGCTTCCTCATCTCAAGGCGCACTGCTTCCCAGCCAGCTGCTCTTATTATGCACTGCTCCCCAGCTCTGCAGCTGGATGTGACTCAGTGTGCCTCAGCGTTGGGGCTCTGCAGTGGAGTCCCCATGCTGAGGCGCACAGAGACGGGAGCAAACAGTCCGAGGCTGCTTGCTTCTGTGTCTCAAGGCACACTGTACCATAGCCAGCCAGGGAATGGCTGGCTGGGGTGCAGAGTCTCTCGGCATGGGAACTCTGCAGTGTGCTGCTTGCTTCCCCGTCTCCACCTAGGGCTGCCTACCCCCATCTCCATATGATGCTTCCTGGCTAGCCAGGGCCCGGGCTGCCTCAGAACAGGAGATGGCTAGCCAACACGTGGGCAAGAACCTGCACTGTGGCCCGAATTACTGGCACAAATTTTGCTCCTACTATCTGTGCTGCTGCAAAGGCATGCCCGTGATCATGTGAACATGGCCTTAGTGTCCTTACTGAACCTTCCTAAGAACACTGTAACATAAAAGAATCATAAGGAATTGGTCACACATCTTTTAGTGGCTGTAAAAATTACAACTGTAAAAGACTGGAAGAAAGGTGACACTCCTAAAATCACTGATTTAGTTTCAAAAAGTTTGGAAAATTTTAGTAGTAGAAAAGTTGTCCTATAAAGTTAGCATTCGACAGGAGAGAAGGAAAAAAGATGCTTAGTTGGAAATTTGGTGGGAATTTTTGGAATTTGCTAAATAAAATCTTCTGCCTCCAAACCAGAAAGTTTGAGGGAAAAAAAATTAAATGCTGATAGGAAGAGAAAGTCCCATAAATACTGCTGAGGGGCTCCGAGCCCTGGGAGGAATGGAACTGGAGGTATGCCTGACAGTTGGTGGCAGGGCCAGGGAGGGGGCAGAGACTGGGGCAGGACAGGCAGGGGCAGAGGCTGCAGGGGTGTAGGTGCTGGGGGGCAGGCGGCAGGGGCAGGCATGGGGGGTGCAGGCACTGTTTGGGCAATAGGTTGCTAGGGGAGGGGGGAATAGTGGGGGGGTAAGGAGCCCCCCCCCACATCCAGGTGTCTGCACCCTTTACCGCATATCCCCCTGTCACTGCTTTCCCTGCTGTAGCAAGGTTAATATGCAATATAAATGTTATGGTTTGGTGGTGTTGTAAAACATACTGAGAAATTAATTTTATTTTGGCAGTGTTTTAAATTGCTGTTTTGTCTGCAGCCAAAACAATTTTTTAATGCAAAAAATATAAAAGTCTGACTTAAGTTTGTACAAGCATGTTAAAATGCTTATATTAAGACAGTTAAAAAGTATTACCATTTTTTTAGGTAATTCATTCTTCATAATGCTGGGGATGAAAATTGCTACAAATAACAAGTATAAAGTCTTAAGCAATTTATAAAGTAGTGGGGGCTTTGTGGACATGTGGAAGAGGAAACATGTTTCAGATCTACTTGTTATCATGGTAGTGATAATCTTATTATGGTGTAACAGCATTGTTGTCTTTTAGCAGAAGTGAGAGACGTATGCATAAAACTTTTTATTTTCTAGTGTGGTTTTCATATTGTAATTTTGATGTTTGCATTTCTATGGACTCTTTTGATTATTGCCTCATAAGGAAAGCAGGGATCAGTCTTGGGAAGGGTAACCTCCAAGAAACGCACTCAAACAAAACAGAATAGTGCTACTGGTGATTCTTGAGATGAAAATCTTCTATTACTACTGAACTTTTGTCTTTAGTCTCCTCAACACTGGATTTGAGAGGAAGGTGACCTTGGGTCAGCTTTTTAAGTGTTCCTGGCCCCCAGTACAAGTATTCAGGCTCTTGTTTTTAAGATGTGATTTTCATCAAGGGTGCTGTGGCACCCTGGGGTGCCTTAATCCTTTCAGGGATGTGTTGGGGTGCCTCGCAATGTTAGCATTGTTAAATATATAACCTTGATTCACAGGATAAACCCAGAGATTTCAAATAGGAACTCATAATGTTAAAAACATTCTGATCTGCTTTGGTCTTTCTCAGTGCTTTGCAACAGGAGAATTGTTCTATTTTTTTTGTAGTAAAAAATGAATGAAAACTCAGAGCTGGCATTTTCCAAGGGGTGCCTTGAGCCTAAAAATGTTGAGAACCACTGTTCTAATCAGCCCAAAGCCTGTTCCTCTGTAACACAGGGGTTTAGCAAATAGCTTCTGTATACTTAGTGGAAAGTTTTATAAGGCCTTTCTCCTGTCCTGGCATTATTCCCAATTTCTTGGCAATGACAATAGGATTTAGGGTTTTGGGGCCCTGCTGTAGGCATCATGATAGTTGCCTTTTGGGGCTTGGGAGTTCATTTTTTTTTCTTGCTGCCACTTTGCTCTGGGCAGTGTAAGATTTTCTTGCTTTCTCTCTCAGTAGTCTAGGGACCAGGTGGGTGGATTATGTTGTAAAATTAATTTTTATTACTGCTTGGCAGGTGCGTACTTCAAGTAATTGTTCCACAGGGCTCCAGTTTTCTAATAAACTACAATAGAAAGCAGGCTAAGAGAAGGTATAGTGTTATTAAGGGTTAGCAGTTTCTTTAAGTTGCACCCTACTTTTTTAATATTAAGATTGTTAAAAATTGAGAAAAGGAGGTTAACAGTACCTTTGTATCTCTGACTTAAATAAAATTGGAAGGTTTGGTCGTGAAAGGGAATAATAAGTGAAATTAAGTGCTGTCTAAATTATGAGTTCTGTGGTCCAGCACTGGAATATTGCCTCTTGCAGAGGTGCCACAAATCATCGAGCTAGAGTTCCTACAGGCTACTTATCATGCAATGTATTATTATGGATCTGGACCCCACTGTGGTAGATACTGTACAAACATCAAGTGATTTTAAAATGGTTAGATTAAGGAAAGTTAAGGTTGTTTGCTTTTGTTTTTAAAGCTTAGCATTAGGAAAAAAATATCATGAAGCATTGGGAAGAGTGACATTTCTTTCAAATAGTCCCTTACTTGTGGAAACCTCATTTTGATTTTAACAGTTAAAAGGTGCTTATTCAATGTGGTGGGTGGTCCGATTAATTTTTTTTAAAACCCAATAAATAAATACTTTATATGGTCCTGTAAATGACTCAACTCCCAGCTAATACTCAACCATGAGACCATTTAATATATTTACAGTACTTTCTCTCAAAAAAGTAAAGAAATAGAATTCCTAGAAAAATCATCACTGCCAAATAACCAGACTTTGCTTTGTGTTTTAGATGTTGACAAATTGCAAAAAATTTTGACTGGGGAGATAAATTAAAAACTTTTTTTTATATGGCCCTTATTGCTGTGGTCTTTGAGAATCTAGCAGCTCCCTCTTTTATAAATGAAGGAATGATCTGCCCAGGTACCTTTTGGTGATCACAGAAGTGGCAGAATTGTACAAAGTTGTCTTCTAGAACCAATAGGCAGACAACATAGAGCATAAGATATGTGTGTTCCCTGCAAACTACTTAGCTTCTACAGTGCACAGCTGCTGCAGCATTCTGCACTGTCCTGGGTTTTTTATATAGATTTAAGTTACAGGTCCATAAAAGCATTATGCAATAAAACAGCATATAGCAGGGGTGCCTAACAGACCAAATCTGGCTTACAGAGTCATGACATCCAGCTTGTGGGGCTACCTCATGGGTTGGAAAACTTTGGCTGTGGGGAATGGTAGAAGCTCCATGGGACCAGGTCCAGCCTTAGCTGCGTCATTGCCCATGCAGTGAGATCAGGGCTAGCCCTCTAAACCACTATGTCCAGATCAGGTCAGACTTCCCCCACCTCCCTGTGTCCAGTTCCCCCCCCATGTGCCCTGATTTCGTAGATGTTAGGGCTGGAAGGGATCTTGTGAGATCATTGGATCCAGCTCCCCCTGTCCAAAGGACAGGAAGTTAGCTGGGGTCAGATGACCCCAGCAAGGTAAGCATCCAGGCATTTCTTGAACATATCCAGAATGGGTGCTTGCACCACTTCTGAGGGGAGTCTATTCTAGATTCTGGAGACTTGGATGGTAAAGAAGCTTTTCCTTATGTCCAGTCTAAAATGGTCTTCCAGCAGTTTGTGACTGTTAGACCTTGTCTTCCCTTGGGATGCCCTGGTGAACAGATGTGTTCTCAGTTCCTGATGCACTCCCATTATATATTTATGGGCTGCCACCAAGTCCCCTCTGAGTCTTCTCCAGGCTGAAGAGTCCCATGCCTCTTCTCATAAGGCCTGCTCTCTTGACCTCTAATCATGGCTCTCCTCTGGACTCTCACAAGCTTCTCCACATCCTTTCTAAAGTGTAGAGCCCAGAATTGGATGCAGTATGCTAGCTGCAGTCTTACCAACACTGAGTAAAGAGGGAGCATGATTTCTTGTGTCTTGCTTGAGATGCATCAGTAGATGCAAGCCAGAGTTTTTTGTTTGTTTTGCCGGCTGTAGCATTGCATTGGTGGCTTATGTTCATCTTGCGATCAATCAAGATCCCCAAGTCTCTTACGGTCGTGGTGCTAGTGAGTATAGCATTGTAGGGCCTCGAAGTGTGATGTGGGTTCTTTCTCCCAAGCTGGAGCACCTTGCATTTCTTTGTGTTGAAAGTCATCAGGTTTTGATCTGCCCACCTTGCAAGCCTGTCCAGGAGCTGTTCTGTCCCGCCACCCTTCCCCATGTGTCTGGATGGCGAGCTCATGTCCCACTCCTTGATGGGCTTGTGTTTCCTTCCTCTTTACACATTTGGATTGGAGCCACTCCATCCCCTACCCTTTGCACATCTGGATTGGGGTGCCCTGCTTGCAGCACCCACCCCATGGATTGGGCCAGGACTGTTTGCCTCCTTCCTCACCTCAATCTTGTTCAAGGCTGGTCTGTTCTACTCATACCTCGTGTGTGTGTCCAGATTGGAGCTGCTTCACCCTGCCCTTATCCCAGGCAGATCAATCAAGGTCAGGCTGCACAACTCTTTTCCCCCCACCCCCATGCACATACTCTCCCTGCAGCTGGATCTAGCCCATTGGCCAGAGCTGGCTCATGAAAGGACCTAGCACCGCCCATTTGGCCCATGGTGCAAAAAAATTGGGTGCCACTGTCATAAAAAAACAAAAATGTGGACTGGGATAACAAGCTCTCTATTTGAGAAGGATGTGTGTAACTATCTGCCTAAATGAAGGTAGTGGGGAAAAAAAAGTCTTTCTGGTAATTTTTAACCAGTACCTTACTAGAAACTAGGTATTCATTAAAATAATGTTCCATGCTAGCTGGCTATGATAGAAAGGAGATGTTTTCCAGTATACAGGGGTAACAAACATCTCAGTCCAAGACTCCTTAAGGGTTTTTTATTAAATGGAAGAGGTGATGAAACAGACCATTTTTGGTATTATACAAGAGATAATTTTGTTTTCCACAACAAATTCCTCTTGGAATTCCCACAGAAAGACAACCATTCAAGAGCTAGTTGTGTTAACTTTTTTTGATTGTCTGCTCTAACACCTCACTATCAAAGTCATCTTGATTTAATATCTGTATGAGTACCTGAACCCCCAGAAGAAGATATTTCTCTGCAGTAATGCAGAGAAATGTATCCTAAAAACAACTTTATTCTGGCATGACGATAATATAAGTTCATGACTTCACAATAGTAACTCCAACATTGTGGCTAAATTCCGACCTTGAATTATTTTAAATTTACACTTCCCTTGGAAGGGAATACCACTAAATAAACAATTGTTTATTGCTGTTGTCTACAAAATTGATGTCATATACAGCCAACCTCAGTGCAAAAATTCATTTTAGATGAGTGATTTCCAGGGATCTGGGTTTTCTGTTTCCTGTGAAAAAAACAGACCCCCCCCAAATTTTCCCTTTTAACTGAGAAAAACATGGATTCTTCATTTTAATGGAGAAACGCATGGGTTTTCTACTTTTGCAAAGAGCTCTAGCCTGCAAGGGGCTGGAGGAGCAGGAGAAGGGCTCTCACGCATGCACATGGCTGCCAGATCCTGGCAAGCATCTCCTGCGGGTAAGTCAGGTGGGGGAGAGGGAGCTGGGCTCCATGCTCTGCTCCACTGCAGTAGCCACTGCTTCCCTTAGGTGGCAACTGGGGTTTGGCTGATATTGCAGGGGCTAAGGACCCAGGTCCCTGGTCCTATAGCCCTAGAAGCAGGGGGCCCCCTCTAGCAGGGCTGCAGGTAGTGGTGTGGCTGTGGGTGGGGTGTGGGGAGTAGTGACAGGGTCGTGTTTGGGAGTGAGGGGCACTGGCAGGGCTGTGGATGGGGAGTTAATGTGGATCAGCAAGCTTGGGGGACTGTGGCTTGGGAGTGTGGGGCCTAGACCTGCATCCTGGTGAGTGAAGTGTGTAGGGGGAGTTCTGATTTTCCATGATAACACCAAAATCAAATACCAAATTGATAGATACTTAGAATTTATTTTATTATAGTGATTGAGGTACTGCTAGGCTCCCAAATTGCTTAAAAATTGTAACTGTATCAATAAAACATCGTGTTTGATTAACACCTATACATGTATAATGGTGTTTCATTTTAATTATGGATTTGGGGTTTTTTTTAATCGGAGAGCATTTTGCAATATTTGTTTTATCAGAGAATTTCTGATTTTTTTTTTAACAGAGATAACCAGGATCCCTGTTGATTTCTTTCAAAGTGTTTCTAAATGACCTGGGAAATCTCTCAAGATAAAAGTTTGCTATACTATTTTTAGAGTGTAAGAAATGTAGCTCCTTTCCTTCCCAGTGAAATAATTCCACTTTTAGCAGTATTATATATTATATATCTTGCTGTCTATTTAATTGTTTCCTTTTTACTGTAGATTTTAAATGACCTTTTAATTTTTATTAGATAACAAGCATGTTTCATTTTATTGTTCATCAGTTTGAAGTAATCAGATTGCTGTTAAATATTCCAAGAAACTGAGATTTATAGCTCTTCTGTTTAAATTGAATAAAACAAAGGCACAGTGTATTTGCTAAGCTTGTGTTTTTAATTTTAATTTTACTGAAGTAACAATAAAATTAGTTGGCTTTTTATCAAGCTTCAGTTTGATTTTTTTTAATATCTATAAGCATTAAAACTGTCTGCTGAGAGATTAGAAGTGCCTCAGCACAGCTGAGTTCTCAGCACAATGTGAGTGTTCAGTTGCAAGGGATTCCCCCATAAGGCGGGAAAAAACCCTTGGTACAATGATCAGTCCTGCCAAAGCTTGCATCTGCACTGTTTGCAGGCATGCTTTTGATTGGCTTAACGTAAGTTATTCACACCTAGCGGCTGACAACTGGCTCGTTAACAGTATAAAAGCTAGGGTAAGTTTCCACCCAAGTTGGAGAGAACTCCACATGCACGTGAAAGTTGCTTCTGATATGCATCTCGGACCAGACTTGGAGGCCTGATCAACCACCAACGACTCCCCGTCGCTGAAATCCTGACGTACCCTGTGCCCTGCATGCTCGAACAACATTGGTGTGCCACCCGGGTTCTGTTTTCTACTTGTTTCTGCAACTTTATGGAGCATGCCTACACTGTACTCCAGTTTGTAAGTAAAGTTCTTTTTGAATTCAACCGACAAGCTTTTCGTGCCTAATTCCACTCCATCGGCGGCCCCATCCAGCCACTCTCAGGCATCACGAACAGGATCAGTATCTGGGGAGGATGCAATAGAGTTGGAATTAGTTAAAAATTGCCCTGGTGCAATGGGAAACGCCATGTGCTGAACGCCGTGGAGTTAGGCATGCACATTGCCTACCATCAAGTGGGTGGAACGGGTGGAAGACTCGTGAGCGGTTACCCCTTGCTCAAAGGAGAAGAGGGAGCTGCGAAAGAGTGGGAGGTATGTCTCCACCCCGGAGCGTTCGGCTGTGTGATGGGAAGCGAGCGGGTTCTATTCCGTACCCAAGAGGAAGGGGGCACCAAACGCTTTGTTGGACCAAAGCTGAGCGAAGAAAGCACTACCCTCAGCCAGGAGTTTGCCCGCTGCATGCGCTGTGTGCAGGAGAGCGAAGGGCCAGCACTGATTAATTTAGACCTGGTGCCTGAGCTGAGAGACCCGGAGCTTTTTCCTGAGCTCCACGGAAAATTAGGAGCAGAAGGTCACTCCGTGATTAAGAGGACTGGCTCGGAACACGGGAAGGGGAAATTGCTGCATGTAATGTTCCGCATGGTAACAACCCTGATGTGGGAAAAGGCAGAATTAGAAGCCCGACTGCTTGCCGTTCGCGTGGCTGAGCAGATAGCAGCAAAGGAAAAAAGCCTAGGTCCTCCGTCATAGCAAGATGGCAACAAAACGAAGGGGAGCTGCCCCGAGAATCCGGAAGAGAAGGGCGGAGCTACCGGTGGGAGGGCGGAAGTAGCGACTCCATCCCCATGATGACATCGCTCCCCATGGGCCTGCCTCTGGGCCACGACAAGGAGGCAACGTGAAACAAGCTGTGCCCAAGTTCCCCGTTGGATGCAGCGACGACTCAGACGGCCATGTAACCCGTGGCAGTGAGAAGCTGAGTGGTTGGTGCTGCTAACACCTATCATTCCGAAACCTGGACCAAGTTGCAGGAGCTGTGCAAGAGGTCCGAGATGAAACCAGAAGAAACCTTAGCAATGTGGATGGGATGCCTGGTCGTGGAGTTTGGATCCGACCTGGTGAACCGAGAAGAGGTGAGTTTTCTGACAAGGCAAGCCTCGTGGAGCGGAGGGTATGCCACCGATGCAAATATGGTAACGTGCAACCCTCATTGGCCCATTCCGCTTCCAGCGCTTGTTGCAGGTCGAGCTAGCCAGAAGTCACATACTTGACACGGAGGCTGTCCATTGAAAGTCGACGTGGAACAGATCTTGCTAACGATTATAGGGATCTCGTACTGCACATGAAACCCTAGAATGCATGCACTGGGATTAACAACAGCCCAGCAGCAAGGACCGTGGCCTCACCGTTACCTGCAGGATCCGGGAGCGGTTCCAATCACACTCAATGGTATAGACGCCTGTATCGAAGCATATGGAGGGAAAGCTTCCATCATTTTGCGGATTCTTTTGAACCCACTGGCCGGACAACCCACAGGCGATCTCCTACGACAACTCCTGCGACTGCAAGAGCTCATCAAGCCAGACATAAAAACGTCTAGTGAAGCCTTATATGAGTCAAGTTCTTGGCCAACGCAGAGAACGCCGAAGGAACGAGTCATGTTTGGATTCCTCCTGCATTGTTCTAGGCTCACGAAAAAGCAGTTGCGAATTTTGGGAGATATAGGCCAATGGAACCTGGTGCATGAGCTAGGCTTCTGATATTCAGCCAAGTCAGACGATGGGTCATCGTGCTAAAATCCAAAGTATAGTATATAAGTTAGTTAATTGTTTAGAAAGTTTCTTTCTCCACAGGTCTGAGATCCAGAGTGTGTGCCGGAGTCAGACTAGAGGGAGAGAAAGAAGACCAGGACGCAACGTGCGGCATCGTTATGACACCCATTGAAGTCCTGATGATTGAACTGTTCATAACAAGTATAGTTATGTGTTTATAGATAATTGTTTAGTTCGGTCTTTAGAGAGTGAACTTGTTTCATTGTCTACGTTTGTTTATACTTACCTACCATGTGAACCCGTCGGACAGAACGACGGCTTGACTGACTCGCATGTGCTCCAGCTTCAGCTGTGTCATCGGCAAGGGGGCATGTCTGTGCTGAGAGATTAGAAGTGCCTCGGCACAGCCGAGTTCTTAGCACAATGCGAGTGTTTGGTTGCAAGGGATACCCCCGTAAGGCGGGAAAAAACCCTTGGTGCAATGATCAGTTCCGCCAAAGCTTGCATCTGCACTGTTTGCAGGCATGCTTTCGATTGGCTTAACGTAAATTATTCATACCCGGCGGCTGACAATTGGCTCATTAGCAGTATAAAAGGTAGGGCAAGTTTCCGCCCAAGTTGGAGAGAACTCCGCATGCACATCCGGAAGCAACTTTCATGTGCATTTCGGAGCGGACTTGGAGGCCTGATAAACCACGAACGACTCCCCGTCGCCGAAATCCTGATGTACCCCATGCCCTGCGCACAAACAACATTGGTGTGCCACCCAGGTTCTGTTTTCTACTTGTTTCTGCAACTTTATGGAGCATGCCTACGCTGCACTCCAGTTTGTAAGTAAAGTTCTTTTTTAATTCAACCAACAAGCTTTTCGTGCCTAATTCCACTCCTTCGGCGGCCCCATCTGGCCACTCTCGACCCCCACAAAAACATTTTGTAAAATTTGGTCACTTGTCCTTTACTTTTACAAGTGATCAGAAAGATAATAGATATTGTAGTCTCCCATTTAAGGTTGCGTAGGATTTCAGCAATGTACTTTGATTGTATTAATATATTTTACCTGTTCACAAATGTAGCATTACTCACCCACCCAAAAGTAGTACTCATCCCAGGTGTGTGGCCAATTAGAATTTTGTAAGATTAAAGTAAAGTGTTTAATTTGGTTTTTTACATATTAATGCATCTAGGTTTATGCAAGCATAATGGCACTCCTTTCATGATACTATCAATATGTAGCAAAATCTTACATACAGCTGATTTTTCAGATGATTCTAGAAGTTGTCTTTTTCTCAGGTTTGTGTGTTTAAGAGAGTGCTGAATATCAACATCTAGCAGGAAAATTGGTGTTCCCATCTAATAGGAAAGTTGCTGTTTCCTGAAATTACTTTCATCCATCGATAAGAATAGGGTTCACTGTCTAGGGCTTCTGCAAGTGACAGTTTAGATTATGATTTGTCTGCCAATTGGTAGTGAAAATCCTTTACTTTTTTGTTTATAATTGTTACTGACTTGGAAAGGAAAGTAGACTTATCATTCTAGCAACACTAAATGGAAGATGAGTAAGAAGGTATGGGGAAAGGATTTTGGGGGAGTAGGGTTCAAAACGCTGATTAGGAACACATCGATTTACATAAACTTGCAGAATGGTTGTTGCATAATAGTCAGCTGGAGTGTCAATATAATTTCTTGATGTGATAAAAGCAATGTCAATTGTGAATTCCATTTCCCCCATTTTTAAAAGTAATGACATTTTTACTTAGTTTCATGAAAGACACTATTTGCAGCAAAGCCAAATGGTCCCCAAGAGAAAACATTCTTCTCCCATGAAGTATTCTCAATAGTCATCTTGGAAACCTTGCAAATTAAACAAAGCCTGTATTGCTGAAGCATATGTTTGAAATAAGAAAAAATCTAAAATTAATTGAAAACAAAAAGTTGTCTGTATTAAAATAAAATACACTAGAGACAAGATCATAGAAAGATTCTCATCGTGTGTGTTCCAGTGCTATCGAATATGACTTGTACTAGACACAGTAGCAACAACCATTTTATTTTATCATATATTTTAGAAGACAGATTTAACTCAGGAAATGACCATTTTAATTTACTTTATCCGCCCTGTGGAGGTGGACACCATGCCATGGTCTACACAACATTACTAAGGAACCTCTGGCTTGAAGTGCTTAGGAAAAAAGGCCCGATTCTACAGAGTTATGTAGATGAATAACATTACAAGACAGAATTATATGCATCAGAGGCATCTTGGGCTCTTGGAACAGCTCCCATGTACAGGGGCACTGTTGACTTCCAGTTGCTACCGTGCTGCCTGTGTGATTGTGCAGCTTTAGTGGCAGCTTTTTCTGTGCATCACCTCCCTTCCTTCCCTCTCCCTTCCTGATTGGTGCCTGGGACCACCCCACTCTAGTTACATCACTGATGTGCATCACAACCTAAAACATCAGGGTCTTAAATTATGTCTAGTGCTAAAAGTAAACAATTATTTTAAAAGCTCTACTTATTGCATACTTACTTTACAAAATGGGTTGTAGCAAATTATGTCTTTTTTGCTTTCTTTAAAGATTAACACTTAACTACCCATGTCTTTTTTTTACAGCTGTTAAATATCCACTGTTATTTATAACAACTCCTATTCTTGCTGAAATGCATATGCATTTACATGCTTCAGTGAAGAAGGTTTGATAACGACAGTTTTAGAATATACCCTTCATCCTCTTTCCCTTGCCAGTATACCTTTCCCCCAGTATAATTGTTTGTCTGACTTTAAAATGTTTGTCATCTGGTGTGAGCTAGATTTATTAGACTGTAGTAGTTTTAGTTCATTTTGGCTGGGATGTTTATTATGACATCACTGTGATCTATATACGGGGTGTGATTTCAGTTGGTTCCAGTATTAAATATTTTCATAATTATGCTAGCTTTGGCAGTTCATTTGGAACTTTTTCACATCTCTTTAATGACCATGCTTTACTTCTGGGCTTATGAGATGGCCACATGTTTGAAAAATTAATAGCGTGCTTTTAAACTTAACATTGAGCAGAAGTGTACAACTACAAAAAACTTTGGGATGAAAGTAGGACTGTGTGGGAACATAGTTCCTGTAAGGTCATGGCCACAGTAGTTATCTTTTAGTAACTAAAAAAAATATGACATTTGTTTGGTAAAATATTAATAGCAGTTTGTAAAATAATTAATTTTAAAATAAAATAGTGTAAAAGTTTCAGGAAACGAGTCCATACTATCTAAAACTAAATAGCATTATTTTAAATGAATGTTACATCATGTTGAATCTTTTATAGGGCAGAGCAAAATATGTAATGTTAAAGTAGTCATGTCTGGGAATGTCTAATAGGTGGCTATTAATTTCATAATAGTCAAATATATGTAATTTCAAAACTAATTTTTGTTCATAGTTTTGTCAGCATCTTAAAGTTTGGGGTTTTTTTTACTTCCATGTTTATCCAATGCACTAAACAAATGATTGCAGTATTTTGTTACAATAACACTCACTGTTAAGGAAAGTGAATGCTATTACGAAAAAAAAGAGATTTTATTTTTTTTAACTGAACTCAGTCACTTCTGTTTATCTGTGTTTAAACATTGGAAAAAGAAGCTTTAAATAAGCTATAGAGGAAGAAAAAAATGCTTTAAGGTATTTTTGAAGAGGAATAAGGACTAATAAATGAAGAAGAATAAGCATCAATACATTCTGTACTGTTTGCATTAGAGACTTAAATATATGCAATTTTCTGTAGAAGGCCAACAGCACGTACAAAATCTTAAATGTCATGTGACTTGTGAGCTTGCATGCTGGTCAGTAGAAAATCGGAAAAGTAGGTATTAACTGTGTTGATCCTGGCTGCATTTAAGAGCTTTAAAAAAAAGAAAAGCAATACCGATTTGAATGTAATCTGTCTTTGTGTTGGCAGCCAACATAAATATCCCAGAGTAAGCATCATATGATAGTAGTAGGTCACACCAGTAAGTAGCTCTACCACAACGTTCTGTTCAGGTTGTGAGCTTGGGAAAAAGGGAATTACAAAACTCAAGCCTTGTGGTTGCCAGGGCATCTCTTGCTTTTGTAAGGTCAAAAGATAAAGATAAATGAACTGACTCCTCTGTACGATCCTTTGCTAACATCCTGGCTGCAGTGAGCTTTATACAGAAATATAGAAGAAGAGGCTGTTAAAATGTTGTTCAGCATTCTCATTTTTGGTCCTTTTAAGAGGAGTGGTACTCCTAGCCCTTTTGAAACACCAGTGCATTCTTACTTCTGAAAAGCAGATTTGTTGCCTTTAAGGCTAGGGACAGAAATTGCGCATAAACCAGTATAAATGAACAGAAGCTGATTCAAATCTGTAACATAACAAAAGTTCATTGCACATAAACCACTCCCAAAATGGCTGAAACAGGTTTACAAGAAACCTAGATGGATAATTTACTTCAATTTAATTTAATCAGACTTTACTGATTTAGGTTAAATTGGCTTATTGAATATCCCCTTCACATTCAAGTTAACTCATCCCAGGTTGCTTTGCACCTCCCCTACAAACCACCCCTTCCAGGGTGAGCAAGCTAGCCTTCGTCCAAGCTGTCTGCTCCAGGTGAGCAGGGAGGTGTGCTCTAGCATCCCCAGCTTCTGGCCTGAGCTACTGAAGGCGTATGGCTGCTTTTCTTGAATCAAAAGTGAATGAATGCTCACTTGCTGATTGGTTCACGCTGTGCAGCTTAGACTGACCTGCAAACATTGAATCATTCAGCCTGGAGATTTTGACGGTCTATACTTAGCCCAAATTATAAACACTTGTATCTTCTAGAAGGGTTTGGGAAATTTTGTTCTCACTTATGTAATGCTAGAAATTATAAAATTTTCCTTCCTTGTTCTTTTCCATTTCTTAAATATGATCTGAAAATGAAATAAAATTCCTTTGAGTGTTTTTGAGACTTTGATACAGATATTTGTTTGTCTTCAATACATTTCTTTTTGCTGAGGAAAACTCGAATAGCCAAGAAACTGGGAGTCTACCTGAATAATTTGTACAAGGCATTAAACAAAGCACATTAGAAATCCAAACAACATAATGGTGCTGTCTGAGGACTGTTTAGATCAGTGATTCAGCTGGTTGTGGTGCTTTGAGATCCTTTTAAAGGTACTGTGGGGTTCCATGCAGTTTTAGCACTGTTAGGTGTGCAAATGTGAATCACAAGATAAATCTAGAGATTACAAATAGAAATCCATACTTATGGTCTTTTTGAGTCCTTTGCAGCAGAAAAACTGAAGTATTTTTCTGTAGGTAAAATAAGAGTGAAAACTAAAAATTGGCATTTTCTGAGTGGTGCCTGCAGGCCAGTAATTATGTTTTTTTATCACAGTTTCTTACCATTAGCTTCATAGCAGAACTTCTGTACATATATCCCAGTAAACCCTTGTCATCTGAGTAGCACCGTGTTCCAGTGAGTAATTACGGCTGCTAAGCAGGATCATGTTGTTGATTTGAGCGGGGAAGGATGTCTGAAGGTGTAAGATACTGCAACTTCCCTAATGGAAACATGGGTCAAGATAGGCATAACTGTTTCCCTCTTTCTTCTTTGTAACATTAATATCCTTGAAAGAAGCTCTTTATCAGCATTTCTTGGGTTTTCTAACATTTGTGTCTTGGCGAGTAAATCTTATTCTGGAATGTACCTGCAACCCTAATGCCCATATTGTGACTGTGTATTGCAATTATTTATTTTGTTTTATGAATAAGCCATGTTTTCTATTTTTAAGCCAGAAAAGGTAAATTAGTGATTTAAGATGTTAAGATGAACAGTCTTATCTATTTTAGGGTAGTTTTAAGGTTTGCTTTTTTTAGGGGGTTGAGATTAATATGTTGCTTCATGAGAGGAAAGGGTCTGAAGAGCACTTCATTCCTAAAAGCTTGTCCATCTCACACAGTTGGTCCAACAAAAGGTATTTGGGAATTACAAAAAAAATCCCTTGCATCTTGTACATTTCCTGGACTATCATGGCTACAACAATACTCCAGCTCCACTTGCTTCATGGGGCAATTTCAAATAACCTAGAACAGTTGTAATGTCAGCCACATCCTTTCTAAAATAAAGTTTTCATGAGCAAATTCTTAGCCTGATAAAAGCAGATAGTTTCTTAAATTTATTAAGTACTATATGGGCTTTTATTTAATGTTTAGGGATACTTTATCTGAACTGCAGTTAATTTAACAAATGTAATACAGTAACATAATTTCAGTAAAATTTACAACTTGTGATCCAATTTTAACTGTTTAATACTTTCTAGGTGATCCCAAACTTCCATATGAAATTTTTACGTATAAATACACTAACTGTGATCTCAAGGAATAAAATTAACAAGTATTTTAAGTCTAGTAATAGTAAATCCTCATAGTTGGTTATTTTTCAGACACGTTTTCTTTCACACTACGTTAGACTAATTCAGATGAATTATTTTGGCTAATATACAGGAAGACCATGAGAGCTGTGGTTCCAGTTCAAACCGTAGTACCACAGAGAGTGCAAAATCAACAGTGAAACCACGCCGAATCCAGCAAGCTTCTCCTTCTGATCCTGATTTACCACCAGGTAACTTGTATCTTTCATAAAGTGGACTGTTTTTATTTGCATGATTCTGTTAATCTAACATAGCAACAGATTAATATTTTTTTATTACCTTGGGCCAAAATGGTAAACATTAGGTTCCAAAATCCATATTTAGGTTCCTATGGGTGGCCTGATGATTTAGAAGAGCCAAGTATCCACAGATCAGGTCAGTAGAATGTTGGGGTAGTCTAAAATACAGCTGCATTAAAATGAAATTCAAACCTAAAAAATAAAACCTTTTTTCTTTTTGCTTGCATTTTTATTTGGGTAGGGTTTTGCTGTTGTATCCTTATTTTTCCTTATCTGAGTACTGAAATTTTAATAGTCTGAATCTTTAAAGGTACCACCTATACATAGTTTTTTGTTCATAGATCTCATATTCCTACAAGACAACTCAGAACTCCCCAGGCTCTTAAAAATTTGGACTTTTATTGGTTGGGCATGAACTCT
The DNA here is from genome assembly GCA_030014935.1 of Caiman crocodilus. Lineage (NCBI taxonomy): Eukaryota > Metazoa > Chordata > Crocodylia > Alligatoridae > Caiman > Caiman crocodilus. The sequence continues at coordinate 36,248,189 of JAGPOW010000261.1, read as the reverse complement.
TCCACTGGCTATCCTCCCTCCCCCCATCAATGCAGCTGCTTTGGATTCACCTTGAATCTTGTCAGCCAATTCTTCTGCCCGCAGGCAATGTAAGAGCCCTCTTACAGGTGCTGCACACCAAACTTTATCTTCTGCTGTTCTGGCTTTTTCAGTTGTTTTATTTCAGACAAGTCTTTTGCATTTTTACATACAGTTCAGTTGCTAAGTTAGTTCTGTCTGTAGTCTCCAGTTCATGTAGGGATTCCAGAAGCACTGCTGCACCAGAGAACACTAAATCTGAGATTTTGCCCATCTGTTAGTAGAAACATCAGTCAGTTGCTTTCTGTTTAAAGCATTTGACCTGACTGAGCCTGAGGACATTTACTTGGTCCTTAAGCATCTCTGTTTAATTAGACTGAAGTTGGAGGCTGTGCCTGTGTTACGTGTCTCTGTGTGTAAGTGGAAGACAATTACTTTGTCACGTGAAATGTCCCAGTGTTTAGGATGATAAACTATGAGAAGCTTATTTATAATTTCACACACTAAGAATTTTGTGATTTGAGGTGAATTTGAGATTGCCTTCTCCTTTGGGCTCTTTTGAGGCATCCTGTGCGGCATTCTCTCTCTCCCGCTCTCTCTCTCTCTCTCTCTCTCTCTCTCTCCTTTGTTCTCCTTTTCTTTTAGGGGAAGACATCTTGGGAGGATTCTTATGTCATCACATTTTTAGAATCTTAAAATTTGAGGTCTTAAGATGTGGGTCTTTATGTGCCTTTGGTAGCAAATGGCTCAAGTTGGCATTTGTTACACTTCTCTAGCTCTCAGAAGAGAACATTAAAGTTGGTGCACAGATTACTTTGTATTGAAGAGTTCCAACCTTTACGTAATGGAGTATGTATACAAGATGGAAGCATTTACACCACTGCCTCTGTGTTCTTTACACAAGGGATACAAGTTCTAGATAGCATGTTGATATGCTGTTTCTTCTGACTTCAGCATATGGACAACTGTGCAAGCAATGGTTTTAGAGGCTACCTTGATATTTTGGTGTTGAGAGATGTTGGGTGCTTAACTTGTTTGGAAATACAGGCCCGATGTGTCTGCTACCCTGCCCTTTGGTCCATTGTGTCTGCTACTCTGGACTACACTTCATCTTGTTGATATTGCTAGAGTTTTCCTTGCTGTGTCCTGCCTGAGCACCAGCAGGGTTCAGAGACCTACTCATTCTTCTGACATGGTTTCTGTGATTTGGATCAGGATCAAAAGTGCCTCAATAGTCGTGGGGTATAGGTTGTAGCTGTGTTGGTCTAAGGACATAGGCAGATAAGGTTCCTTGGGTGAATCTGATATCTTTTATTAGATCAACCCAAATAGTTGAAAAATAATTATTAAGCAAGATTTTGGGTTCAAAAACCCTTTGTCAGGCTAAGGAAGTTTCAGCAGTTGGTGCGTGCTCTTCCTGGATGCAATGAAAAGTAAAGAAGCCAGTGGATTGGCTGGTCTGCATGCAAGACAGGTAGTCATTGAAAATGTAGATTAGGAGTTAGTGGGTGAGAGACAGGCTGGGGAGGGGAGGTAAGAGAGAGAAGGGGGATGAAAGTGGAGATACCTGGGGAGTCAGATGTCAGGCAGGTTATAATGTGTCATAAATCCAATGTCTGTATTTAGTCCATGATTTTTAGTATCCAGGAGGTTGATGAAGTGGAGTTCATAGGCTTGTCTCTGGGAAGTGTTTTATAAGTTTCTTTTGAGGATCAGGACTGAGAGATTGGAGAGAGTGGTTTTCTTGTGAGAAATGTTCCCCCACAGGTAACTGGGTATTTCTCTTTCATAGATTTCCAGTATGTGTTCATTCTGGTGTGCAGTTGTTGTTTGGTCTCTCCTATGTATTTTCCATCAGGGCATTTGGTGCATTGGATGAGGTATATTACATTTCTGGAGGT
>JAGPOW010000261.1:36218502-36240444 GCA_030014935.1 Caiman crocodilus | reverse complement strand
CAGGCCTGTAGTTCTCCGGGTCCTCTTTCCTCCCCTTCTTAAAGATGGGAACCACATTGGCCACCTTCCAGTCCTCCGGCACCTGTCCAGAGCTCCAAGGGAGCTCGTATAGCCAAGCCAAGGGCTCAGCAATCACCCCCGCCATCTCCCTCAACACCCTTGGGTGCAGGTCATCCGGGCCTGCCGACTTAAAGACATCCAGCCCTTCCAGAAGCCCTTCCACTAGGTCAACCCTCACCCCTGGCCTAGCAGTGATTTCCGAGGGGGAATACAGGCTTCCAATGGGAGGGATGTCCCGGTTCTCCCTCAAGAAGACCGAGGCAAAGAACCCATTGAAGATCTCTGCCTTCCCATCGGCCATGAGCACCAGGTTGCCCGACGAGTCCCTCAGGGTCCCGACGTTTCCCGGGGCTCTCTTTTTGCTCCCCACATACTTGAAAAAGGACTTCCTATTGTTCTTGATCTTAGTCACCAGGCGAAGCTCTACTCCCACCTTGGCCTTCCTAACAGCCCTCCTACACTCCCGAGCACAAGAAGAGTACTCCTCTCTGGAGGCTGCTTCCTTCTTCCGAAGATAGTAATCCTCCCGCTTTGCCCTCAGGGCCCCCCGCATATCCCTATTAAGCCACGGGGGCTTCATATGTGGAGGATGATATTGTTTATACTATGTAATATTATGTAATTATGTAATATATTATATTATGTAATATTTATATAATATTATGTAATATGTAAAATATGTGGAGGATAATATTGTTCTCTCAGTGAATATAACTTCTGCAGAATGCTATACAGTGGATGAATTTTGGGATAAAGCATTTATGGACATCTCTGGTGAGTATTGGGATGGTTCTCTTTTTATCTTAGGTGAAAGTAAATCTATGGGAAGCTTTCTAATGTCAAAAGTAATTTTGCTTCCTATTATGTATTTATTGATCCTTTGTGAAACTTGTTTTTTTCCCCATAATCTTCACTTACCCCTTCCCTGCGGTCCCCTCACTCCACGCATTTTTTTTCCTCTGTGCTCTCCCATGTACCACAAATACCTTTTCCTATGCTCCCTTCCCACCCCCCCTTCTGCCACCCTGTCCAACTTTGCACTGCATTTCTCCTTCCTCCACACTCCCCTGCTTCACACACTTGTACCTGTCATATGAGCCACCCTGGTTCTGTCCCTATCTACAGCAGCTTCTTACCTAGCTCATACTTAGATCTAATAGGAGGATTTTTCCCCTCATTCTGAATGAGGAAAAAACCTCATCTTAGATCTGAGTAATTACAGTATATAAAGGTGTACATATTTGAATATTATCCTAGTAACTTGGTACTAATAATTTTTCTATACGTATTTTTGAATATCTTGGGATGTCATCATTTTTCTGGATTCATATAAAATTAAGTTGTAATAAATATTTTGTATTCTACAAAGACTTAGAATTTTGCATTTTATTTACAATATAATTTAAAGGTTTATTTTTGCTTCTGGGTTTCAGTACAACTGAATTCCTAATATTGCATTAAACCTGCATAGACTAAAATGTTGTTTTCATATTTTTTATGTCACACTTGCTGGAAGCCGATTTGTTAGCTAGTACAGAATGTACTTTTAAAGTTACATGTCATGCTTTTAGCTGTCAAGAGAGTAGTTATAACAGCATTGACAAAGTAGAGTAAAATAGAATTTGGAAATAATATGCAATTTGGAAAGAACTGTTTTTACCTATTTATATAATAAATGTGAAACAAAATAATTGCTGCATCTCTTCTACATAATTTTTGAGAACTGCATCAAATGTTGTTTTATTCTTTTTTGTTTCCATCTGAAAGGTTATGTGCAGAGTTTAATTAGGGATGGTTCTCTTTTTATCTTAGGTGAAAGTAAATCTATGGGAAGCTTTCTAATGTCAAAAGTAATTTTGCTTCCTATTATGTATTTATTGATCCTTTATGAAACTTGTTTTTTTCCCCATAATCTTCATCTTGCAGATGAGATTTTAGTGATTTTATTTTATAGTTAAATTCTTACTAGGTTGGATGGAGACATAGTAAGATGCATTGTGCTTCATGGGACAGTAAGAACACAATTATTGCATGCATTTCACTTAGGTGAAATAATGAATACCACATTACATTTTTGTATATAGGGGTAAATACAAGCTATTATTATGGTGAAGATGCAAACCAACCTTGGTATTTTTGTACAAGGCAATACTTAATATATTTATTCTTATCATGTTGCTGTAAGCTTATAAAATCTTATCCCCATTTTACAGATGAAAAACTGAGGCACAAGTGAGGCTTTCTCAGGGTCATACAAGAACTATGTGATAGAGCAGGAAATTGTATCTTGGCATCCCAAGTAGTAGGCTGCTGTCTTAACCATTGGACCATCCCTTATCTCCAGCTGAAATATTTTAAATCAGGGGTCTGGATCCAGCCTACAGAGACCATTATCTGGCCCGCAGTGATCCCCCTGGGTCTGAATTGGCCCAGGACAATCCCTGTGGGCACAACCTGGGATGCGCACTGCACATAGCATCCATTCTAGCTTCTCCAGGAACTGTGCTGCATGTGTTGCCTGTCCCAGTGTCCTTGGGATGAATGCCACACATGGTGGCTGCTCCAACCAGTCTTGGACTAGTGTTATATCTGGTGCCTGCAGGTGCCTCATGTTTTCCAGGTCTCAGACTGGCTGGAGCAAGTGCCACATGTGGCACAGTCCTGGATCACTCAGAGGGGGTACTGCCTGTAACACGGCACCCAGTCCAGAATCTGTGCTACATGCCGTGCCTGTTCCAGCCACTCTGGGATCTATGCTACATACAGCGTCCATCTTTGCCACTCAGGGGGACATGCCACATGCCACCCTGATCCCCAACTGCTCAGGGTGAGCACTGTGGGTGCTGGATCTAGCATGGTGGTGGAGGACTGCCTTAGGTTATGGACCAGAGAAGTTTGACACCCCTGTTCGTTAATCATTTAAAAATTAAAAGATTTGTAAAATGCTTACAAAGCTGATATTTATTATAAAAACATGTCATATTGCTTTGAAACTTTCAGAATAAAAACATACCTGACCAAAATGTGTATTTTTGATGAGTTAACAACAGCAGAAGGTGTTGAGTGGAAATAAAATAAGTTGGCTCTCCTCATCCTTATACATAAACTACAGTACTCTAAGGTGCAGCCTGAGTGGGGAAATTTGAACTATGTATGACTGTAGCCTGCGGTGGTGGTCTTATGTTTTTGAGCTCTTAACTGTCAAAAAGACAATCTTTATAATATGCATATTACGAACTGCTGAGCTGAACACAATACTGAAAACAGGTTAAGGCGTGCTAATTTCTGAGCTTGTGGGAGTGTGGGGCAGAATCTCAGGGGTGGTCTACGGGTCATGAGCTTCCCTGTAGCACCAGTCAGCAATGACAGAGCTCTTTTTAGAGGAAGGCTCTCATTGAGGTAAAGCTGATCCCTGCAGCTAGCTGCTGGATTGGCTGCTTGGGGGCATAGGTCAGTTGATGAAAGGTTTAAGTGGGGAGAAAGAAGACTACCTGATCTGCTTTCTACTTCAAAAAAATATATATATTTGTTAAGTACAATACTGTACTTTTTCCTAGTTTGACCAAGTCCACACAAGTTTTTAACATTCTTTTTGTGCGTGCATGTATGGTTGGTTTTTTTTGTAGCTTTTGGGTTGTACTACCTCTGTTATTTCTAGCCAAGCTTTAACTATAGGGAAAAGATAGCAAATTTATGGTTTACAGTAATGCAAAGATATGATTTTGGATATTCAGTTATTCATTTTTGTCTCCCCTGATTTTTTTTCCCTTCAAACTGTTGGTTTTAACTATTTTTTCCAATTCTGCTTGAAACTGAATAAATCTTTGAAGTGGTTTTTTAAAGGCTTTATATATTTTGAAGCTCAGGTCTTCATTTTTTCCCCTCTCGTCTTGAATTATCATTATTCCCAGAGACGCACTTGATTTTTCTGTAGTTAGTAGAGACATTGTTTTTTCATATTACTGAAATAAATGTATTCTAATAATGATACAAATCATTTGGAAATTTGTCCTTGTAGCTTAAAAAACAGAAAAACTTACTTTTTCAAAAATTTTAAAAATAAATATATAGCCAGGAGGTAGCATAGAAAATTATTTTTCTTACCAAAGCTCTTTATTTTATTTATACGGTAGTTTAAGTAAAATATACTCATGCTAACAACAGTGGAAGCTATTCATTTTATATTGAATATATATTTAAAATTGTTCATTACTGGTGTCTCTTGATACTATGTATATAAAATAAGAAGCAAGTATTGTTAAATTTTCTAGTCAACTGTTTTGTTTTTTGGTTTTTTTTTAAAGCAACTGATCTAGTGCTGAGGAAAGTGATTAATTTTTCTGACTGCACAGTATGTCTTGATAAGAGAAATGCTAGTGGCAAAATTGAATTTTACCAGGACCCTCTGCTTTACAAGTGTTCCTTCAAGACTCGCTTGCATTTTACTTATGATAACCTTAATTCAAAGATGCCGTCTGTTATTAAAGTAAGTACCGAGACTCTTTTCTTATCTCTCTTCTGTTTTTAAGCTATCTAAATCCATATTTATTAACTACTTTTCAGGTTTTCACAGTACAAATTGACATAAGAAAAAACAAAATCTGAAAGCTGACATAGTTCTCTTGCTATTTTGGAATGTTTTGTCTGTATTATATGTGAACTAATATCATGTTAATAAAGTTGGATTTGCTTTGAGAAGTTTGTAAAATAAAAAAAGATTTTATTAATTGTGTAACTCAGAAAATCAAACATGTTAAACACTTAGTTTGGGGACTGCAGGAGTTAGAAGACTAGTAATGGGACAAAGCATTTCATGATTGTTTCAGTTATGACCTGAACATTGGTAGGTATTGACCCACGCATAAAGAATTAGTTGTCTAACTCTAGTTAGTGAGCAGGCATCCCTTATTTCTCACATATATCTGGCATTAAATGACATATTTTTATTGATAATCGAAGCATAGCAGTCAGTACCTGCATTGGCACAGACTCTTTTTTAATTCCTAAAACTTTCTGCTGTCATGTAACATGCTGCTTTGCATTGTACATATCATTGTTTATCTGAGGATCTCTAAGTGATTATACAAATACTAGTTGTTTTCAAAATATTTGTCAAAATGTGACTTGTATGCACTTCATAGTTCACTACAGTGGAACTTTTTTGTCACAATTAGTGGTAGTCAGGAAATGAATAGGTTTAAACACAGTTGCTTATAAGCATCTGCACTATCCTAGTATAGGAAGTTTTGGAGGAAACTTCTTGCAGGTACGTGCTTCTGCATAATTATATGTTTTATGGATGGAATGCCTTTTTCAGGAACATGTGGTAAAGTCATAGTCGATCTGAGATAAAACACCTGATTAGATAAGACTGTTGGTGTGATCTGGAAATTCTTAAGTTACCTAAGTTCACAACATGCTAGGGAATTAAATAGAAATAATGTCTGATTTACCAGCTGCGGAACTGCAATTGAAGGAGAAATGGTCTTTTTTTTTCTAGCTTTAGTGCTTTTTTGCATACATAACTTCACACCTACTTTGATCATGCCACCATATGTATGTGAGCAGATATAGATTTTGGCTGTGACTTAGTTGCTGTGATTTATGGACTATCCTGTGGCTACGTAAATGCTTTTTTAGATATGTTTTCATGCAGAATGCTAGATATAGCCTTGGTTTTGCATATGTGGATATCAAATAGCACATGTACAACTGGGAAATCAGTACTCGTCACAATTGTGAGTGCAAACTTACACTGTAGTACCCCTTCTTTTAGATCTTGGTATAACAACACACACATTGTGTTAGGCACTTCAAGTTTATAAAATAATTCTGCATTCTGCACTTAATCCTATGCACAATATTTTCTCAAATAGAAGATGACTTTGATTATAACATGACTCTTCACCCATAATTAGATTCCATATATGGAAAATTAATACATTTGTTATAATTTTCCAGTTATAGGATCTAATTATTGGAGGTTTGCCTTGAATTTGTACTCCTCCCACTGTTACAGCACGGAAAGTAAATCTGAAGGGTCAGATAGGTGGGGGGAAACAGAGAGCAAAAATGCTTTTTCCCCTGACAGGCCATTCCCCCTCTCCTTACTGTCAGACCCTGCTCTCCCTGAGCCAGTGGAAGTGAGGAGTAAATTTGAAAACAATAAGCTGGAAATTAAACATGACTAGCAATTTGTATGTAGTACCTGTGCACTTAGTTCATCCTGAACTGATGCGTGTTACCCTTTTATGAAGCTGCTGCTAATTTTAGTTTGGGTACTCCATAAACACACTTTTGGGCACATACTTATGTAGTACAAAAGATGAATAGTATTAATCCAAAGCCAGAGGCTTTGAACCATAGAGTTCATTGGGCTGAATCCCATGAGCATCAATAGTATTTCAAGCTCAGTAATGTGTGTGTTCTCAAGCTATCCCCTCCCTATCTCCCACATGTGCTAGTCAGCCCCCACTAATGACTGCAATTAGCTCTTGTCATGAGTCCTGGGATACAACAACATTTTTTTATGCAGATGAGTTGTAGGGCAATGTGCTCTAGCTTCACCTCATGGAGGTCAGAGCCACTCTAATCACATGCACCTGGCTGAGAGAGGGGTTGACAGAGGGATTCTGGATGAACTGTTTGGCGTCTCATTTTGTGATGTTTGCCAAAGCATTTAAGGCTTGAATCATTAGGAATGGGAAAGAAAGATACAGCTTAGATGTGAGAGTAAAGAGGAAGTCAAAAGTATGCGATGTTGTGGCTTGCTATCACTTGACAAAGAATCAGCAGTTAGGGGGACTGTACTTAATGTGCACTACCTTACAGTTTATTCAGGTGGGCTGTATTAACCTAACCTTGTGGTAGGCTCTCATCAGCATTGAAAGCCTGATCTATGCCTTAAGAAAGGGATCAACAGAGCATTGGGGTTTAAGACACGGAGAAGAGAAACCTGAAGCTCAAAACCATGGTAGTGATGGCAAGTAAGCATGAGGTGGAAACAGAGTTAAAGAGCAGAAATGAAGATCTGGAGACAGATGAAGACTGGACAAGCAAGAAAAAAGGATATGATGGTGGGAGCAATGGGAGAGGCAATGGTGATAGGTGCAGAGGAGAACATAATGGGAGCAGTAGGAGTAGGTATGGCAAGTGAAAAACAGGATGGTGGGATTATGATAGCAGGCTGGCCCACTGGGAGTGGTATGGTGAGAAAACACAGAAGAGAGACTGAGGGAAACTAGAGAGGAATGGAGGCTGTGGATAAAGGCAACTTTAGCTGGCAACAGAGGGTAGATGATATTGACAATAAACAGATATTATTTCCTGGAAAAGGTGCTGGAGGTGTATGTGGAGCATTTCACCAGTCTAATTGCTTTTTCGAACTGGAAGAGTTGGGAATTGACTTATTAGGGTGGAGAAGGGTACGAAAACTTTTGGAAGAAATATGCAGAGAAAAGTGGGAGGGAGCAATTAAGAGGGATAAAGATCATGGTAGGGGAAAAGTCAAGAGAGAGAGTGATTATGGTTTGAATGTACATGGATTTACTAGAGGCAGAAAGATGGCTGGAAAAGTACATACAAAGAGTCATGTTGGTAGAGAAAGTAAGGGCCAAATACGTTATCTGGATGGGATCATGTAGGGTGTGAGTAGAGTTACAAGCGGGTGAGTGGAGCCCAGGTAGGGTGCTGCATCTCCCATCAGTGATCCAGATCAAGACACACAAGGGTTTCATCATGTAACATGGTTGACCAAAACAGTGCAGCAAATGCAGGAAAGTGGGGCACCTGTCTGCACACTGGCCCCTCACAGTGTGCTACAGTTATAAAGGGATGGGGCACAGAGCAGTAGAATGCCAGGACTCCTTGAAATGCACTGTTTGTAAGGGAGACAGACACCTGTATCATAGGTGCTCCAAAGCCTTTGCAAGTATACTCAGACCCTGTGAGGAACAGCAAAACCTGGAGGAGGAGAGTGGAGGAGAGGAAGGGTTGGACACATTGGCACAAGTGCACTGGGTGCAAGAAAATGAAGAGTGGTCTCAATACTTTTCAGCCAGAGTGAAGGTGGCAAAAGGAGAGCATAAAGCAGTGCAAGAAGAAGGTGATGCAAAAGCAGGAGGTGTTGCAGGTGATGAGAAGGTTTTACAAAGAAGTGAAGGAGTGTTTAAAAATTTTAAGAGGGAAATCACTAGGAGTAGACAGACTGCCTATGGAATTTTACAAGAAGCTTTGAGCATACATAGGGAGGGATATAGTGGAAATGTTCAAAGAAGCAGTGGAAACAGGAAACGCAGGGAAAGATTTTACTAGTGGTGTTGTCATCTACTCTTCAAGAAAGGGAAGAAAGAACTCTCGAAAAACTGGAGACTGATTATGCTTCTTAAAATGGACTATAAATTAATGGCCAAGACACTGGCTTTCAGGATGAGGAAGAACCTCCAGAAAATAATACATGGAGATCAAGTATGTGCAGTACCAGGTAAAAGGATTTCCAGAGTGATCAGAGATGTACTGTCCCACATCCAAGACAGGAAAACAAATCGTTATAGCAAACCTCAATTTAGAAAAAGCATATGACAGAGTGGATCATGATTACATACTCGAGGCACTAGAAAAAATGGGGTTTCCAGAGAAATTTATATGTTGGATAAGGCTGTTGTATAGAGCAGCAAAAAGTTGAGCCCAAATTAATGGGCAGCTAAGTGGGGCCTTGAAAATCCATACGGGGTAACACACACATTGTGCCCTGTCACCACTACTATTTGTGTGCGGCATAGAACCATTAGCACAAAGAACAAGAAAACATAAGGTGCAGTACAGATATAGGAGAGGGTGAGATAAAATGCGTACTGTACATGGATGATATAAAAGTAGTGGTTGGAGAGAGATTTTCAATGGACATATCAACCGATTTCACTCCGCTGCAATTTTGAGGCAATGGGGAGTATTTAAGATCTCTCTGAAGAGGCCATGGGCATGGTAACCACTGCTTCATTACATAAGGATGGAAGGAGTTATAGAGAGGTATAAAATAGGGAAGGTAGGGCTGCAGGTCCTGAAATATTTGAAAACAGTAAGGGAGAGGGAACTTCTATCCCAGATCCCTTCCTGGTTCAAATTAACTCATAGTCCCCCAGCATCCGAGGATTCTTTGCGACCCTGAGCTGTGCTATCTGCTCCAGTGGAGCAGGGACTGCCTCGCCACTCTGCTCTCTAGGCTGTTTTCTGCCTATGTCCATCAGCCCATAGGGATGGGGGACAGGGGAAGAGACCCCTAGACCCAGCAGGTGTAGGGAGGGAAAGCCCCTGTGGTCGGGGCTTTTCAACTCTCCTCAGCCCTTTTCCCCCTCCCCATCTTCCCAGCTGCTGATTTGCTTTAGTAGCTGCCACAGGAGGGAGGGAGAATGAGTCCTCCCAGCCAGGTGCTGGCCCATGCAGCCAAGCATGGGTGCACTGGGGAGCCCCTATCCTGGGGGGCTTCCCCCCATAGGCCAGGTTACCCCTGCCTGGGGAAGCCCCAGGGAACTGAAGGGAATTCTTCCTCTCGTGAACCCCAGAGCTACTTGCCTTAGCCCCTGCAAGTCTCAGGCAGCATCAGGGAGTGGAAGGAAATTTTCCTCTTCCTTCTCTGCTGGCTTTGCCTCAGCTGCTATGAGTCTGAGGCACAACTAGTTGCAGGGGAGCAGATGAACTTTCCTTCACTTCCTCAGGCTACCCTGTGCTATCCCTGAGACTCCAGTAGCTAAGGCAAGCAGCTCTGGGGTTTGGAAAAAGCATGAATTCCTCTCAGCTCCCTAGGGCTGCCCAGGGCAGGGGGATCCTGGGCTGGGGTGGGGGGAAGCCTACAAAGGCAGGGGCTTCCTGGTGCCCTTATGCTGGACTGCATGGGCAGGCACTCAGCCCAGAGGACTTCGCCCTCCTCCTGTGGCAGCAGCTGAAGCAATCAGCAGGTAGGAAGGGGGAGGAGGGAATTGCCTTTAACTCTGCAGGGTTGCCTGGCCTGGAGAAACCTCTTAAGGAAGGAGGCTTCCCCCAAGATCTGGACAGAGGGCTCCTTAATCCTCTGTCAGGGGACAGCAAGGGCTGGGGGAGTGTACTGTCTTAGCAACTCACTCTGTAAGGCTATGGGCCCTGTTGGCACTGGATTTATGAACCAGATACCTCGTTCTGGGCCGACACAAAATCTTCAGACTGACTGTGACCTTTCCATTCAATAATAGACAAATTGTATTGATGCACAGTGATAGCAGATGAGGCAAACAAATCTCTATTTGCCAGCTCTAGGGCTGTCATCAGAAGGAAGGTACATCTGGCCAGTATGCGAGCTCCATCCTGAGGTTTTCTCTTGAAATGTCAGATGTCAGCAGCCTGGAGTTGGAGGCCAAGACCCATTCCCCCCCGCAGTGAGGTGGATGTGATGGGCTGGTGGCGTGCCCTCTGTTCGTGGTAGCCTTGCGTTATCCTTCCAGGGACCCTTTGCTGCTCTGAAATCTCTTCTTTTGTATTCTTTTCCTCTCCTGATGACTTCATTTCTGTTTATTGCTGATTGGTCTGAGTGATCGCTGTACTCTCCACATTCTGTTCTGCTAGCATAATCCTTTGTTTCATAAACCCATCACATGCAGACATCCTAATTTGGACTTTTACCAGTCTTCTCCTAATTTGGTCTGTTCACCCAAAACCGGAAAGCCTAAAGGCCCTCCAGTTGAGCACTGTGACCTGGTGCCACCTTATCTTATGTTATGGAACAATGTAGTACATGACTTCAGTTCCCAGCCTGTGTCTGCTCGCTGCTTGCCCATATCATATACAGCAGACCTTGAAGGCACACACAGGCCTCTTAGAAATCAATTAACCCTTGCCATTGCCCTTGACCATTATTTTAATACAATATCTACTTTACTTATAAGCCAGTTCCCAAAAGCAAACCTCTAAATACCATTTTCTAGACATTAGGCCTTACTTTCTTGGGATTCTGTGTGCACATGCCATTGGGAATAAATTCAGGAATATCACCGCCTTCTACCTCAGATGGTCTAGTCTCATCTGCCACATCTTGATGGAGTGCAGTCTTGTTGGGAGCTGGAGTTAGGAGTTAAATAATCCCAAACTTTTCCTTAAAGTGATTGATTACAAGATGAACATGAGCCACCAATGCAGTACTGCAGCCAGCAAAACAGATAAAACTCTGGCTTGCATCCATAGATGCTTCTCAAGTAAATCTCAGGATGTCATCCTCCCACTGTATTCAGCTTTAGTGAGGCCGCAGCTGGAGTACTGCAGCCAATTCTGGGCTCCACAATTTAAGAAGGATGTCAAGAAGCTTGAGAAAGTCCAGAGTAGAGCCACGCACATGATTAGAGGACAAGAGGATAGGCCTTATCAAGAGAGGCTAAGAGCTATGGGACTCTTCAGCCTGGAAAGCACAGGCTTAGTGGGGACCTGGTGGCTACTTATAAGTACATAAGGGGTGTACATCAGGATCTGGCAGAATGTTTGTTCACCAGAGCACCCCAGGGGAAAACAGGGACCAGTGGTCATAAACTCCTCCAAGACCATTTTAGGGCTGGACATAAGAAAACATTTCTTTACTGTCTGAGTTCCCAAGACCTGGAATAGACTCCCTCCAGAAGTGGTGCAGGCACCTACCCTGGACTCATTCAAGAAACGTTTGGATGTTTATCTTGCTGGGATCCTTTGACCCTACCTGACTTCTTGCCCCTGGGGCAGGGGGCTGGACTTGATTTTTAAGGTTCCTTCCAGCCCTAATGTCTATGAAATCTATGAAGTTTCTTTATGGGGCTCTGCCACTCCTTAACACCCACCTGTACCATGTCAGATTTGCTTGTACAAGTTTCCAGAACTCAAACCCACATCATAATCACAGTCCTTTTCCACAATGACAGAGGGTTCTTTTATTTAAAAAAAATACTACAAAAACCACCCCAGACAATTCTTAATTCTATTCTCTTCTGCCCTTTTACTTGCTACGTTATGAAGTAACAGATTGTGCACAGTTTCCTTCCTAATCCTAGTTCTGAGGAAGAAATCAAAATCTCCAACATTAAACATTTGAAGTAACTACAGGATTAAGTTGCATGTGATGCATCTCAGCTGCATCATATTCCGGTTTTAGCTTTTGACTTTTGAATTTATCAGTCATGTTGGCTAAATGGTAAAAAGTTCTATTGTTTTACTTGTTTCTCTCTCATTTTAGCTTTGTGTGGTTCCAATTTGTTGTATTAGATAATAGTGGGTTTCTGTTGAGGCTTGTCATCAGTCTCATTTTTTCCAGTCCCTCTGAAATCTCTTTCAGCTTCCTTAAATTTAGTGTCTCTCTTCAGAGTTTCTTGTTTTGTAAGTAGTCAGAAGTCTTTCTGTGCTCAGTGCAAATTTCAGCTTATTAGTTTTGCATGTGTATATATATCATGATATAGGAGGCTTCTTGAGGGTCCTCCATACTCACCAGAAAGAATTGAGTACTGATACACATTTCTTAAAATCATCAACCCTGAGATGTGTTGATTATCAGAGAACTGCTTTCAGCTTCCACAGTATGTTTTAAGATGTTGTTAGGTGTTGACTGACTTTCAAAGTGAGGCTTAAATAATGTGCTGAGTATTCTGTTAGTACATTATTTAGAATCATAGACTCATAGAAAACTAGGATTGGAAAGGTAGTCCAACCCCTTGCTCAAAGCAGGACCAGCCTCAGTTAGATTATCCCAGCCAGGGCTTTGTCTCACTGGGTCTTACAAATCTCCAAGGATGGAGAGTTCACAACTTCTCTGGGTAACCTGTTCCAGTGTTATAATATCTTCCTAGTGTGAGAGTTTTTCCTGATCTCTAACTTACACTTCCCTTACTGCAACTTAAGACCATTGCTCCTTGTTCTGTCATCTGCCACCACTGAGAACAGTCTAGCTCCATCCTCTTTGGAATCACCTTTCAGGTAGTTGAAGGCTGCTGTTAAGTCCCCCATCTTCTCTTTTGCAGACTAAATAAGTCCAGTTTCTTCAGCCTGTTCTCAGAAGTCATGTGCCCAAGTCCGTCGTCCCCCCCCCCCCAATTTTCATTGCCTTCCACTGGATTCTCTCCAATTTGTCCAGATCTTTTCTATAGTGGGGAGCCCAAAAACTGGACACAGTACTGCAAATGTAGCTTCATCAGTGCCAAATAGAGGGGAATAATAATTTCTGTCTGTCTGCTGGCAGTGCTCCTACTAATTGCAGCTCAGTATGCCATTAGACTTCTTTGCAAGAAGAGTACACTTTTGGGTCATATTTAGCTTGCTATTCACTGCAACCCTCAGGTCCTTGTTTGCAGAGCTGCTTCTTAGCCCATTGATCTTTAGGCTGTACTGGTATATGGGATTGTTCTATCATAAGTGCAGGATTTGCACTTGCATTTTGTTTTTTTGCTGTCTACACAAATGGCAGAGACATCTTTGTCATATTCATCTATATTCTTGGCTGTCATCTCTGTCAAACTGGATTGTCTGTGGGGGGTTTTCAGTTGTAGATTAGCAACAGTATATTTTGAAGGTATTTGGGCCTGTATTGGGTAATTGGCATTACTGTAGAGAAGGGCTAGGTAATGGCACACGGGTGCCAGAGTGTGGCATGCAAAAGCATTTTGCTTCGCTCATGAGCCTCAGGGCAGATGGTAGGAAAGGGGCTGGGACTGCGCTGCCACAGTAAGGATCAGGCTGCTCTCAGTTCCCACACCATCTATCCCTGGCACTCCCAACATCTTGCAAGTCGAGGATGCGAGTGTGTTTGGCACTTTTCCCAAAAACTTTGCTGCCTGAGTTGTAGAGTCACTTCTCTTGTTTTATAAACTATTGTGCATTAATGTAAATATTGTTTTTCCTCTTTTCTTTTTGCAGTTGAATCTAGTAGTGAATCTGATTTCAAATTTTTCTTGAAGAATATGTACAAAAGTAGATGTCATGACTTGATAACAACCTGCCTTTCAGTTCTTTTTATAGCATCAATATAATTTGATACACTCGCACACACATGCATATATGTATGTACGGGAAGAAAAGTGGAAACTAGTTTTTTTAATGAAATGGCTGAAGGGTTGCTGGAAGATCTAAAACATTGACTTAAATTAGTTTCATGACACTACAACCAAATGTCTTCAGTGTTGTGCCTTCAGTGGTACATTTGGTTTGGAAGAATGTAGTGAAAACAATTTTTTTAATTTTGAGATTGGTCCGAATCCTCTCTGTCTTGCTAATTATCTACTGATCATAATATTTTATAATATTTTTATTGTACTTCAAAATAATTGTGTATGATATAATTTCATCAGTTTGTTTGATTTGTTTGACAATTATCTACCATTTCAAAATGTTACTTCTCTACTTTTACTGTGCATGTTTAGAAATGGGCATATCACAAAGACAGTATTCAGAAAGAATAATAAAATCATGGAAATGTAGGATGGAATGGCATGTCAATGTACTCTTACCCTTCCTCCTGCATTTAGGTAGGTTCGGTATGCCTAAGCCCAGGGACAGATCCAGGATTTTACAATGGTATGGTGACACCCCACCTCCCAGTCTTCTCTCCTGCCTTCTCCATGGGGGTGGGCAGACCATACCATGTGAGGAACTGTGTGGGACTTCTTTTTAAATCCCTAAGAAAGTAAAAATTCTGCCCCCTCTACAATAATACTTTACTTTTCTCTGCATCATCAGTTCAAGCAAGCCTGCTCTCTAAGCAAGGCTTGGATCTAGCCTGTATGTGCAGAGGTAGAGAGTGTCAGAATTGAAAATGATGGGCACAAGTGATAAGCAGGATGATGATGAAGTCTACAGTGAGAGGGAAGGGAACTAGTAAGTAGAGCTTGAAGGGGTAAGACAGATAAGACCTGTATCTTAGCTATTTTGAACTTCAGATGATGACTCAGACTGTGATTTAATTTGGGCATAAGGCAGCAGGTCTGGAGTAGAGAAGAACGTGTATGAAAGATCAGAGAAATGGTAGATGAATTTGCACTTGCATCCAAGATTACTCAAAGACTGTATAGAGGTAGAAGAAACAGACCAAAGGTAGAGCATGGTGAGACCTCTGCAGAAAGGAGGAAATAATAAAGAAATACTAGATGAACACTCAGGTCAGAGAAGAGCCAAGAGGATATGGAGACATGAAAGCCAAGAGGGGCTAAGACTCTCAAGAGGAGTGCTGAAAGTGGCTGATGGGGTTAAGAAATACAAGGATGGGACTAGTTGGTCTGAGCTTTGGAGAAGAGGGCATTTTGAGGACTGTGTCAAGAGCACTTTCAGTGGACTGCAAGGAGAAGTTTTGTAAATGGAATGCAAACAGAAAAGAGGACTTTTAGAATAACACATTGAATGACCTTGAAAGGGAGTTGGGGTAGGGATGATAGAGGCAAGTGGGGCCAAGAATGGGTGTTTTAAGATGTCAGGGGTTAAAGCAATTTTCATTGTAAGGGAGGAAGAGACAGGAAAATGGGATGTAAGAATGAAGAAAAACTTGATGATTTTATTGCTTTGCTTTTAGCTTTTTAAAAATAACTAGCCTTGTTCATTCATAGTTTAAAATCTGAAGGCTAATGTACTTTACATAAAACTTTCAAATGTTTTCCATGTAAATGTTTTCAAATGACATTTTCAAAAATGTAAAAACAGAAAACCTACTACCATTAATTTACTTGGCTTCTTTGTAGATTTTTTTGTTTTTTTTAACACCCTCAAATGTCTGGTCACTTACATTCATGACAGATCTTGCTTTAGAATTATTTTTAGCAGAAACTGTTTTAAAATGTAAATTAAAATATGTTTTTCTTGTTAAGTTCTCTGTTGTTAATGCTGTGCTTCCTTTTTCTAAAAAAAATTAGGAAACCTAAATGTGAATTTTTTTTGACATGGCCACCTTAGATTCCTTGTGACTTTATTTATTGCAATTGTTTTGTTTTGGAAGAGGTATTAAAATTCCTTTATAGATTATATTTTATCTTACACTTCATATTGTGTCTTAAAGTTTTTGGTAGAGGTGGTTATATTATTTCTTTTGATGTTGTTCTTTATACACTAGATTCACACCTTAGTTGAAAGTTTGAAGCTTTCCATCACTGATCAGCAGCTTCCTATGTTCATACGCATAATGCAGCTTGGGATTGCTCTTTACTATGGAGAAATAGGAAGTTTTAAAGATGGAGAAAATGAAGATTTGGTTTGTCACACTAAAGATATATTGGGAAACATTTCAGGTAATTGTAACCATTTGTTTTGAAAGCTTTTTGGTCAGTACTAACTCTTGTGGTGTGTTTTGGCAATCTGTATTGTTATAGAGCCAACTTATAAGTTATACAGTACTCCAACATCTTTTTTTTGTGTTGCGTTGAGAAAGCTGTATTGATGGCACTAACAAAACTGGTTAGTGTTTCTAGATAAAGTTTATTTTGGATATCAGGGAGCAGTAAGGGAGTTTAAATGTTGTGCAGCAGGGGGCTTGTTAGACAATTCTCAGTTTTCTCTTTCATTCTACAAAATGGTTAATGAACCCTTATTTGCACATGTTAAAGTATTCTGTAAATAAATATTTTGCACGGTGTGTTCTCTAGTTTCTGTGTATTTTGCAGTATTCTTTCTGCTGTTGTTTATTTGTGAAATAATGTATTCTATGCTTTCTTATGGTCATTCATTTACTCATTATGATTTGTTGACATAATATATCCTAACTACACCTCTGTGCAAAATAATAAATGATTTTTTAAGTACAACAAATAGGTCTAAAAGAAACAGCAGAAAGACAAGACTCAAGTTTATTATGTATGTTTGAAATCACACTCTTCTGTTCAGTCATTTAGTCAGAAACTATATGCTACTGAATGCTCAAGTACCAGTCTGAAATGTTAGCAGGGTACTGGGGGGAGAGAAGGTAAAGGGGAAGTTTGTACCAAGCTGAATTTTAAATTCTGTTTTTTCTTTTAATTTTATTTTCTCAAGAAACAGTCTTGCAATATATCTTTAGTACTAAAATTTTGTGTCTGACACACAGTCAAGAGTACTTTATAACAGCTTTCAGAAGATTTTTGGAATTTCATTGTGAATGTGCTTTGGTAATTTTAGCTTCTGTTGTCTGTTAGAATCATGCAGTAGTTTAAAGCTTTTGGTATGAATGATCAGTAATTCATTTTTTTCCTGAATGAAAGTATTACTGTGTTAATTTAAGTAGCTTAAAACAAAGATTTTGATGATGTATTATTGTTTGTCTGTGGTTTCAGGAAAATAATGTATTGTTGGAAAAATGTGGGTAGTGGAAACTTACTTGCCAGAAATATAGCTTTTAATGTTGGTTGGCACAGATAACAGTGTCTTATGACAGTTGTACCGTTCACTGTCATGTGCCTGCAGTGTGAACTGAGCAAATAAGCCGTCTCTCAGAGTTGAAAGTTTAAGGGTCTTATATTTTTTTCTAAAGCTGAAATACTAGTCTGCAATTTAAATTCTCTCTTATGAGAAATGCAGAAGGACATATTGTTCAGACTTAATTGAATTAATATTGTAAAAAATATTAATTCAGTTAATTTTTGCATATTGTTCAAAGTATAATCTTAGAGATAATCTTGAATACTGCTTAAAATTCTTTTGGAATTCATTTTAGTAGAAGAGATGATGGCTCAACAATTACTTGGTTGGAACAACCTTTATCAAGTAAGTGTTCGGGTGAGAAGGGCTGCTTATTCCTTTGAAGCAGGGGTGCTCAACCTCTGGCCCATGGGCCAAATGCAGCCTGTGCAGCTGTTGGGACGCCTGGTCCATGGGACTCTGCATGGGTTGGGAAATTTGGCAGCAGGGGACCTGTGGTAGTTAATACTGTCATCCCTCCCTGCTGCCAAAATTCCAAGGCCCATGGGAGGGCTCAGAGTTGAGCCTCTACCCACCCCTGCAACAGCCAGATAGGAGCTGAGCCATGTCCCCTTCCCTCAGCACAGTCAGGTTGGAGCCAGACTGTGCCCCCTCCTCTGCCTGGCTCCTTCTATGACTGGTTTGTGGCTGAGCCATGCTCCCTGTCCCCCACCCCTTGACACAGGGCTGGCCAATGACCCCTTCCTTCTGCCTGGCCAGGTTGGGCCCAGACTATGCCACCTCCTTCACGCAGGGTTGGATCAGAGCCAGATCATAGACCCTCCCCTCTGGGGCCCAGTTGGGGTTGAGGTCAGTCACCTTCTGCTGTGTGGCTGGATCAGAGTTGGGCTTCCTGCCTCCCCTTTCCCAACTTCTCTGCACAGCCTGATGAGGCCCCACCGGATCTGGTTCACAGAGGTTCAGGCACCGTCCATTCAGCCTGCTGGCCACCACTGCTCTGAAGCAGTTGGAGATGGAAGAACTATTTGAGCTCCTTTTCAAATAAAGTAGGCAAACTCAGAATGTAGATGGGTGTAGCAATTGTATCAGTATTAAATGATGCTGATAACTGTCATGATGTAGCTGTTATGTCTGTATGCTTCTGTAGAACTGCAAATGTACATTGCAACTTCAACACTATTTCAGTATTAAAATTACCATGATTTAAAGCAGTTAGAAAGTGTCCATAGCCTTGGTCTCTTTTCCCTTTTTCTCCTATACTTTGTATTTTGTGGCTGTTTTACGTGATAAACCTAGTGTGGCCCAAAGTGATTTCCTTGAGCATGTTGTGCTGGTCTGCAAGGATGGAGCATTGGAGACAGGTGGGGGGACAGGAGCGCAGACAAGGTGGAAAGGGTTGGTCTTGAAGTAAATAGTCAGAAGGGTCTGTGCCCCCTAGAACTCTCACTTCCAGAGTCTGGAATGAAACACACGATTCTTGAATCTTTTCAATTGTCTTTCAGATACAAGTGAAACGTACTGTCATTATGTTTTTCATCCTTCTTTCTCATACTGGCCACCATAGAGGATGACAACCTGCCATATTTTCTCACATGCAACACACCCTGGAATAAATTATGCCTTTTGTTTTTGGAAAGGTAGAATTTTTCTAGCGTTATGGCTACATGCAGTAAGGACAGAGCTAAAAGGTCTGCAAAGCTATGAAATAGGCAAAGAGAGATGAGAAATGGCTGTCAGACAGCAGAATTGCTAGAAGAAAGATAGGTTGGTTAGTGGAACATCAAGACCGTTTAAAAGGAGATTCATTGTTGACACCCCTGGGGCCAGAACAATGAAGCATTGAATCGGTTGATTCCCTCAGCTGCCTGAAAAGAAATATACTGCTGCTGCTGGGCAGTTGGTTTGGAGCAGAAATCAAAATGGGGTGCAGAAAATCAGCTTTTCCACTTAAGCCACACACTCCAATTTTGGGAGTCTGATTATTGGGGAAAAATTGTGCGAGTATGTGAGGAAGTATGGTATTATTGCTGTCAGTTATTTTACAGATGGGAAACTAAAACACAAAAAGTAAGGTCAAGAGTATGGCTATTAAGACATTGTTTTTAGAACACTTTGCATTGTGGTATGCATTAATTTTGTATGTTCACAGTACAGGTATAATTGATTTTGTTTGCAGCTGTGACTGTTCAGCCTGTTTGTAAGTCATATCCCAGTGTCTCAAGGCAGGCAGTTGGAAAAAGCAGAACATGCATCTAGAAGCTCCATGAAAAACATTTGATTTTAATTGCATAGCATCTCTTAGATAGAAACTGCCTCTGTGGCATAGACAAAGATACAGTCCAACTCCCCATGTCACCCAATCAAAAGCCTCAACTGTGAGACCATCCTTTCTCCTCCTGCCTCATTCACTACATTTCTTCCAACTTTTGCAACAAATTATGCATGGGTTCTGTAGACAGATGTCTCCTTTACCTTGATTCATCCCAGAGGACATTCAGCACATGCAGTAAATGAAGCGGGTGTCCTGTTGGAAAAATAGAACATGATATTTGTCATTAAAAACTATATCGTATATCATAATTAATATTCACAAGGATACTGATTTAAGAGTACCCAGGCAACCTTAATTTTGAAGGCAATCTGGTATTTTATAATTTTTGAGTCTTTGACTTGGCCACATTCATATTCTTTTGATGTACATTTGTGGATATGTGTAATATGGTGTATACATTTTTTTGGTCTGGAAGCTAATGTTTTGGAAAGCTGTTCCTGGGATGAATGTTTAGGACTTGCCTGCCTTCAGTTTGTATGGATAAGAAAGTATCCTCAAGGTACTCTTGGAAGTATAGGTTCCTTGAAACAGTTCCCCAGCAAAAAAACAGTTTTCCACCTTCTTGTATTCATATACCCAAGGAACTTTCTGGCTTGGAATATGTGGGGGTGTAAATTTTACTTGGTTGGCTTGATCACAAGAGAGAGCAAATAATTAATATGAAGAGGCAAAACTGAATGTGCTGAAACCCTAGAATTTTAAATCTGTTTTGGGCTCTGGAGGTGGGCTCCTTGCCCAAGACATATTTTGAAAACTTATTGCAATCAGATAACATTTTAATGCCAGAGACATCAGGATCTGCTTAAAGTTTTCCTTCATCTTGGTCTTTTTGGGCTCCAGGATTTATTTGCTTTTACATAGTGGATTCGGACACTTGCTATAATCATCCTCAGTCCAAAGCATGTTGCTCAAAAAGCTTTGGCACTTTTATCCAGCATACCAGTGGGCTGAATTAGTTTTGCACAAAGGTGTTTCACATTAAATAAATCTATTTGTTATCAAGGTTTTTTGATCTTGCAAGTGACCTCCTAGGCCACTGAGTACAGTTTGCTAGTGACCTCCTAGGCCACTGAGTACAGTTTCCTGCATTTGCAGGCAATCATTAACCAAAAGACTCTTTAAAAATTGGCCTCACAGACCCTTGCCCACATTTACAAGGAACATTATCCATAATGCTTAGAGAACACCCCATAACATGTCATAGGCAGAAGCAGGAGAAATGAGAGTATAGCCAGTGCCTTGTCACTACAATGATTTGGGAGCAGTTGGATGGAAGTAGCAAGACCTTCATCCAGGAACTAGTACAACTATAAATTTCAGTGTGCCCTAGCTAAAATTCCCCAGTCTTAGCTGTGGACAAAATCCTAATTCCTCAGGAGGAAGTGAAAAAGGTTTTTAGAACCCAGCAGCATACATGCAGGGGGAAAAAAATCTTTCTTGCCTCAACTGGTGACCAGGAAAAACAATAAGGCATGGGATTACCAGAGGTTTGGGTTGTAGCCATGTTTGTCTAAGAACATAGGCAGACAAGGTTCCTTGGGTGAATTTGATATCTTTTATTAGACCAACCCAAATGATTGGAGAATAGTTATTAAGCAAGGTTTTGGGTTCAAAAACCCTTTGTCAGGCTAAGGAAGTTTCAGCAGTTGGTGTGTGCTCTTCCTAGAAGGAATGAAAAGTAAAGAAGCCAGAGGCTGGGCTGGGGAGTCAGTTGCCAGGCAGATTATAACATATCAAAAATCCAATGTCTGTGTTTAGTCCATGATCTCCAGTATCCAGGAGGTTGATGAAATGGAGCTTATAGGCTTGTCTCTGAGAAGTGTTGTGAAGTTTCCCTTTAGGATCAGGACTGAGAGATTGGAGAGAGAGTGGCCCTCCTATAAGAAACGTGCCCCCACCGGTAATTGAATGTTTCTGTCTTTGATGGATTTCCGGTGTACGTTCATTCTGGTGCACAGTTGTTGTTTGGTCTCTTCTACATATCTTCTATTAGGGCACCTGGTGCGTTGGATAAGGTATATTACATTTCTGGAGGTGCAGCTGTAAGATCCTGGGATGCTGATGGCTCTGTTGTGGGGTGTAGTGATAGTGGAGGGGGTAGAGAGGTGTTGGCAGGTTTTGCATTTCTTGTCATGGCACGGTCTGGATCCTTTTGGTGTGTTCTGGGCTTGAGGAAGTTTGCTTCTGGTGATGAGGTTGGCGAG
>JAGPOW010000261.1:36132283-36218402 GCA_030014935.1 Caiman crocodilus | reverse complement strand
ATATGTAAGGCAGGCTTGGATGCCATCCTGGTGTGGGATGTTGGTATATAGGCTGGTAACGTCCATGGTGGCTAGGAGTGTGTTGCTGGGAAGGTGGTCCATGTTTTTAAGTTTCTGTAGAAAGTCTGTAGTGTCTTGTACAAAACTTGCTCTGTGGGTGACAAGCGGTTTTAAGATTGATCCAACAAAACCTGATATTTCCTCAGTTAGGGTCCCATGGTTGGATATGATGGGTCTGCCAGGGTTCCTTTGTTTGTGGATTTTAGGGAGCATGTAAAAAGTCCCCGGGTTAGGTATTGGGTGGATCAAGGTCTGTAGTTTTTTCTTGTAGTCTTGATGGAAATGATGTGATGGTATTGTTGAGTTTTTTGGTGAAAAGGCGAGTAGGATCTTCTTGTAGTTCTTTGAAGTAAGTGGTGTCAGAGAGCTGTCTGTTGGCTTCCTTTATGTAGTCTTCATGGTTTAGGATGACTATGGCTCCTCCTTTACCTGCTGGTTTTATTGCTGTTTGGCGGTTAGAGATTCTATGGCCTTTTTCTCTGGTAGAGAGAGGTTGTTGTGGTGGCGTGTGTTGCTGATTATTTCGTTGTTCATTCTTTCCCTGAAGCAGTCAATGTAGCGGTCAAGGTTAGGGTTTTGTCCACTGCAAGGTATCCAGTCTGATGTTTTTTTGGGCTTTTTGGCGTTGATCCTTTCCTGAACGTTGTCAGAGGATGCGTTGTTGGGAGTGGGTTCAGTTTGGTCGTGGAAATATTTTCTACCCCAACCTATGAACTGTAGACATGTAATACACATCACATACACTAACTTGGGGGTCCACAACGTGGGCCAAGTGCCAAAAAACCCTGCAACCTCAACTTGTAAAATGTTGGTGTGCCGGGGCAGATGGCAGGGAAGCCATGAGAGGCTCGATCCTTATTGTGGCAGTGTAGCCTGACCTTTTCCCTATTGTCTACCTCAAGGTGCATATGCCAAGCAAAATGCCTTTGCATGCCACACTGATGTGTGCTGGGGGTTGCAGACCCCTGCACTAACTGGTGTGCCCAAACTCCCTCTTCTCTTATAGAGTTCTGTCCATAAACCTATCCAAGTCGATATTAAAGAGATACAGATTCTTTGTCCCCAGCACTTTGGTCAGAAGACCGTTCCAAAATTTCATTGATCTGATATTTTGGAATTCAGAAGTTTTCTAAATTTATCCATAGTTAGTTTATAGCCAGTTGGTTTTTGGTGGTTTTCAGCTCCCCAAATTCCTCCCTTTCTGTGATATAATCTGTAGTTCGCTGGCTTTGAAAGAGATAATAGTCTATTTTGATGGCATGTAGATTATCCATTTGCTATTGGAGGACTGGGAGGTTATCAAAGCATATTCTTTCAGAAATCTGGTCATCTCCTTATTAGAAAAAATTGAGATAGTAGCTTGTTTATATTTTCAGGTTACTATTTGCATCAGCCCGTACTCTTTTGATGTTTTCTATTCATCTCAGCCCATATACAATACAGTTGCAAAAGTCCAGAAAGAGTTTTGGAACGCCGGCTGTATCATCACTACAAAATATTTTGCTACATGCAAACCAAATATTTAGCAATATTTTCCTTCTTATTTATGATAGTTTTTACATAGTAAACAAATAAATCTATGTAAAGAACTGAGAGAGAGAGAGAGATTTTTTTTTCATTTGGAGCAGCTGAGTGGGACTACCAAGGTTGAAATTTGGAAAATTATCTATATGTTATTTTTTTGTTAGCATCATTGTAGGTTTTTTAAAAACAAACAAACAACCCTCCCTCCACCAGCCTTTCCCCCCACCAAAAAAAAAAAAAGGCAAAACAAATCCCCAACAACTTGGTTATATCCAGGACTGGGAGTGGAAAATACTCTCTTTTCCCCCTGTTCTTCACAGTGCATTAGTCATCCATATTTCCAAGCACAGATTTTAACTCTTTGGAGGAAACGTAAATGTGTGTCTATTTAAAAAAAATAAAATCTAACTGACTAGAGTAATAAATGACTTCTCCTTTTCAGTATTAACCACAAGTTTCTTTTTAAGGGCTACTCTTACTAAATGCAAATCATTTTATTTTTAAAAGTGCCTATATTTTTTCTGTTATAATTTACAGATCTACCTGAAATATATTGCCTTTAGAAAATGTATCAAAGATGTTTAATCATGCTACAAATTGTAAAGTGCCACATGCGAAAAGTATCTATTGGTGTGCTAAAATGGCAAATCAGTCACAAAGATATCTCATTATATGTGGAACATCTTGATTTTTATTATGCATTCTTTTGTACATGTGGCATTTTAAAGCCCAGTGGTGCATCCTTATTTCAGGTTGGCAAGTAGTGGGTAGAGGAAACTGATGGTCTTTTCCTCTACCTCCCACTTAGCAGGCTTATGCACAGGTCAGCCCTATAGGATTTAAACTGGCCAAGCAGGGGGAGGCTGCTCCACCCATGTGTTTAAATTTGCTGGCTTGTGTAGAGCGCATGATCATGATCTTGAGCTCCATGCATGCCTCAAAGTGGGATACTGGGAATCTGCTCCTGAAGCTGGGCTCCCTTCCCCCAGCAGTTGCACAACTGGGATCTGATAAATTTTATCCCTGATCACCAGAATCATGTATTCCGCCACACACGTGTCATGTAGAAAGAGTTGTGATCACTTGGATCAGATCCTGTTGTGCCATTAATTTAGCATGTGTCAACTTCCCACTGTAGGATCCTAATTTAAATAGTTTGTAACTATCAAATTTTAATAGTTTGGGACAAAATTACTCATACTAAGTATCTGCTTTACACTGCAGCTGAAAAATTTAAGCTAAAACAGTTTGGCTGTCTTGGTGAATAAGGTTAGAGAAAATATTATTTTTTCTTATGTTAAACTACTATGACAAAAAAATTATGCTCTGATGCAAGGACATGGCATTTTGTGGAAAAGGTATACTTTGGATCAGGAATATGAATTTGGCATCCACAAAAAAATATACCTTAATTTGGCTAAACTATAAGTATTTAAAAAATGTTATGTCTCCTATTCAGTACAGAGTTTAATGTTTTAACAGGTAAATTCCTTCAGTGTTCCATTTGCACTGAACAGGCTTTTTCCTGCAATTTCAGTTCTAGATCCCTGTTGAGATTTGCCATATCTGAGTCTAGATTTCTGAGTACCCTGGTACCAAGGAGAAAGATGGCTGATCTGAATGCAGAGAGACAAATACTAGAAATGCAAGAAGGAGGAAAGGCCGGAGGGATTAGAGTGGGATGAAAAATTTCAAGTGGGGCAGGGGGGCAGAGACTTTAGCTTGAGGCTGGGAAGGAGAAAAGGAGAACTGAACCTGGGATAGTCATTTGGGGGAAGACAATTGGGACTGGCAGAAAGAGAAGACTGATGTAGTGATCCTGGGAGAGACTGAAGATGGCTGAGCAAGGAGACTGAAACTAAACCTGTGGATGCATGGATACTGGTGGATGTGGTATACCTTGATTTTTAGCAGGATATAGCCTCCCACAACGTTCTTGCAGGCATGCTAAGGAAGTATGGTCTGGATGAATGGACTGTAAGATGGACAGGAAACTGGCTGGAGCATTGGGCTCAGAGAGTAGTAATCAATTGCTTGATGTCAAATTGGCAGTCGGTATCAAGTGGAATGCTCCAGGGGTCAGTGCTAGGGCTGGCTTTGTTCAGTGGATCATCAATGACCTGGAAGGTGGCATGGAAAACACCTCAGCAAGTTTGCAGATGACGCTAAGCTGGGAGGAGTAGTAGATATGCTGGAGGGTAGGACTAAGATTTAAATTTGTTGAGCCCCAGCTCAAGTCTGGGATCGTGCCCGGAGTGTAGATGCCATTAAACACACCAGGGGTGGAAGCACAAAAGAAGTTTATTGCTAGCAATAAATGGTGCGAGCGGAATAATTCACGTAACAAGCACACCCGAGTATTATCTCTGGGTATTTTATACAGAAGTTTGCAAGGTTTCGCAAGTGTGTCGTTCAGTGATTGGTTACAAGTGAATGATGCAAGAAGTTCTCTACTGAGCATGTCTCTACACCTGTGTTTAAGCCATGTACCTCATTTACATACATATATGTTTCATTAGCATACTTTTTCTCCACCTAGGGGTGTGACTTCTAGTATTGTAATAAGCCCTTTGACCAGTTCCCTGTCTCTTCTTATTTTCTTTTAAGCCTCCCTTACCCAGTTACCGATGTCTCCTTCTTATCTTCACAGATGGGCATTCCTCACATAGCAGTCTCTTCTCCTTATCGTACTTTGGGTAGAGGTTTCAAGGGTGTTCTTTACAAAATGACTTGGATAAATTGGAAGATTGGGCCAAAAGGAATCTCATGAGGTTCAACAAGGACATGTGCAAAGTCCTGCACTTAAGATGGAACTATACCATGCACCAATACAGGCTGTGGGTTGACTGGCTGCACAGCAGCTCTGCAGAAAAGAACCTGGGCATTACAATGGATAATAAGCTGAATATAAGCCAGTTTAAGTTTGTGGAGAGCTGTGGGTGTGTGGGTATTTGTGTATGCTGGGAGGCAGTGTGCGTGTGGGTTTGTTGTGGGGGAGGATAGATGTGGAGGGGTGTGGGTGTTTATGGGGCTCGGGGTTTGTGTATGTGGGGTGGGGGAGCATGTGGGATGGGATGTGGGTTGATATGAGGTTTGTGGGGGACTGAGTGTGTGTGGGAAGGGTAGCTGGGGAGGGTTGTGGCATGTGTGGAGGGGGAGGATGGCTGGGGGGTATGAGGTATACATCAGGGGTGTGGGTGCCCACAGCCCCTGCCACCAGCGGCAGCAGCAGGCTGTGAGCCCACAGCCCCTGCCAGCACTCCTGCCAGCTTGGGCTCAGTGCTCCTTCCACCCCTGGTCCCAGGACACTAGCACGGGCCCTTGTGCTCCTGCCCGGCCAGTCACCACCACTTCCCCCTCCCCCACCCCTGTCTGCAACTGCTGCTGTTCTCCTGAGGCTTCCACATGTTCCTGCTCACTGATGCTTCCCTGCGGCCCCCTGTGCCAACCACTCCAGCATCACATGGTTCCTGGTTGTACAGTCAGGTGTGTAGAATGCAGCAGGAGCTGGCCTGATCTGGCCAGTATCACATGGAGCCAGCCGGAAATTGCAGGGGCCAGGCTAGCTGGCTCCTGTTGCAATCCTGCAGTCCTGATGATGTAGCCAGAACCACATGGTGCTAGAGTAAAAGGGTGGGGAGAAGTGGCATTGGTGTGTGGGAAAGTGGGGAAAATGTGGTAGTGGTGGCAGGTGGAAAAGTGGGACAGTGGTGGGTGCAGTGGCAGCAGGCAGGGGGGAGTGGCAGCAGAGCAACAGCTGAGTGGGAGCGCATCTGGTACCCTGGGGCTAGGGCCGGCAGGAGCACAGGGCCCAGGATGACAGGGAGACGGGCAGAGCCAGCCTGGGCCCTGGGCTCATGCTGCCTCACTCTGGGCCCCTACTGGCCCCGGCCCCAGGGCACCGGTGCATGCCTTGCTCTCCTACCCACTGCCACTGCCCCTCCCCCCAGTGCTTTCTGCTGCTGCAACTGACATTTCCCTGCCTTCCACTGCTCCCCACACCCCCACCACCCACAATGCACCATATGGTTTCCGGCTGCATTGCCAGGACCACAGGATGCAGCAGGAGCTGGCCTGGCCTTGAGGACTGAGGCGATCACTAGTGGTTCTCCCCTCTCCCTATCCTTAGCTGAGTTGTACCAGGGTGGGGACTAGCCCCAGGATCACTAGGCCAGAAGCCTCTGCTAAGCAGAGGCTTCTGAGTGGGGGAGTGGTGGTGGGGAGGGGCTGGGTAGGCCTTGCTGTTGCGGCTGCTGGGTCCTGCTGCCCCTAGGTCCTGCAGCTGGCTCCTCCTGGGTCCTACTGCCACTGGCACCTTGTCATCTTTGACAGGCAGCCAGGGTCAGATAATAATTAATTTTCTAAATTGTTTAGGGGCCCTGCAGGCTGGGTATAATGTCCTGGTGGGCTGATTCTAGCCTGTGGGGCCATATTTTGCATTTTCATGAACTAGACTGTTCTCAGTTGCGCCAGATGACAAAACAAGGAGCAGAGGTCTCAAGTTGCAGCAAGGGAGGTTTAGGTTAGATGTTAAGAAGAATTGTCTCACTAGGAGGGGAGTAAAACACTCCCCTCTTAGGTTTCCCGGGGGGTGGTGGAAGCTCAATCCTTGGAGATTTTCAAGACCCGGCTAGAAAAAGCTTTGGCTAGGATGATGTAGCTGGAGATGGTCCTGCCTTGAGCAGGGTGTTGGACTAGATGACGACCTAAGGTTCCATTCAGCTCTAACTTTCTATGATTCTAATCACTATAAGTCAGTTGTAGCTGTGGCTTGAACAAATGCATTTCTATATAATGCTATCTTTGAAAATTGTTTGGCATGCCAAGTACTTCCAGTTGGACACCTAGTCAGCCATATCTGTGTGAGTCTCAGTTCTGCATTTGTAAAATGGGGATAATAGTCTCTCATTCAGCAAGGGGGATGTAAAAATAAATTAATATTTATGAAGTGCTCAATTATTATAGTATTAAGCACCACAGAAAAGCCAGTTGAGAAAATTAATAGGAAATAAGTATGGGGTTCAAATACTTTGAGGTATGGGGTCATGTACTGCTTATCATTTTTGTCTAAAAAGGAGATGTTGGTGCTGGAGTATTCTAGAGATAGTCGGATGGAGGGATGTTGACTGTTGAATTTCTGATGGAACGCAATCAGAGATGCAGGTGTGTGGGAAAGTGGGGAAAATGCCAATCATGTGCTCTAAATGACTGGATCATAGAGATTCTGTGATATAAATAGTAGACTACTTTATCATTATAAACTATCATAATGATGCATAAAAGTTGACAAATTTGGAGGTTGCAACGGCAACCTTAATTGTGGAATTTCTGAACTTTTTAAGAGATTTTTGACTTTATGGTCCATTTACAGCATTCTTTTAACACTGTTTTTGTTTGTCTTGATTTATGAATTGTTTGTTCAGCCAGATGGAACAGCATACTCGTGTGCATCTTCTTAATTATCTTTGTTTTAGTATTTCAGATATGGAGTTACATGATTTTAATATTTATTAGGAATTCATGCAGTAATTTTAATTTGAAAAGTTATTTCTGTAGCATAGAAACTGTTATTTCTTTGGTTGAGTAGCAAGTAGAGACTAAATTACTGGGCTAGGGACAGCCATTACACACAAATTGGCTTAAGTGATCAGAAACTGGTTAAAACCTTTAATTGAACAGAAGTTCAGTGTGCATAAACTAGATTCAAAATGGCCAAAATTGGTTTGAGATAAACCTGGTTGAACGTGGTATCAGACTTAACTGATTTGGCTCAAATGGTGTTGAACACCATCAGGTTCTCATCCGCCCATTTCACGAGCCTGTCAAGATCTGCCTGGATCATGCTCCTGTGTTCAGATGTGGATGCTTTACCCCAGAGTTTGGTGTCGTCGGCAAACTTGGCCAGTCTGCTTCTGGCGCCAATGTCCACGTCATTGATGAAGATGTTAAACAGCATAGGCCCTAGGACAGAGCGTTAAGGGACCCCACTGGTGACCGCGCACCAAGATGATTGGCTTCCATCAACCACCACCCTCTGGGTCCTACCGCGGAGCCAGTTCCGCAGCCAGTGGATAGTGGTGAGGTCAAAGCCGCAGTTAGCCAGTTTTGCCAAGAGGTGATCATGGGATACCAGGTCAAATGCTTTTTTTAAAGCCAAGATATATGACATCAATCTCTTCCCCCTTGTCCAGGTGATAGTTCACCTGGTCATAAAAGGAAATGAGATTGGTCAACCAAGACCTCCCTGCAACAAATCCATGCTGGGTATCCTTCGGGATATTGCTGTCAGCTAGTCTGTTAAGGATGGCCTCTTTGATTAACCTTTTCCAAGACCTTCCCCAGGATAGAGGTCAGGCTGATGGGCTTGTAGTGTGCCAGATCTACATTCCTCCCTTTCTTGAAGATTGGCACAACATTGGCCATCTTCCAATCTTTGGGCACTTCACCAGAGCACCAGGTCTCAAAGATCCAGGCCAGGGGCTGCGCTATGATGCTTGCCAGCTCCTTGAGTACCTTTGGTTATGAACAGTCAGGGCCGGTGGACTTGAAGGTATCCAGCCTGTCAGGGTGTTCCTTCACGAGGTCAGCTTCAATGGAGGGTAAGGAATCTCCCTCACCCGGGCCTCCCTGACCCACAGTGGGCCAGGCTGTCCCATGAGACTGTTGGAAAAACTGACGCAAAGTACCCATTTAGCAAGTTTGCTTTTCCCTGGGCATCAGTTATCAGTTATCCTATCTGGTTTAGCAGGGGTCTGATGTTGCCCTTGCTTTTCCTCTGACTCCCCGCATATCTAAAAAATGACTTTTTATTGTCCTTGATATTTGTAGCTATCTGGAGTTCCATCACAGCCTTGGCTTTCTTGGTTTGCTCTCTGCAGGTCTGGACCAGAGCAGAGAATTCCTCCTTGGTGGTGGTTCCACTCCTCCATCCTTTGTAGGTCTTCCTTTTAAGATGCAGGAGGTCTGTCACTTCCCTGGAGAGCCAAGGGGGCTGCTGTGCCCTTTTGCTGCTTTTCCTCTGAGACGGGATGGATTTTAATTGTGCATCCAGGATTGCTCCCTTGAGGAGCAACCACTTATCCTGAACTCCCCTCCCCTTTGGGTTGTGGCCCTTTAGGGCCTCTTTGACAAGCCTCCCTAGCTTGTCAAAGTCAGCTTTCCTGAAGTCAAGGACTTCTGTGTTTCTGACTGACTTGCCAGCTTTACAGTGGATGGTGAAGGTGATCAGCTCGTGATCACTGTCAAACAGCTTCCCTTCAATTGTTAGGTAGCTGATTAGGTAGTCCCCCGGTGCAGGTATAAAGTTGAGCAGCGCTTTACCTCTCATCAACCCATAGACTTCCTGTGTCAGATAGAGGTCATCCCCGCATGAGAGAGAACTTTGCAACCCCTTGGATTTGGCTCAGCACTCCTCCCATGAGATGTCTGGGTAGTTAAAGTCTCATGACAGTCATGCAAGGGAGCACACAGCCTCAGCTAATTCCCTGGGAAACTCCTGGTCAAGGTCTTGACCCTAGGTAGGGGGTCTGTATTAGACTCTCATGATAGTATCCCCTGTGCTGTGTTCCCCACGGATTTTAACCCAGAGGGTCTCAAGTCATCTACCGTGGGTACCAACGTTGGCTTGCAGGGATGCATAGCTTTCCTTGACAGAGAGAGCTACACCCCAACCCCTTTTGTCCTCTTGATCCCTCCTGTACAAGGTATAGCCATCTATACCTGTGGCCCAGTCATGAGTGGAGTCCCACCAGATTCTCTGTTATCTCTATGACATTGTAATTATTTGTGTTAAGCGGGAGGACAAGTTTCTCCAGTTTATTCCCCAAGCTCCTGGCATTTGTGTACAGGCAGGCAAGTGTCCCTTTAGGAGCCCTTGCCTTGCCTACAGATCATTCCAGGGCTGGGACAGAGGTGGGTTCCTTTAAGTGCCTTGGCTTGTTGGCTTTGCAAGGGTTGCTCTGTGGGCCAGCAGTGGCAGTAGTCCCCCATCCCCTGATGGGCTTAGTTTGAAGACCAGTGGAGCAGGTCAGCCAGTCTGGCTAAGAAGAGCCTGCTCCCCAGCAGAAAGAGGTGGAGGCTGTCCCTTCCCAGCAGCTCGCTGCCTCTCTCACCAAAGAGCAGGCTGTGGTCATGGAAGCCAAAGCCTTCCTGATGACACCAGCGCCACAGTCTTTGGTTAACTACCTGGATCCTCCTCTACCTCCTCAGCCCATAGCCCGAGACATGGAGGATCAAAGAAAACACTACCTGTGCCTCCAGACCCTTAAGTCCTGCTCCTGAATCCCTGTAGTGCCTCATGAGCCATGTCATTGGTGCCCACATGGATAAGGAGCATGGGATAGTGGTCAGTGGGCTGGAAGAGTTTGCCCCACTCCCCCATGCCCCTTCCCTCCCTCCTCTGCTCACCACAACAGTGTGATCAAGGACTGCTGCCTGTTTAGTCTGTGGCTGAATCTCCAAATTGGGGCTGAATCTTTTAATCCGATTTGGCCGAATCAAGTTGGGGGAGTGACTTGAATCACAGAATTGAATCACTGCCCCTCCAAATTGCCCAAATCTGAATCGAATACTTTCTGCTTCACACAGCAGCAAGTATTTTCTACACCACACTTCAAAAGATGTTGGCATTTAGATAAAATAGTTGTAGAATACGTGCATTATTTTGTTCTCAAAGAGCAGAGCTTAACTTCCTTCAAGAAAAGGGAATTTCCTTCAATGGACTATGCCCCCTGAGATCAGTAGTATGAAACTTGTGTAAAAATAGATAAGTCTTTATTGCTGCCTGTGGTTGGACATTTTGGATTATGTGTATACCTCATTTCCTTGTGGATTTTCTCCACCAGTATCAAAATGGTTGGCTTGCACAAACATTGCTGACCATTTACTTAGTAGTTAAATGTGTTGTCCATACGTACTGTTTGTTTAGTACAGTATTATTTCATGTTTCATTTAGTATTGCTTGGTGGAAAATGTAGTTCCCCTACTTTTAGGGTCTCAGCTATTTCTGATGTTGGTTGTTTCTTCTTTTCTTTCCTGGAACAAACAGAGGTAACAGGTCTGGCCTCGGTACAGATTGAGGAGGGAGAGGGAAGCATGATACCAAATCGAGGTTACTCCTTGACTTGTCCTGATTGTGACTTGGCCAGGAGTCGTCATGCAGTAGGGCAGTAAACTCTCTGAGTTTTTTTTTCCTTTGCCATCCCTACAAAAATTTATATTAAAACAAAAAACTATGGAACTACTAATATGGCACTTGCAAGGCATAAGATTGTTCTTTGCTTATATGTTATATCCCTTTCTTTCGGCTATTTCTCTTTTATCTTTTAGGCTTCTGGCAGACATCACATTTCTGGTGTGTTTGGTGTGGTAATTACATAATAAATTGTAATATGCCACACGTGCAAGCAATTGACGACAAGCTAAAATGGCACACCAGATACACAGATGTTCAACTTTTGACGTGGAACATCTTTGTGGCTGGTCTGCATTGTGTGTTTATTTTGAACAGACGGCATGAATGTGCGGGTGTGGGAGCCTGAGATCATGGAGCTGCTCCCTAATGTTAGGCTCCCCATACCTGCATGCAGCCCAGGGTGCTTTTGCTACCCCATTTGTATAGTGTCTAAAACAATAACATTCTAAGCACTAAATAAATAGATAAAGCACCCTGGTTCTTTTCCATTTTCCTGTATTTCTCTCTCTCTTTTTCCATTTTCCTTTCTTATAGCAACATCAATTTTTTCTCATGGACTTCCTTCTCTTTATTTTCCCTGCATCCATCTGTTGAATTGATCAGCAAGGAAAAAGTTAATTATGAAGATGAAAGCTTCTTCAACTAGTAAACCTAATAGGTCTAATTTTGTTGCCTGTGTTTACATTAAAAACTGTCAGTATGAGAGCATTAACTTTTTCCAGGTGTTATAAGGTGTTACTGTTTCTGGCAACATGTTACACAGATTTTGTCTTGCCATCTTCTCTTCTCAAGGAAGGCATTAACATTCCTCATCAATCATGCATCCCAATTCTTTGCTAACATTCTTGATCTTTTAGAGGCAGTGGACTAGTTTACTGGTTTATTTAAATTAATTTATTTTATAATTTTATTTTATAAAGCAAAATACCACATTGTTTCTCTAGTGTTTACTTGAAAAAGGAGTTTATGATAGATCTATAACAGTCTAGAAAAGGAATAAAATGGAAAGCATTTGTGTTTAATGTACATGTACATCCCCATCCCATACCTGAAAAGAGGTTGGAAGTTATTTAGGTGATATAATTTTGGAAAGTAAGCAACTCTTTGAGTATTATCAATAAATAGAGCATAGTTGCATCAGTTTATTTGTTGTGACATATGGGAGTCAAATAAATATTATTGGGAGGCCCTGGTTGCACAAGGCCCCTTTTCCTTTCTCCAAAAACTCATATTGTTTTTGTACTTTCATAGCACTTTCATACCATTGTATTTAGGGTCCTATTGTTTTATTCAAAATCAGTAGTCACCTCTAGCCTTTGTTGTAAAAGACTTGACAGTGTGGAATTGCACTCCGTGAAACAGCATCTGATTTCATCCTTTCTACTTTGGGAAAAAAAATACTTATTTTGGACGTGTTTTTAAATTACTACCACACTTGCTTTTTTGGTATGTCATTGTCAATTTGTTGAGGTTGGGATTTTTTTAAATAATGAAAAATTGTTTTTGTGATTGTTCATCATCCCAAGCTATACTGTGAGAGGCAGGTGCTTAAAAACAAAATTATCCTTAATTAAATACTTCACTAAATAAGATTTTCCTAACAAGGTTGGAAGAATTTGCCCCGCCCCCTTTCTTCGAGTGGCCTAAACCAGTTTTAGTTTTATAACAAACCAGAATAAGTTGAATGTGGATATATCGACCACTTGGGAATCTCAGTCTAACAAATGAAAACGTGGGCTGTATTTTAAGACATGAACTCTGTGGAACAGAAGCTACAACTTTGCTCTATCAGAGTACTTAAATGGTATTCTATACCTAGCAAACTGTAGGAGAGCTCAGTATTGAAAGGAAGTTCTAATTTCTTCCTTTGCTTGGCAGAAAAAGACTTTGTTTGCCTAGAAGGCCTCTGCTTGTCTGACCCAGTTAAATCCAAAATGTGGATGTCATTGTTGACACAGGAATTAAAAATATAGCAACAAAATGTTATGATACTCTGGTAGAAGCCTTCCAAGTTGCATGAAAAATCAGTGGTTTGATAAAATGTGTCTTAAAAGTAACCTTACGCAGGTATTCTCCATAGAGACTTTTGAATCTACATTATAGTTATGATGGTATTGGGATTTCTAGCATGAAGATGTTTTTAGCAAAGGGCTAAAATAGGATCAGAGTTTGGTCTGCTGGGTTTTAGTTTGTGATGGTGCTGATATCTCAGCCAGTGACATAAAAGTTTCTCTATCAGCTTTTGTTTGTTGCCAGTATACACATATGTGATAGATCAAGAGCCACATTTTTATTGAGAAGTGCTGTGAGGTTAATACATTTAAAGGGAGCTACTGACATAGTCAGTAAATATTACCAGTTGCACTCTGGCAGTCAACTTTATTGTCCTCCTGCTAGATGCATCCAAAGACGCATCTATTTTTTGGAATGGGATCCTGTTTGGAACCACTACTATTTATTAAATATTGGGAAGACACTTACAAAAATTGAATCTAGTATTTTCCTTTTATGTATTCAAAGGAAAAAAGTTGGAAAAGAAAATGTCTGATGTATGACTTTTGAATGTAATACATTTGAGACTGTTGAGAAACAGTTTATTCTTACATATTAAGATTGTTTCTATAGTATCATCAGTCATATTCATTATCAGTTGCATAAATATGGTTCTTAAAAGTTTGAACTCTTTAGAGAATATATCCATGTAAATTAGATTTGCCAAATTAGTATTAGTATTGACTTTGAATTTAGTCGTCTTCTGTTTCCTCCTTTTCCCTTAATGACTTGCTTACCTATTTTCTTTTTGCTATAAAAGCAATGAATATCAAAGTCAATACAAAGTTTGAGAGGGAATGAGTGTTTTGAGTTTGGCAAATTAATCAAATTTAAAATATGGAAATCTTAGCTTTTTCTGCATCTTAAACTTCCCTAGAAAAAGACAAAATTGTACATGTTTTAAAGCTCAGAACTAATGAGAAAATGAATAAATTATGACAATGTTTATGAATTCAAAAAGTGCTGTTCTTGTAATTCTATACCACTTTGCTAATAGCACTGTGTTTGTAATTTTTTTTTCATGGCGTAAAGCTGGTGAAAAATATGGCTGTCAGAACTCATTTCTGTATCCAGTGTTCAGAAGTGTGAACAACAACCAGAATGAACAACTACATCTTCCTTCTTGCAACTTTTTATTCAGCTTTTCTCATCTAAAGCTTTAACTAGTTAGAAGTTTATTGATTTGGGGATCTTATTCTCTAATCTTCATTAATAATCTGAAAAAAGAATGATAAAATTGACCTGTGTTTTTAAAAGGGTCCTGGGTTTTTTTTAATGTTAATTCAATGTGGACATCAATGCAGTAAGACTCAGACATCATAATATGGTTAAATGCAGAGGCTGCCCCAGGATAGGATTGTTCCAGTATCAAGCTCAGCTGACACCAGTGGTCTTAGTCGATGGTATACCTAATCAGTATGATTGGCATAATTTTCTCATAACATTAGGTGTGCCAAGGGACTCTGACAGGAAACTGTCCTTGAAGAAAAGAGTGAAACTGAGACACTGGGGTACATTCCCTAACCACATAGTGCCCAAAACCAGTGGCTTCCAGAATCATTGGGCCCCTGGGACCTCAAATTTAAAACCTATCCAGTCTACCTAAATTGAACGATTATAATTTGAAACCTAAAAACAGACTTCCCTCTATGCCAGGGGGAAGGTGAAAAGTTCCATGCAGTAATTTTCCAGTTTTGCCCCACTCTCCAGCTGGTGGCTTGTGGTTAGTCTACCATTTAACATCCTCAGAAATCCAGCAACCAGGCTAAAAGTGAGAGTGCAGGTCTGAAATAGCTACTCCACCCAAATACTGATCTGTGCCATCCTACCATTGCTTGGGCCCATTAACTGTGGATGGGGTAAACCCAGAACTCAGGGACAGATATAGCACTTGAAGTCCTGCAGCAGGAGGAAGGGAAAAGCTGCTTCCACACTGAAGGCAGTGGCAAAGCAGGGGAAGGAACAGGGCTCATAGAACATCACTGTAACTGTTCCTTTCTCCACTCCAGAAGTTGTCCTCAACAAAGCCCTGACCTAAACAATGAAGGGTGAGCACTGGCTTCTTCGCTTTCATAGTTTTCATGCCTCTTGCTCTGGAAAAACTGATTTACTTAAAAACAAACAAAAGAAAAAACACTTATAGCTGTAATTTCTAAGTGTTTACTGTTTTCTGCATTGAATTAAATTTATTTTTGGAAAGTAATCTACAGTAAGGTGGACTTTGGGCTAGTGACTTCTCAGCCTTTCCAATTCAGTATAAACAGGGTAACCATATGTCCCAGTTTGGCCAGAGTAGTCTTGGATCATGGGGATTGGCTCTGACTGGCCAGGAAAAATTAAAATGAGTGCCCCAGGCATGGGCAGGGAAGGGGAACCAGCACAAGCTGTGAAATAAGCCCTAGGAGACAGCAGAATTGCCCTAAAATAGGTTAGCTTCATCAGTGGAATGACCATTAAAAAGGAGAGATGATTAATGCCTGTGAAATATAGAATAATGGGTCATTGACTCCCTTAGCTGCTTAAATAGCTAAATACCAGAGGTGCCTCATGCTACCTGCAGCAATGAGGAGGGGTGGGGAGCAGTATCCCAGGTTTCACATGGTACCATATGGTCACCCTAAGTATAAAGGCCATCAGTATATCCTTACCATCATTATTTTTGTCTTCTAGTTGAAAGTTTCTTCATGCAATGGGATGCTGCCTGCTGTACTGTTCTATTTTGAGTTCGTTCTTAGATGAAGAAAACTGACTTGTGCCTTAATATATGTTTTTTTATCTTGGGGGATCAGTAATTTTTGTGAGATTTTGAATATTGTGTGAATTAATACATAACAGTTGAAATGTATGTTTGTACAGTCATCGTGAAGGCTTCAGCTTCCATGACCACAGTCTGCTCTTTGGTGAGAGAGGCAGCAAGCTGTTGGGAAGGTACAGCCTTGACCTCTTTCTGCTGAGGAGCAGGCTCTTCTTAGCCAGACTGGCTGATCTGATCTACCGGGCTTTACTCTAAGTGTGCTAGGGCATGGGGGGACTACTGCCACTAATGAGCTGCTAAGCAACCTTTGCAAAGTCAGCAGGTCAAGGCACTTAAGGGAACCCACCTCTGTCCCAGCCCTGAAATGATCTGTAGTCAAGGCAAGGGCTCCTAAAGGGACGCTTGCCTGCCTGTGCACAAATGCCAGGAGCTTGGGGAATAAACTGGAGGAACTTGTCGTCCTGCTTAACACAAATAATTACAATGTCATAGAGATAACAGAGAATCTGGTGGGACTCCACCCATGACTGGGCCACAAGTATAGTTGGCTATATCCTGTATAGGAGGGATCAAGAGGACAGAAGTGGTGGGGGTGTAGCTGTCTATGTCAAGGAGAGCAACGCGTCCCTGCAAGTTGATATTGGTGACCAGGGTGGACGACTGGAGATCCTCTGGGTTAAAATCCATGGGGAACATGGCACAAGGGATACAATGGTGGGAATCTACTACAGACCTCTGACCCAGGATCAAGAACTTGACCAGGAGTTCACCAGGGAAGTGGCTGAGGCTGCGTGCTCCTAGTGCATGGTTGTCATGGGAGACTTCAACTACCCAGACATCTCATGGGAAGAGCGCTCAGCCAAATCCGAATAGTCACAAAGCTTCCTCACATGTATGGATGAGCTCTATCTGACTGAAGAAGTCTAAGGCTGACGAGAGGTGAAGCACTGCTCGACCTGGTACTGGCAACGGGGGATGACCTAATCAGTGGCCTAACGATTGAAGGGAAGCTGTGTGACAGTGACCATGAGCTGATCACCTTCACCATCCACTGTAAAGCTGGCAAGTCAGTCAGCAATACAGAAGTCCTTAACTTCAGGAAAGCTGACTTTGACAAGCTCAGGAGGCTTGTCAGTGAGGCCCTAAGAGACTGTGACCCAAAGGGGAGGGGATTTCAGGAAGAGTGGTTGCTCCTCAAGGGAGCGATCCTGGAAGCACAAGTTAAGTCTATTCTGCCTCGGAGGAAAGGCAGCAAAAGGACACAGCATCCCCCTTGGCTCTGCAGGGAACTAGCAAACACTCATGTGTCTAAAAAGGAAGGCCTACAAAGGATGGAGGACTTGGATCCACCTTCAAGGAGGTATATTTTGCACTGGTCTGGACCTACAGGGAGCAAACCAAGAAAGCCAAGGCTGCGATGGAACTCTAGCTACAAGTATCAAGGAAATCAGTCCTTTTTTAGATACGTGGCGAGCGGGGGAAAAGCAAGAGTTACATTGGACGCCTGCTAAACCAGATGAGACAGGTGACAACAGACACCCAGGAAAAAGCCAACTTGCTAAATGGGTACTTTGTGTCGGTCTTTCACCAGTCCCAAGGGATGCCTTTGCCCATTTTGGTACGGGAAGGCCTGGGTGAGGAAGATTCCTTACCCTGTGTCAAGACTCTAGTTATGTAGCCCCAAGAGTCTTTGCTCCTCCAGCTCCACCCTTGGTCTCTGGGTAGAAACTATTTATTTTTTTTTGTTTTTGACCTCAGTCAGTCTCTGACCGGCCTATGGTTTTTCTCTTTCTATAGAGATGTGTATATATATAATTTGTTTATATCACCATAGGACCTCAGCCTGCCAGCTGACATCAGCAATGAGTCCCAACCAAAGCTCCACACACCAAGTCACGGCATGTGAGGACAAAGGTGTTTATGGGAGTAGAATTCTGTACCTGGGCATGTAGTTCCAATCAGTTGTCATCCAGTGTTTGTGAGGGCTCCACCATCCCCTACACCCTCACCTGTTCCACCAGGTATTTAATCGTCTTCTCGTCACTGGGCTGGCGGGCAGGTTCTCACCTGGGGCCTCTGTCTTTATATTACAAAAAACCCCCAAACAAGCGCTCTTGGCCTGGGTTATTGTTCACTCAGCTTTTAACAAACGAAAGAAAAAAAATACTC
This sequence comes from Caiman crocodilus, assembly GCA_030014935.1. Classification (NCBI taxonomy): domain Eukaryota; kingdom Metazoa; phylum Chordata; order Crocodylia; family Alligatoridae; genus Caiman; species Caiman crocodilus. The sequence continues at coordinate 36,200,649 of JAGPOW010000261.1, read as the reverse complement.
TGTGAGGTCACTTTCTCCTTCACCTAGTTTCAGTCTTTATGGTACCTCTTCATGAGCCTCCTATTGGGGTCATTATGGTACCCTCACCCCACCAGGTCTACCCTTGACAATTTGTCTTTGCCCCCCTTTTAGGGTCTTTACGGTACCTTGTCTCTGGAGTGCCCTTCTATTAGGGTCCTTGCAGTATTTTCTCCAGCCTAGCTCAGGCTGCCAGAAAGATCGCAGTAAATTTCTGGTGCTGCTACTTCACCAATCCTTTACCTAGGTTTCCTCTGGGGAGCTCCCTCTCTGCAGGAGCCTCCTGCTGGTTTTCCAGGCTGCTCTCAGGCATTCCTGCAGCTTTACTTGGCCTGGCTCATCTCCTTCTGGTCCTGCGCTCTCCCCTTCTGCCTGCTCTGGGCTCTTCTTTATGCTGGGGGTTGAATTCCTGGCCCCTCCCCTCCAGAAACACCTGGGTAAGGAGGATTTCTGCCTGGGGCTAGGGCCTCTGATTCTATCTTTGACAGGTGCTCCTATACTCCTTGTGGCTCTCTCTTCCTCATACCCTCCATCAATGCTGACCTGTGGAGGAACACCTGAAGAGGCTGGAAACTTCAAGTCAGCCAGCTCTGACAGTTTACACCCCAGAGTACTCAAGGAGCTCGCTAGCATGAGAGATTCATGCCAGGGCCTGAGCTTCGAGAACTCCTGGCACTCTGAAGTGCCCGAAGATTGGAAGAAGGCCAATGTGTACATGTCTTTAGGAAAGGGAGGAAAGTGGATTCAGCAAACTACATCAGCCTGATCTCTGTCCTGGGGAAGGTCTTAGAAAAGATTATCAGAGATCATTCTTTACAGACTGGCTGATAGCAACATTCTGAGGGATATCCTGCATAGGTTTGTTGCAGGTAGGTCTTGCTTGACCAACTTTATTTTCTTTTATGACCAGGTGACTTATCATCTGGACAAGGAGGAAGAGATTGATATTATATTCTTGACTTTAAGAAAGCCTTCGATCTGGTATCCCATGATCACCTCTTGGCAAAACTGGCCAACTGCAGCCTGAGCTTCACCACGATCTGCACACTGGGGAATTGGCTCCCTGGTCAGGCCCAGAGGATGGTGGTTGATGGAAGTCAATCATCATGGTGCCGTGTGACCAGTGGGGTCCCTTAAAACTGTCCTTGGACCTACATTATTCAACATCTTTGTTAATGATATGGACATTGGTGTCAGAAGCAGGCTGGCCAAGTTCACCGATGACACCAAAGTTCACGGTAAAGCATCCACACCTGAGGACAGGAGGGCAATCCAGGCTGACCTCTACAGGCTCAGAAAATGGGCGATCGAGAACCTGATGGTGGTTAACACTGGAAAATTCAAGGTTCTCCACCTTGGAAAGAAAAACCTGCAGCATTCTGATAGGCTCAGCAGTGCTATGCTGGGTAGCGCTACGGATGAAAGATATTTGGGGGTCATGATTGACCACAAGATGAACATGAGCCTTCAATGTGATGCTGCGGCTAGTAAGGCAAGCAAAATGCTGGCTTGCATCTATAGATGCTTCTCAAGTAAATCCCAGGATGTCATTCTTCCCTTGTATTTGGCCTTGGCAGCCGGAGTACTGCATCCAGTTTTGGGCTCCACAATTCAAAAAGGATGTGGAGAATCTTGAGAGAGTGGAGAGGAGAGCCAAATGTAATCAGAGGTCAGGTAAAGAGACCTTATGATGAGAGGCTGAGAGCCATGAGACTCTTTAGCCTGGAAAAACACAGGCTCAGGGGTGATCTGATGGTTGCCTATAAGTTTATAAGAGATACTCACCAGGATTTGAGGGAATGTCTGTTCACCAGAGTGCCCCAAGGAATGACAAGGTCAAATGGTCACAAACTCCTCCAGGACTGTTTCAGGCTGGACATAAGAAAGAACTTCTTTATTGTCTGAGACCCCAAGGTCTGGAATAGACTGCTGCTGGAGGTGGTTCAGGCATCTCCTTTGAACATCTTCAGGAGAAATTTTGATGTTTATGTTGCTGGCATCCTATGACCCTTGCTGTCTTCCTGCTCCTGGGGCAGGGGGCTGGACTCGATCTTCCGAGGTCCCTTCCAGCCCTAATGTCTGAAATCTATGAACACATGTTGTAGCTGTTTAGCATTGTTATACAATTCTTATAATTCAAATTTGAAAACAAAAGTTGACATTAGTTTTGGTCTGCTGCCTCTGCCCCTCCTCCTCCATCCCCCCCAAATTGGGATATGACAGAAATGTTATTTGAAACTTGGAGTGTCCAGCCTTATACAATAGGCAAAAAATTCAGTTTTCAAACTCAATTTGGATTTGTGTATGATGTGTGCTGTTTCAAGATGTACAAAAATTTGGGAAAAGACTTTCCCTTCCCACTGCAATACTGCATTTTTGTACTGGTCTCTCTCTGACTGGGATTAATAAGGCATGCTGACTCCTTTCATATCTGGTGGATTGGTTCAGGACTGACTCAGGTCCATATCAGTAATTTTTACTTGCTGGCCTTTCTATGGCTTTATGAAACCTAAGGCTTTGTTTAAGTCTAGTTCTCACTGTGCAGGGCTAAGTACAGATAGTCAAAAAACCTGAGGCAGAATTGATTCAATCTAGGCAGCTTCCTCTAAGCCACATAGGTTGAACTGATCAGCACCTGAACCAACTTAGTTTTCAAAATGAAAAGCAGGGGGAGGCCTGTGCTGACCCAGGTCAATAGACAGTAGGTGCTAGAGCAAGTCTTCCAGCCTGCTGGCCATTGCCAGCCCAACCAGTTGTCCCCAAGCCCCTTCTGTCAAACCCTCAAAGGGGGTTAAGGAGCCCCTGGTCAAGGTGCTGGCCCACCTTGGGGAAGTCTCCCATCATCAGGCTTCCCCCACCCTGGGTTCCCCAGCCCAGGAAGCCCTGGGGGATGGAGGGAAATTCCCAGTTGCTGATTGCTTCAGCTGCTGCCATGGGAGGGAGGAAAAAGTAGTTCTGGCCGGGTGCCTGCCCATGCAGCCCAGCATAGGGGTACGAGGGAGCCCCGACCTTGGGGCTTCCCCCCACCCCCCACCCAGGGTCCCCCAGCCCGGGAAATCCCAGGGATCTGAGGGCAATTCTTACCTTCCTGAATCCCAAAGCTGTTTGCTTTAGCTGCTGCGAGTCTCAGGGATAGCTTGGGGCAGTCTCAGGGAGTGCAGAGAAATTCTTTTGCTGTCTGCAAGTAATTTTGCTTCAGATTCATAGCAGCTGAGGCAAAACTGGCTCTGGAGCAGCAAGATAATTTCTTTTTGATTCCTGAGGTTGCCAGAGATGGTCAAGGCAAGCAGCTCTGGGGTTTGGGAGGGGAAGAACCCCTCAGTTCCCTTTAGTTCCCTGGGGCTGTCCAGGGCTGGGGGACCCTGGGCTGAGGTGAGGCAAAGCCTCCCCATGGTGGGTCTTCCTGGTGCTCCCATGCTGGACTTCATGGGCAGGCACCTGGCTGGGAGGACTCATTCTCCCTCCCTCCTGTGGCAGCTGCTAAAGCAATCCGTAGCTGGGAAGGGGGCAAGGGGAGAACTCCTGAGGGTTGAAAAGCCCCCACCACAGGGGTTTCCCCTTTCCCCATATGCTATGTAGATCCTGGCTAGGGGGTCTGTGGGGTCTATTCTTTTCCCCTTCCCCTTCCCCCCCTCCGTCTCTGTGAGCTGACAGCTATAGGCAGGATGCAGACTAGGGAGCAGAGGGATGAAGCAGTCCCTGCTCCAGTAGAGCAAATAGCAAAGCATCCTGGGATACTGGGGCAGTGGGATGGACAGCAGTGTAACTACAAGACTCTTAAAACTGGGAAGGGATCTGGAACAGAAGTTCCATAAATGGGTTAAGTCTGATACTGCATCCAACCAGATGTATCTTAAACTGGTTCTGGCCATTTTGAAAGTTTTTTTGTGTGCCTTGAACTTCTTTTCTGTTACAGGTTTAAATCAGTTTCCAATCACTTAACCCAGTTTAAGTGTAATGTCTGTCCCTAGTCTAGGTGTCTACAGTACACCCACAATCCACCCTAATTAATGGTGGCAGAGAGGTAGTGACTGAATGGATGGCCTTATCTAAAGAATACATCTAGAACAAATGGGGTTTATTTACCTTTTAGCTGGATAGAGCATCCCCTGGTCAACATTTAGCAAGTTTAGGCCTTAAACAATGTTGGGGACAGCTTTAGGAAGGATCAGCTTCCAAGTCCTTTTTGAATGGGAATATAAGAGTCATGAGGTCAGAAGAAGAGCAAGCAAGAGGAAACATAATTCTGTAGTCTAATACTAAGGGTGGGGAGGAGAGGAAGCTTTGGCTCTTGTGGTCTTTGCTCCCAGGACTGTTTATTCATTTTACATTAGGCTAGTCTTTGGTTAAAAAACAGAAATAATCCTTATGCCATTACTAAAATTTGAGTACTTTCTAGAAGTAAAGTGTGAGGTTTTTGATTAGTAATAAATCTGTGGAAATGTAAACTGCAGGTAGTGGGGGTGAACTTAAGTAATGATCTTCTGGCCTCGTGTTCTCTTTTCTGCACTACAGGGAGGGCAGTGGGTGAGGGAGTGTTTTTCTTGTTCTCACAAAACATTGCTTGCTTTTGTGATGCAGCAGAGCAGGAATCCAAAATATTGAACTTCCTTCAAAATTTGGTATGCTTGAGAGGTCTGCCTGCAGTTGCTCTGTGGTTTCTCTCCTAACTTTCTCATGCTGCATCAAAATGAATTGATGAGAGTCTTGTCAGTTACACTGCTGTCCATGTGGCTCTAAATAGCTTCAGAAAAAGATTGGCAAAACCTCTAGTCAGTTTTCAACTGTCAGAACATTAGAAGGCTGGAGCAGTGGGAATGGGGTTCCCTGTCTGCAGACTTTGGAAGGCAGTGTTGCATTGGTTTACATATTACTCCTGTTTGTAAGGTGATCTGTACAACCATAAGGTCTAACACTGATTTTTAATGGAAACTCATATTCCACAGGAATTCACATAACTCTCAGGAAAGCTTCCTGATGATCCCAGACAGTTGTGTGTGTTTTCTAACACTTGTCTTTCCCCCCCCTTTCATTTTATTTCTCATTTTATACTTACATTTCTTGCTCTGTTGATCCTTTTGTTTGCTTTTTACTTCTGCTTTGTCTTTTTTGGACTTCGTACAGTCTTCCATGCCCTCAGCCCTGATGCGAACTTTCTTTCCTGCTTAAGATTCTTCAAAATTGACTTTTTAGTTTTTACTGCTGACTTCTAGCTCTGGACCTTCTCTTCACTTTCTACCTTTTTTCAAAACAGGCTGAACTACCAAATAATTATTTGTTATCTCCATTATTCCTCCTTCTTCCCCTCTCCTTTCTTTCATTATTTTTTTCATTTCCTGCTTGTCTACCTGAGATTTCACTGCCTTTAGCAAATGGCATGTACCACCTCCATAAAGCACCATATCCACATGTGGTGAGGCTCTTTAAGCACTATAATGAAAATACACTGTGGCTGCTTTCAGTAACTAAGGCCATTCCTTCATCTTCTCAGAACCTCTGCTGTAACAGGGGGCTCATTATGATGGGGGTAGAGAGAATATGAAAGAAAGGAGAGCATATACTTTTTGAGAGCTCCCATCAGCCTAATTTCAACACTTCATTATTTAGCAGGGGTAGCCAGAGTTACTCACCCTGAGAGCCAGATCTGGTCCTTAGCTGAAGGTCAAGAGCCAAAGAGCTCCACCAATTTTTCCAGTTTAATGTTCAAGAGCCAAGCACTGGCCATAGGATCAGGCTCCTGCCAGTGCAGTGCTGAGCCGTTCTGGCTTTCCCTGCAGGGAACACGCCTTGGGGTAAGCAGCACAGCTGCAGGCCTGGCACCTGGGCTGGTAGTCCCAGTGTGGCGAAGCAGGCAGGGCTTTGGCTCCAGAGAGCTGCAAGTACTGTGACAGTGAGCTATAAGCGGCTTATGAGCTGTGGTTTGGCCACACTTGTTATATAGGCTGTGTCAGTGGTAGGGTACTGGGGTTTAACTCAGTGGCAATAGTCAGTAATTACGTGGCAATTGTTGTAGCAGCATTCTTTCTCTCAGTTAAGCTTTTTTGTCACTGAATTTCCTAGTTTTGTGGCTAGAAAGAATGAGGTTATCTGTAAGAATAAATGAATCCTTAGGTCAGTGGTTTTCAATCCTTTCTGAGTCAGGTCACCCCTCCACAAGTTTTTTGAATGCGGCAGCTCTCCTGGTTGGAAACCGCTGTTGGTGCTGCCTATACTTACGTCTGTGCGTTTCAACTATGTGTTGCTGCCTCCAGGTAAAACAGCTGTGTGTGTTTGTTGCCAGGAAGATTAGTGGTACATGCCCACACTTCTCCGGCACAAGGGCTAAAGCACAGGCTTTGGCAAGCTTTCACTAATGTGGGCCACAGCTTGCAACCCAGCTAGCGCTGCAGGCAGTCATTTCCCTCTAGTGACTCTGAGCAGAGCACTACTAAGTAGAGGCTGCAGTGCTCAAGAGCAGCCCTCCATGCAGGCTGAAGCAGCCAGAAGGTAATCAGTGAATCAGCAAAATGTGCACTGGGTTAAATGGTTGGGGATCAGTATACTTTGAGGACCAGATTAGACCTTTGCTGGCTGGATCTGGCCTGCTGGCTGTAAGCTGCTGACCCGTGCTGTTGCAGGACAGGAATCATAAAAAATTAAGGTTGGAAAGGACCTCAGGAAGTCATTTATCCCAATTCCCTGCTCAAAGCAGAAACATCCTCACCTAGATCATCCTAGTCAAGGCTTTGTTTAGCTGGGTTTTAAAAACCTCCGAAGATGGAGATTCCACAACCTCTCTGGATAACCTGTTCTAGCATTTTACTACCCTCCTAGTGACAAAATTCTTCCTAATATGTAACCTATACTTCCCTTCACACAACTTGAGACTTTAGACCACTGTTCCTTGTTCTGTCATCTGCCGCCACTGAGAACAGTCTAGCTCCATCCTCTGTAGAACCTCTCTTCAAGTAGTTGAAGGCTGCTATTAAATCCCCTCTGTCTTCTCTTCTGTAGATTAAATAAGCCCAGTTCCCTCAGCCTCTCCTCAGAAGTCACGTCCCCCAGCTCCCTCACCATTTTTGTTGCCCTTCTCTGGATTCTTTACAATTTGTCCTCATCCTTTCTGTAGTGCGGGGCCCAAAACCAAACAGAATACTCCATATGTGGCCTAATCAGTGTTGAATAGAGGAGAATAATCACTTCCACTGACCTGCAAGCCATACTCCTGCCAGTGGAACCCAGTATGCCATTATTCTTGGGAAAAGGGGATATTGCTGGTTTGTAAGCTTATTGTCCACTAACTCCCAGGTCTTTTTCTACAGACTGCTGCCCAACCAGTCAGCCCCCAGCCTATACTGTATGTAGGATTGTTCCATCCTAAGTGATCATGCACGTGGCTCTTCTCTGGACTCTCTCAAGCTTCTCCACATCCTTTTTGAATTGTGGAGCCCTGTGACGGGGCGGCGCCTTCAGGGCACTGTGATCCCCCTGAAGGTCCCTTGCACTATGTCCAGGCCGGCCCAAGGACACCCTCTAATTCTCATCTGCCACGACTTTGATGATATAAGTTACATAGGGAGGCCGCCTTCTACCTCCCTGGGCATGGCATATCAGGACCTCTGTCTCCATGAGCTCCCCAGCTGTCCGCTAGGTGCCCCCCTAGGCACCCTAGCCTTAGGGCTATGTGCAAAAGACGTTGTCCCACCTCAATACAATGCCTGCCTGCCTCCCCGGGCCTTCTCTGTAAGCTCGCCCACTCTCCCGGACTCGCCTCTACCGTCTCACCCGCTCTGGGCCTTCCTAGTGCTCCATGTGGCGCTCCCCCTTCTGGGGCTCACCGTGCCCTCTCTGGGGCTCCTTAAAATACCGCCCCCTGCCTGGGGCTGACCGTGCCCAACTTGGGTTTCTGAATGCTGCCCCCCTCCTGGGGACTGACTGTGCCCAACTTGGGCCTCCAAATGAATGCGGCCCCCTGTCAGGGACTACCATTGCCTGAACTTGGGCTACACAATAAAATGGCTCCCTTTCTAGGGCTCCTAAAGGCTGCCCCCCCCTCCTGGGGCTCATTGAGTCCAACTTGGACCCCTTCTCAGGGCTGCCCCCTTCCTGGCTAGCCCTGCTATGCCCAACTTGGGCTCCTTATCCCATGCCCCCTCTCTGGGGCTTCCTTATCCAATGCCCTTTCTCTGGGGCTGGGGTCTACACGCCCCCATGCTGCTGCGCCCTCACTGGCACCTATGAACACTGCATCCCCACGAGCACCAAATCACATCCCTTCCTGGGTGCTAGGGCCCCACGCTACTGTGCGTCGCCCCTGAGTTGCGCCCCTTCCTGGGCGCTAGGGCCCCACGCTACTGTGTGTCGGCCCTGAGGCCTCCACCCCAACAGCCTTGCCCAAACCACCGGTCTAATTCACTGCTAACGAAACATAACACAAACCTCCTGGCTGTAACCAAACATAAGGCACCTGGCCATAACAAAGTAAGCCTCCCGGCTACCACGCCACATCATTGCTCCAGCCTCTCCGACTCTTGTGAGCTGCACTCACATTACTGTCTCTGAGAGCTCCTACCCCTCTGGCTGCTGGCAGAGAACTACCAGCCTGATTCTGGCTCTAGGCTTTATACAAGCCAAGCCCCACCCTCTCCAGTCAGCTGATGCTCATTGGTTGCCCTGGCAACCTGCAGCTGCGCTGCTTAGTCACTGCTAGGGCTTCTTCCCTAGCAGTTCTTCTTCCTTTAGGAGCAGGGCAGCAAAGTGCCCTGCGACAAGCCCAAAACTGGATGCAGTACTCCAGCTGTGGCCTCACCAAGGCCATGTACAAGGGGAGAATGATATCCCGGGATTTGCTTGCGAAGCATCTGTAGATTGAAGCCAGCATTTTGGTCGCTTTACTAGCCGCAGCATCACGTTGCAGGCTCATGTTCATCTTGTGGTCAATGATGACTCCCAAGTCTCTTTCTTCTGTAGTGCTAGCCAGTGTAGCACTACTGAGCCTATAAGGGTGTTGCAGGTTTTTCCTCCCATGGTGGAGAACCTTGCATTTTTCAGTGTTAAACACCATCAGGTTCTTGTCCACTCATTTGCTTAGCCTATTCAGGTCAGCCTGAATTGCCCTCCTGTGGATGCTTTGCCCCAAAGTTTGGTGTCATCGGTGAACTTGGCCAGTCCACTTCTGACTTGAATATCCACATCATTAATGAAGATGTTGAACAATATGGGTCCAAGGACAGAGGCTTGGGGGACCCCACTGGTCACAGGGCACCATGATGAGTGACTTCCATCAATTACTACCCTCTGGGTCCGACCACGTAACCAGTTTCCCAGCCAGTGGATCGTGGTGAACCTCTTCTCCCTTGTCCAGGTGATAGGTCACCTGGTTGTAGAAGGAAATGAGATTGGTCAAGCAAGACCTACCTGCAACAAACCTGTGCTGGCTATCCCTCAGGATTTTGGTGTCACCCAGTCCATTAAGTATGGCCTCTTTAATAAAGGTTTCTAAGATTTTCCCCAGGATAGAAGTCAGGCTGATGGGGCTATAGTTTGCCAGATCCACTTTCCTCCCTTTCTTGAAGATATGCACCACAATTGCCTTCTTCCAGTCTTTCTTAGCTTGCCTGTGAGAATGCTGTGGGAGACCGTATCAAGAGCCGTGCTAAAATCGAGGTACACCACATCTCCGTGCATCGACACAGCCAGTCACCTCATCATAGAAGGCAGTCAGGTTGATCAGGCATAACTTGCCCTTGGTGAATCCATGCTGACTGTTCCTAGTCACCTTCTCTTTCAAGGGCTTAGAAATGGAGTCCTTGAGGACCTTGCTCCATGGTTTTTCCAGGGCCTGAGATGAGGCTGACTACTCTGTAGTTCACTGGCTTCTTTTTCTTCCCTTTCTTAAATATGGGTACTATGTTTGCCCTTTTCCAATGATCTGGGACCTCTCTTGATGGCCATGAATTTTCAAAGACGATGGATGGCCAGTGGCTTCTGCAATCACATCAGCCAACTGATCCAGTAGAGCTTGATTGAGTTGCAGCCTTTCTCGGTCTTCCCTCCTTGTCAAACTTAGAAAAATGTATCATTGCTTTTTAAGGCTACATACACAATACTTTGAAAATGTGTATCATTAGGCCCAAGTAGGAAATTTTCAAAAACAAAAATTGTGAGAAGAGATGAAGTTCTCTATATAATATTATGATGAGTGGTTTTAAAAAAAAATTCTGTGTTTGAAGAGAAATGTTCATTTAAACTAATGCACATAAACTTCCTAACTGCTAATTTAATACCTTTTCAAGCTGGAGGCTGGAACATCTGGCTCTGATGCAGGCTAAATGGCTTTGGTGTGTCACCAGCGGAAGGGGTTTACCTGTGCTTGTGCTGCAGCCGTGCAGCCGAGAGCTATGCTGGTGTTGTCACCGCTTCTCAGCCTCCTGGCATGTGAGCACAGCTTCTAGGTGGTGGAGAGCTGCACTGCAGCTGGGAGTCTGGGGTAGGGAGGAGGGAGGGAGAAGTGGTAGCAGTTTGGACTCAGCTTTCTGCTTCTGGACCTGAGCACAGTTCCCTACCAGCTGAAAGTTTAGCTCTTGCACATCTGGGATGAGGCTGCAGGATTGGGGAAGAAGCAGTGGCAGCAAAGATTCTGCCCTGGTGCAACACCCCACTGCCTAGTCTTGGTGTGGACAGAGATAAAGCTCTGGGGTTCTGTGGGCCAAGTCCAGCTCATGGAACATATTTTGCCGTGCTGTATGTTGCTGACCCCTGCTCTACACACATTCAAGACAGAGCACTAAAAATATATATATTTTTAATGTAAAATGAAAACTCAAGAGTGAGATTTAAAAACACAATGTTATTTTTAAAAGGAAAGTCCTGCTTATGATATTCTTAAATAATATTTAACTTATGAAAAGTAAACACATGGGGGGAATCACTACATTTACATTTCACTCTGTTTACTAATCTGATTTAGAATCTGTTTTTGGGGGATTTTTGGTTTTGTTTTCAATTGCTTGGCATTAAGCAGTTTATAACTCATTAGAAGTTTGCTTGTTCTGTCCACTCCTAACCCCTTTCTTAGTTTATTCTGGATGAAATTAGAATTTGAGAAAATTCTTTAGACTGAAGCAGATGATGGTGTTCATACTTGCAGATGAGTCACACATGTAACAGACTTCAGATCTAAGTATTAAGTACTTTTCAGCGAAGACCAACCACCATGTTGCTGGTTTTACATTTATCCTTATAACCTCTGGGAATAATTTAGGGTAGAGACTTCCATATGCCTGGAACTGAATTGTAAGGGGCAAAATGTTTGGATAAATTTCTTGCAAAACCCACTGTTGAGCAATTTCTTGTTCTACACTTAAATTCATTGCTATATATTTTGCATGAAAAAGTAGGCTACTGAGGATTAAATCTGATTGAGCTGTGTAAAGCATAGATAAACCCCCCTGAAGTCCAGTCCATAATACCAGAGCTGTTCAACTTCTAAGTCTGGGGTTTTCAACCTTTTTTTGGTTGGTGTGTACCCCCAGTGGCCAAGTCAAGAAGCAGTGAGTCCCCTAGCCGGTTCACAGGCGGGGGGAGGGCTGGGGCCACCGCACACAGCAGTGAAGCCAGGAGCTCCTGCAGCAAAATCAGAAGTGCCCTCATTTTTCTGTCCCATTGCTGTGTAACCTCTACGGCCTTCTGAAGTACCCCAAGGGTAAGCATATCCCTGGTTGATAAACCCTGTTCTAAGTGGCCTGTGGCCATATGCCATACAGGCTGCACCAATGCTAGTCATATAATGTGTCGGCTACACTAGTGCAAGCCTCAGGCCCCTGAGTGCTCCCCCTTGCATTGTACACCCAGACAGTCTGATGTTTGCACTATGAGATCCCCTTGTTCTGTGTATGTAGGTGGTATTCCTGCCCTCCCTCCTATTCCCCCAGCTTTCCCACTGCACTGCAGGCTCCCCTGGAGTCCTGCCCACTGGGATGGGGCTGGTAGTGAAACCAAAAAGAAGAGGTAGGGAGCCAAAAACTCTGGCTACTGCTGCAGCAGGACCTGTAGGATCAGTGGTGGCTGGGTGGTAGCTTGGGGGTTGTGACTTAACCTGTCATAGGCTGTGGTCTTGCACCGTAATGGAAAATGTTGAAAGCCATCAAAGCTCCACTTTGCAATTTATGATCTAAACTTTTATATTTAGTAACTTAATAGATATTACTGAATGGGAATCTTTTTATTTTCTAATTCTCTTTTTGGTACTAATAGGGGGGAGACAACAGAAGTATTTCTGAAAACATGATGCAGAAAAATTGCTCCCAAATTAAACATGAGGACAGCATAAAAGATTCTACTAAGGACAATTGATCCACAATTTTGATTTGAATGTATGCTTTGTATCAAAGGTGCAGAAGATGAAACGGGCTCAACATTACAATATCCTACGCAGTATATTAACCAAGAACCCTACATGCATAATCAAGATGATGAGCAGCAGCAGGGATGGTTTTCATGGGCCTGGTCACTTGTTCCTGCTATTGTGAGCTATGATGGAGAGGATGGGTCTATTGGAATGGATGATGGAACAACATTGCATCAGCAGAAATTCCAGGCTTTCAAGGATCCTATTGTTTCTGTTGGATTTTACTGTACAAAAGCAACTGTAACTTTCAAAGTAAGTATTTCTTTGTTATAGAGTCCATTAATTATTTTGCTAAGCAAAACATTAATACATTAGAGGTTGAGATGTTCTCATTTATATTCTGAATAAAAAAAATATATTCCATGATAGCTGAAAATATGAATATTTGAAAAGTTTATTTTTCAGTCAACACACAATTATCAGTAAATCTTGTTAATGAAATTAAAGTTAGTTAAATGGTGAAAAGATTTCATTCTAAAGGGAAATTATGAAAAGCGATATAAGTTTAAAACAAGTCCTTCAGTCCCAACACTCTTTCCTGCCTAAGCAGGGGGTCGGACTTGATCTGTTGGTGTCCCTTCCGACCCTTGCATCTATGAATGAATAGCACTATATAGTTGGCAAAAAAAAAAGTTCTTAATAGCCCGGAATGTTTATTATAATGTTGTCTTCTTCATCCACTTAAAATCTGTTCACATTTGCTTGACTTCATTTTAAGAATTTTTTTTCCTGATATAGCGACTTGGTGATTGTTCAAGGGATTGTATTTGCCATAATGCTTCACATAAAAATAGATATCTGGAAGCTGCTAATTAATAGATGCTTGAGTCAAGTTTTCATATCAGGTTTGAAATACCTAGTATAGATTTACCTTCACACCACCTGTTCAATAAAGATCAATATGAAATAAAAGTAGCTTTCCTACAGTGTTTGCTTATCTGTAATTTACTTTATTTTGTGTTTCCATGTGCATGTTAAAAGAGAGGCTGGTTCTACGGACCTTGCTCATGTGATTATATTGAAGTTGCTGGAATTACTCATGTGAGCAAGGATAACAGGATTGTGTCTTTTAATGTACCATTATAGGCTTGCTTGTTTAATGGATGTAGTAAAACCTTGTAAATTATGGAGTCTTACATTTTATATTTTTAGAATGTAAAGTGGTGCGTGAGAGCAGTATGGTGAGATTTAGGAGGAAAACATTAGAATTCATTGTTCTGTTTGCATGCAAAGAATGTATGGAATTAATTTGTGGTTCATATTTTGGTCAAAAAATAAGGTCAGGTTTCTGCATTAGCATTTGGAACAGCTGATACCATTCCAGCTAAAAAATCATGCCAAATTAAATGTAGCATTTTTCTAATAACGTTGAAAATTGTTCTCGTAATGTCTGAGTTCTTTTAATCAATTAATTGCTTTTCCTCCACAATAATTGCACACAGCTGAAGGGTGATCAGGTTTTTTAGAAAAATCCAATTTTACTTGAGTATTTGGATTATAGAATTTTACTTTGAAACAGCAACCATGTGTATATAGTCTTGGAAATTAAAGTAATGAGCTTGTGGGTATTTTATATAAAAATTAGAACTTGAATTATTTCAGCAGATCAAAAATAAGCAGAACTGGAAAAGTTCTGTACTTAAGTGCAAGCTTTTCAGTATTTTGGACCTATTCCCTTGATACAATATTGACTGTTATTTAACTATGTAATGTATATTTTCCCATAGTATGTTTCTTTACTACTTGAAAGATTTGATGAATGAATAGTTATAAGCATCTAAACCATACGAAAATATAATAAAATTTACTTTCAAAATAATATGACAAAAATCTAGGCATGATTTAAATTAATTAATTTTGCTTTAGTTTTACATGTTGTGAGTTATTTACTATTCAGAATAAATGCTATAACAAGTTTATAGATTTTAGGCAAGTTTATAAACTCAGTTGATAGTGTGTCTGTGTTGCAGCTGCATATCTGTTATTTCATCTTTTACACATTGTTGATATAAGAAGAGAAGCTTAAATAAAAATACTATAGTGTTTAAAACTTTCTTATGCCGTACATAAGATTAAATTGGCATATTCAGCTAGAAGTTCTTATGTTCTAATATGGATAATGTGTTACAGCTGTTTTACTGCACCTGTTTCCTGCCTAATAATAAATTTTGGCCCATAGTAAAGTTTAATTTGTCTTCATCAATTCTATATAGTAATGACAGATTACTGCTATTTAATGCTAATACTGGCTTATATAAGGTGTTTATCATATTGTTTCATAGCTCACTGAAATGCAAGCTGAAAGTAGTTATTATAGCCCTCAGAAAGTAAAATCCAAAGAAGTTATACGATGGGAGCAAGAAGGAACCACAGTTGAGGTAATTTTCCACTGCAACTAAGTTTTTCAGTTTATAATAAATGCCTTGGCAAATTGAAGTTTAATAAATATTTTTCATCAGTTAAATATTATGAAATAGCAGTTGTTATTGGTTTTAAATTTCTATGTTATTATATAGTTATATTTATTGAAGTAATTTCTTTTCTAGATTTCTAGAGTGTAGAATATTGTAACCCTAAGATGTGGTAAGAGTGTACTTGTAAAGATCATGCTATTTGATAGACTTTTTGATTAATTAAAAACTTCAAATGAGTTTACCATGTTAGATTTTTCATTTTTTCTTCTTTTCTACTTAATTTTTTAATGTCAAGTAACATAGCATTTTTCATCATGTCACTTTTCTCCCAATAGGTCCTTATGATGGGTGAACCTTTCTTTGATTGCCAAATAGGTTTTGTTGGTTGCCAAGCTCTGTGCCTTAAAGGAATTATGGGAATTAAAGACTTTGAAGAAAATAGTAATAGAAGCGATGCAGTAAGTACATTTGGAATACTGCTTGATTGTTCAGTGCACCATAGCTGATGTGCTTTATTGATACATAATATTGTAAAGCCATTGGTAATATCCATTTCATTTTCTTGGAAGTGGCATTAATGAACTAAGTCTTAAGAGCTGAGAGGAAAAAAAATTGAGACAAATTACAAAGTTTGAGAATCTCTTTTTCTCACAGCTTTTTTCAAAGTGTAAAGGAATGTTGTTCTTTTTTGGGCCATGTGAAGGGGTTTCTGTTTAGTAGAAGCATCTATAACTGGGTGTTTTGGGAGAGTTTTTTTTCAGTTAAGGGGCAGGGAGGGCTGTAAAATTACTAAACCATAAAACCTGTAAAATTATTTCAGTGCATACTGGCTGACTTAGGCTTTCTGATGTAGTGATCCTATACTTAATAATGCTTTCCAGTTGTACATCACTTTCAATCTAAGCATCTCCAAGTGCTTTTCAGAGATGGTTATTTTGGAGTTTTTATAGCAAATCCTGACTATTCTTGCAACCTCCCATAGTTCTGCGTAAAGCAAACATGATTGCCTGTAACTAGTTTAGGCTGCCTGATCACCAGGCTTTCTACATACATAGAGTGGAAGCAAGTTGATTGGGCCTGTGCATTGACAGCAGTCCTGATTTTGTCAAAGAGGTAGAGTAGTCATGGCTATAGGGGCAAGTAGGAGCAGGCGGGTAAGCAAATAAAGATTTTCAGTGAACAGCAAGCTGAGGATATTGTTAATGTAAAGCTAACAGTATTCTGAGCAAACAGATTTTTCTAAACAAATTCTCTAGTGATAGACACATTAATGCAAGATATTTTTATTGTAAATGGGAAAAATCCTTAAAGCTATTTAAGTAATTCTATTTTAATGTCTTACCTTGGCTTTTACTTGTATTTGTAATTGTAACTAATCTGTTTTAAATGGTCAAGGAGATACTACAGTTTGCATGTGCATCATTTTCTTAAGTCCATATGTCCTTAAGTGCCTTATGTCCTTTGGTCTGTTTAGTTTCATACTCATATGACTTTTTCTCTCTCTCCCTTTTTTAAAACCACATTTTCAGGAGGCCTACTTTTTCACTTGTGGAGAAAATCTGAGCACAAAAGGAATGACATACCTTACTAATTCACTATTTGATTATAGAAGTCCAGAAAACAATGGTATACGCGCAGAATTTATTTTGGATGCAGCTCATCATAAGGTCAGGGGATTAATGTGTTCTTGTTAACATTTTTAAAGGATTTTGAAATATGTGCATTTTGTAAGAGCTGCATAATGTCACCATTTCTTGTGCTGACTAGCAATTTTTATTCTGAAAATAGTCCCAGAGGCAAAAAGGCAAACTTGGCCTAAAATAGATATTTTTGGCAAAGTATAATTTAAGAAGACTGGACATGTAGTCAAGTAGCCTGATTTTCTTAGAGCCTGGGTACCTGTAAAAGAATTCTGAATTTTTGTGCCAACATACGCTCAGTTTCTCACAGACCACCAGCAAATGCTGTTCAAACCCACTACTGGTCTGTGACCACAGAGCGGTAATGCTATTTTAAAAAGCCCAGCTCTAGAAAATGTATATATGTTATTTCCTTCACATGCTTACAAGCAATGGTGGTAATTCTGTTATATCTTTTGTGACAGCCAGGCTGTATACTGTGTAGCTAACAATAGCTATTTAGTCAGATATTGATATACTGCTTCACTGTGCATTAGATCATCTTATGTTCACACACAGATTATCTTATGTTGTCTTATATAATGCTTAACAATGACTTGCTGAAGATGAAATGATCTCTTTTTTTTATATTAGGAAATACCTTTATTTACTTTTAAAGATAAGTCCCTTTTGAATCTTATTTTCACCATTGGTATTTTCTTCTGATAAGACTTTTAGGCTGCTTGCGGGGAGGAGAAGGGAAGGAACCAGCACTTTAGTTTCAGCTTGGCACACCCCCCTACCAAGCACAGCACACGTCCAGAAGAGGCACTGCATTCATTTGACCCACCTCAGCTAACGTCTATATAGTCAGTGTCCTTCAGTGGGGCTTTTTGGCACTTTTGTCTAACAGCCGATTTAGTTGTCAATATTGGGCGAGCTGGGTCAAACTGAAGCACTTCCTTTTCCAGTAAAGTACCGGGATTTTTTGGTTTGTTTTTGTTTTTTTCAGCTCAGTGGCCCTTGATAAGTGTGCTGCTGCTTGTGCTTCCCTTTCTTATATCTATCACAGCTAGGATTCAGTAATGCTCCATATTGTTTCTGTACTTTCCTATGTGATGGTTATGTTCTGGTCTTATACAAAGCAGTAGAAACTATAAATTAATTGTAATGTGTTTGTATATGGGAGAAGAGGAGTATGACAGTAGTTAACAAAATGTATATAACTTAAAAAGCCTACAGATTTGAGTGATTCAGAGAAAACTTCTAGTATGAAATGGAAAACTAGATCTAACATATTTTTGGTGGGAAGGTCAAAATAAATAACAATTCTTAAGGAAGTAAGAAAATGGTAGCTAGAAGCTATAAGGAAGATTAAGAAAACAGATGCCAAAAGACAGTTTTAACCATTGTGAACTATACTATAACTTGTCTAACTCATTTTGCTCAAGTGTTTCATACTTATGAATTGTAACTGTGGCCTTATTCTTAAATTCAAAAAGTTGAAAAAATTCAACTTTTTTTAGATCCTCCTTATTCTTTAGGATTTTGAATGATTCATGTACCAAGAATATTTGAGGTTTTCTTGGAGTAGTAGCAAATGTGTATTGTTAGCTTTTTTTGGTCTCAGTTGCTGAGAGTATCTGGAAACTCTTCAGAGCCAAATATGTGAGAGAACCAGATTTTTGGATAAAAATTTCAAAACCCCGAAATCCCATTGTCAAAAGAAGAGGTAGACATTAGGAGTCAGAAGGCTACAGATCTTTAAATTCAGTTAATTATACTAAAAACCTATAGAAGTAACTCTTTTTAGTGCCATCTCAGTTCTCATGCTGCTCTAATTTAAAAACAAAACAAAAACCCCCCCAAACTTCAGCTTCATGACAGTATTATGTTATTAAGGTATACTGTTTTAGAGCAACAAGAAGAAAATGCAGCGGTACTGTAGATGGATATCTGATGGTGTCACAAACTGAAATTAGTAAAGCCCAAAACTTTGAACATTTATACTTGTTCATAAATGTCCTGATACTAAAAATAATGCTTTCCTAATTTTGTGTGGTTCTCTCACTTCTATGATGAAATAAACAAGCATGCTTTTAATAATATGGTATATTAAAGCATTTTGGTCATGTGATATTTGTTTTCCACTGGCTAAAGTAAAATTCATTCTGTTTATCCACTCTTCCTTGCCCCCCCCCTTTTCTGATTCCCCCAGATACTTCAGAATGAACTAGTTTTAGTTTTTGAGAGTACATTATTAGACAGGATTTCTGTGATGTGAGAGGTCAAGTGAAGTATATTCACTCCATTAAAGGTACTAATTAACTTGGTGTAATTGGTAAAGTGATCAAAATGTCCAGCAGAATTATGGATGTGCTTTTGTGTGGCCTGCAATAGAAGTTACATTACCTATCTGAAAGGTGAATTCCTTGGGATAACCTCTGTCCTTTGTTTTGATAAGCCAGTCTGTGTGTTGATGCACAAATCCAAACAAGCATATAGGTCTCTCATGCTACCCTATCAGTTTGTAATCTTAAGATTCTTTCCTTATACAGCGTTTTCTTTATTTGTTTTGCTTTGTTGGTAGGAGACATACACGGAGATAGCTGGAATGCAGAGGTTTGGAGCTTTCTACATGGATTACTTGTATACAATGGAAAGCACCAGTGGCAAAGGTACCTCTTTTCTTTGTTTTCCCTCCCTTAAATAACATAAACAAAGACTTCGTCAGAGCCACCTGGTCCTTGACCAGTTGTCCTCTACTTTACCTTAGATTTACCTCTGGGGATCGCTGTTAAAGGGGTTTAATCTGCATGTTTGGGCTTTCTTAGATTCCTGATATTCTGACCCTTTTTTCCTCCCTCCAAAGGGCTAGAAAAGCTATTTTGAACAACCAGAAACAAAACTGATTTCATGTGTAACAAAGGATTAATTTCTTTAAAATTTCACATTTGATAACATATTCTTTTTAAAAAACCTGACATGCTAATTTTAAAAAAAATCTTTTGAGGAATAATTCACATATATAGAGTAAGTAATATTTTTGTGCTTTCTTTTCTTATTTTGGTTATGTAGCTTCCATAACAAGATCATTATTTCTCAAAGGCAAATCTCTATTTTCTACCTGATATTGTTTGCTTATATTTAATTCTGCCATGAGAAAAATGTACAGAATGAAAAAGTTAAACCTAGAATTATTGAGTTGAATATGCAGACAATCCAACGTGTTCTCTTGTGATGCCAGAATTTGCAGCTGCGCAGAAGATAGCAGAAGGATTATCTTTTAATTAATTTTACAGTTTGTGATGATTTTATTGGCATTATTGCTCTAAACCATGTGTACATAGACATCTGCCAAGTATTAGCCATTTTTGAGATTCCCATTAGTTCTTTCTGGTTCTGGCAGTGTACAGCATATCTGGTTTAGTAAGGAGCACTTACTCCTTTGAGGAAAACACAAGGCAGGGTAGATTTGCACCTTATAGACTAACTGAAGCAGAGACATGGCATAAACTTTTAAAAGGGGCAGGCTTACTTCAGCATCTGATGAAGCAACCCTGCTGCTTATGGAAGTTTATGCTATCTTTCTCTCTCTGAGGAGGATATAAGTTAAATAATTGCTTGTTACTTGTATCCCCCTCCCAGCAGAGTGAAGAGTAGTTAGGCTAGTCTTAGGTCAGGCAGAACAGATTTGCACCTTAAAGACTAACTACACTTGCGTGTGCACACACACGCAGACACACAGGTGTAAGTATATTTAGTTAGTCTTTAAGGTGCAAATCTATTCTTCCTGACTTCAAACTAACATGGGTAACTCTTTGCTCTGCTCGGAGGTGTATACTAGTAATGTGTAGTTATTTAACTAGTATTCTGCCGTAGATAATGGGTTCATTTTCTCTAGGTAAATGCCATGTAAAGTTACTACTCAATAGCCCCATCCTTTTCGGTTAACCAGTTGCTCCATCTGTAGGAGAATTTAACATTGTTATCTGTTTTCATGATTATCAATGATTTTGATGTACATTGTTGCTTCCCTCCACCTGCCAAAAATGAGTACTTTTTTGTGCCTTTTCTTCACTCCATATAGCAGAACTTATAATTGGCTATTTCAAAAAAATGTTTTTGAAAACAAAGATACATGCTATCAGCAGGGCTGTGGTAAACAGATACATCTGTAAAGAAAATACTTTATTCTTATGGAAATTGTCCTCGGTTGAAAAAGATTAAACTGTTCAAATGTGGACACTACTAGGTTAGCTTTGATTTTCCTTCTTCCCCTCCCCCCACTGTTTCTAAGTGAGAATAAGTCAGTTCATCTTTCTTTGTTTCTGTTTGAGATCAGCAGCATGTACATACAGCCTTGCTATATAATGCCCCCATTGCTTTAGCCTGTGAACAGGCAGGTTATGAACTATAGAAGAACGCTGCTGAGAAAATGCAACAGAAAAAAATTAGCAGTGTTCTCTGAATAAGTTAAAAAAAAAAAAAAGCTGCATTCTAATCTGAAATTAAAAGTAAACAATGATAATTGAGTACACAGCTTTGTCAATTAGGAGCTCCAACACTGAGCATCTTCCTTAATGTTTCAAAGCTTCTAGTAGTTGGTTGACAGTTGTTATTAGAAACCTTGAAAATGGAGGGAGAGGGTAGATTTGAATCTGACAAGCTCCTGTCATTTTAAAGGCTTCTAATAATATCTCTTTTACTTCATTGTTCTGGTGCAGTTAAAAGAAGTACAGTTAATTTACCAAGTAGGTAGTATGGGGGTGAAAGATGCTGCATACTTAACTGGTTAGGCTAGGGACAGACATTCAAAAAGCCTGTGACTGTATTGATTCAATCTTTGCAGGTTAGTCTAACTTGGCTAGGCTAAATCAGTTTTGTAACCAGACAGACATCCTGGAATGCACATCCTGGAATGCACTGCACATGTGTGCAGTGACTCAGGCTAGAAGATGGAGGGTGCTAGAGCAGCCCTCCCTTCCCTTGTGCAAGGCTGAGCTGATGGGGGGGCATGGCCAGACCCTGGAGAGACACTGTAATTAGGGAGGGGTCCCCTCCCTTGATAATAGAGCATTTATCAGCTCTATTATCAGCATTTAACACCCTCTGAGGCAGGGGTGACTGGTACCTCCTGAGTCTGAGGAAAATACTGTGGACCAGAAGTGGCTGCTCTGGCAAACTGCAGATCGCCAGCTGGAACACTGCATCAGAAAACAAAGCCTCACTAATTACAAGCTCTTCTTAAACAGCTTTTTCCAAAGGAAAATGCATACCAGCCTCTGGGTTCTTTACTATTCATTCCATGCAGAAAGAGCACATACCAACTACAGATGCTTCCTCAGCCTGATGAAGGATTTTTAAACCCAAAAGCTTGCTAAGAATTTTTTTTTCCAACTATTTAGTTGAAAGAGATTTACTCAAAGAACCGCGTCTGCCTTTTCCAAAGGAAGGAATGTAGGGACATTACCATCTGAGCTGTTGATTGCTACCAAAAAGCCCTAAGCGGACACTGTCCTATCTGCCTTACACAGCACTAGCTAGCATACCACATGCTGGCTACAATCTGTGTTGTGGGAGAGAGGAAGAAGGGAATCTTTGCTTAAACAGTGGGGGGGGGAGGGAGACAGGAAACCCAGCGGACCCTGCTGTGCCTGCAAGTCTCTGACAGAGGTGCGGCCAGGGAACAGAGGCAAGAGACCAGCCCTGCTGTGGAACGGAGCCCTGCCCAGTTCAGAGAGCATGCCAGGATGCTGGGGATGTCTGGTTTAGCTTAAGCCAGCAAAGGGTCTGGGACAAGCATTGCATAAACCAGTTTGACCCAAATCATTTCAGTCTGATACTACATTCAACCAAGTTCATCTCAAACCGGTTTCAGCTATTTTCAAACTGGTTTATGTGCACTGAACATCTGTTCTGTTAAAGGTTTAAACCAGTTTCTGATCATTTAAACTAGTTTATGTGTAATGCCTGTCCCTAGCCTTAATGTTCTTAACCAGTATGCAGATAAATTGAATCTCTAACTATTTTATACAGTTAAGCAACTTTTGTGCACATATTTGATATGCATTTTAATTGGAGTACATTGTTTTGTCATACGGCACATACTTATAAGCATGCAGGAGCAGTGACTGGCACGGTGGGGTTGCAGCAACCCCTTCTTCACCTGTTGTCTTCTACCTTCTACCCAGGTGGGCAGACTGCTCTGTGATATGGGAATAGGAAATGGGGTCTTTTTGTTAAATCCCTTAGCCTGGTAAGACTCTTTCTTTTCCCCTCCCTTATCCTTCCTTGCTCAGTGCACTTTCCATTACCCCCTGGCTGCTGAGAGTTGGATTAATGAGAAATATCTAATTCAAAACAATATTTCTTTGAAACCAATTTTCTTTTCTGTTATAAAATTCCATTCATCCTAGATGTCTTTCCATCCTGTGTTGGATGTACACTTCAGATTTTGTGTGACGAAAACATTTTAAAAAACTTGATGTTCAGAAATATTAAAACAACCTCATTTGAAGTACTTTGAGTTTTGTATTCTATTACATCATATGGAAAACTCATTTGGTAAAGTATTGTATAATAGTTAAATGATGGATTGAGACAAAATATTTCAGCTTTTTCAAAAGAAATGGATTTAAATTTATTGAGAAGATGGGAATTTTTCTACAAAACATTTCAGTGTTGCTAAATTAACATTTTCTAACCAAAAACTGTTTTGGCTGGTTCTATTCAAAAGCCACGACTTTTCATCATAGAAGGAGTTACAGAACTTTCTGTACTTCTACTTACTTGTACATACTTACTTATACTTACTGTATTTTTTCTTTGATGAAATGTATAAGTAAGGCATGTGTAGAAAAAGAAGTTTGTCACTTTTTGTCAGCAGCTGTCTCATTATTAACTTTCCCAACTTATCTAAACATCAAGTCTTGGTCCTATGAAAGCTGGAGGTTCTGTGCACTGCTTAGTTGTATTAAGAATCCCAGTGTGGTATAAAAGAGACTTTAGATAATTGAATAGTTAGGACTTAGTCTTTAGAAATACACTGGTGATTTTTTTTTTTTTGTGGCATTCAGTGTAATTGCTATACAGTTGTATGTCTGTTGGAAATACTT
This sequence comes from Caiman crocodilus, assembly GCA_030014935.1. Classification (NCBI taxonomy): domain Eukaryota; kingdom Metazoa; phylum Chordata; order Crocodylia; family Alligatoridae; genus Caiman; species Caiman crocodilus. The sequence continues at coordinate 36,177,092 of JAGPOW010000261.1, read as the reverse complement.
GGGAAATTTTTCTCAAGCTTTCTTTTTGGGGGTATACAGTAAAAAAAACACACTACTTACCTAGGTAGCTTTAGCTTGTGGCCAGTGTATCTTGTTTTGGTACAGTAACGAGGTAGCATTATCACATTAGTGGCATCATTGATGCACACTGACATAATATGCTGGCACTACAAATTTGGTTATCCTTCTACCATCCTTGTGTTGTTTTCTGAATGTAAGACCTTCCTGAGATGATGCAAAGCAAAATCATTAAAATAGGTACAGAGAGTCTTTCCAATAACAATAGAGGCAAGAAACCTAATGCTTTAAGATGGAGCTTGATACGTTTGTCAACTGTATTATATAATGTCTGTGATTATAGGAGGTGGGATTTGATACCCTGAGAAGTTCCTTGTGGTCCTGTGTACCTGGGTTTAAACAGTATATTTGAAGTTGAGTAGAGTATATTTTCCTATCAAAATGAGAAAATGTAACTTGAATTAGAATTTTTGCTGTAGTTGTCTTCTACTGACATGCGTGTATAGCTGCAACACTAATTACATGTTTATAGTAGTCAGGCAAATAGTTAAGACAGTGATTCCAAAGGGGGTGTGGTGAGAGCCATGAAAAATAAGTCTGGATGGGACCTGAGAAACACTGAGTTACAAGAGAAAAAGTATTGTTCCTTTTTGACCCTAGTTAGTCAAGTTTTTGAAACCTGTTTTCTGTTTCATCCAGATGGAGAAAATGATAAATTTGCATCTGTTTGAAAACCCATTTTTTCAAATTTAATATACAAGGTCCCGTTTTAATGAACGTGTGAGGAATGAAACAACAGAAAATAGTTTCATCACTTAGAACCACAAGCTTCTTTCAGCTAGTGCTTGGCCTAAAATCTGTTTCTTTGGACCATAGTACTGATGTCGCTTTAGGCAGGGGCTTGGACTAGATGACCTCTGGAGGTCCCTTTCATCCCTACTTCTCTGTGATTCTGTGATTCTTTATGGCACATCTTTATTACTCTCTCTCTCTCTCTCTCTCTCTCTCTCTCTCTCTCTCTCTCTCTCTCTCTCTCTCAGCTTCTTAGGTTTTTTTCTTTCTGTTTCTTCCACAGACATCTAGGTAAATGTGACGTCTAGATAAACCAGTCAGTAACCCCCTTCCTCTGTTTGGTACATCAGTCATCATGTAAACCCCTTGGGTCATGCAGTTCAGCTGCTACTCAAGCTTTGTGTTTTGAGTGGTACTCTTGTTGTTTCAGCTATCTGGTTATATAAATGAATTGATGCTTTTATATCATGTATTATGAATGAAAGAAGGCTGTGATTCTTCCCAATTTCAAAAGGGTTAAATCCAATCCTTAACAGTAATTTCCTTTGTAAGAAATTGGCTTTTCTGATTCACATCCCCTGATAATTATTGTGTTTTCTTGTTTAAGTTTTCTTGTATCCCAAGTCATTGCAAACTATAAATCTGTAGTAAAAATAAAATGCTCAAATATGTACCAACGTTGGAAAAAAAAAAAGCTTTAGCATTTTAAAAATAATATAGATCTTACTAATTTAGTTCAAAGCATTCAGTTTTTAAACACTATTTTCAGCATTTTTACAGTTTGTCATTTTGCTGTTGTAATATTTACTTTTATATACTGGAAGAAAACTAAATTAAAACAACTAGTAACTGTGATTGTAAGATTTTTATCTGTCAAAGCAATTTTGGTTCGTCACCTTTGTTGCCCCTTTAACCCCTCCTGGAGAATACGATTACTGATTAAACCACAAGTGCCTCCTGGATAGTATTAACCTTAGAAGGTTCATCTGTCATTCATGTAAGTGCACTAATTGCTTTTAGTATTTTTACTAAAAACAAGATAGTGAGGTTGAATAACAAAGCGTGCATAGTACTTCAATTTTAAAATCTGTACCTTATACCTTCTTCAGCTCATTATTCTGTGTTGTGGATTTGAATACAAAATTTAACAGTCATTTGTCTGAAAGAATGATATATCAATTTCACTAATGACTAAGTGAATTCATGACCTACAGACCACATAGAATGTAATTTTGAATTGATATATGCTTCATATCATACATAGGTCTTCTGTAGCACCATCCCATACATTTCTGGTACTTATGCAGTAATAGTTTGTTGATGGCCATTTTCAAATTAGTAGATGGGCTTTTAGAATAGAGCTGCATTTCAAAGAGGCCTTAACCAGTGGTGTTTATACTTAAACATTGTATAAATTGTAATTGCAGTCTTTAGACACTTGTCCATATAATTGAGTTTATACACATGGGTACCCCTTTTGTACGTAATTTATACTCAACTGTTTTTTGAAAATGGAATTTGAATAACTTGTATAAATAAATTGTAGAAATTGTATTCATATAAGTAATAACGCTCAAAGTTGTTCAAAGAAGCTACATTTTTGCACATGTTGAAATTGACTGGCTGGTATATTTAAAGGCCTTGTCCTAATAACATGAGATGTCTTATATGAATGAGGTTATGGTTTCTACCCGCTCCTTGTCAGTCTTCATCTAACAACTGGAAACTGAGCAAATCTTGGCCTTGTCGGAAGCAGAGCCTTGAGGAGGAACGCTTCTATGTTCTTTGACTTGGAGCCTGTCCAGAAAGTAGACTGTAGATTTCCTTTTTAATAAAAGGGATTATGAAAAGGTTCCAGACTAATTTTTGTCAGGGAGTTTTCATTGCCTTCAAGATTTTCCCCTCTTTTTTGAAAACTTACTGACCTGAAAAAAATATATGATTTCTGAACAGTTTTGAGGCAAATTATCATTCTATCCCCTAGAAATGACCTAACCCCCCTCTCCAAACCAAACTAAAAAGCTTTGTCACTTTTGGCTGCCTCTGTAGGCACAGTCCATTCACAGCCAGTTCAGACTACAGAGAAATTTGGTGTCCTTTTGGAACATAGATTGAGTTTGGTTAGAACCTACAGCAAATATGAGGGGTAACTTGGAGGGCTAGGTTACAACCAGAGAGAAACTCACTTTTTTCAGCTGAGATAAAGTTGACATTTCCCCTCCTTTTGTGGATGCCCCCATGTCCTGGGGTTAACCATTGTGCATTAACTACCCAAAAAGTGTTAGCAGCTTCTGCTGTTCATTTTGAGCAACTCATCCCAAGTTGTCAGTTTACCAAAATATGTAGGTCTGGATATATCAAGATTGTATCAGTGACCATCTTGCTTGAAAAGGTTTAAAACTTGACAAAATATCTCCAAAATGCAAAGTTATCAAAAATCATGGGCTAAAGTTCTAATTTTTCAATTATTGTGTCGACTAAGTAACAGGATGGTCAAATCCTTACCAGTTGTACAGCAGAGATCCTACCACCACTTCAGCTTTTTTTTTTTTTTTGGGTTTTTTTTTTTACTTGAATAAAGAAATGAGGATTTCTTAGAATTTTCTTGTGGCAGGGAAACGGGAGGTGATTGACTCCTAGATCCGAACAAGCCAGGGATGAAAGGGTTGTGGAATCTTGTTCCCTTTATTCCTCTACTTTTTTCTGTTCACGAAAAATCCGAAAAGACAATGTAACAAATAAATGCTTTACTCACGCTGCTGAAGTACATGGACTCACACTGTCGATGTACACAGTGTAGACACCTTCTGTAAAAGTTGCACCAGGTAGCACATAAATGCTCTATTCACACTTCCGCGCCGGGAGTTCCCTTTACAACAACTTCAAAACCAAACTTACGGGGAACTTGAGAGCTCTTTGCACATCTGAATGATGTATTCAGTCATGATGGGGGCATGCGGGGGGGAGAAAGGGATACCGTAGACACAGGACCTCCGGTGAGGGTGATCAGGCCTCTCTGATGTTGTGTGGGTCCCGCCTTCTTTTTCACGGGCTTTGCTTTTTATACTGCCCCAATAGTCAATAGGATTAGGACTTTTTTGGCGCCCTGAGCGGATTGCATGAGCTGGGGATTCTGCTGCATGCACTGATCGCGTGGCTATTAGGCTGCGCCTGCTGCTTTCCCCACGCTGTAAACATAACTTGCTCTCATGTCTGGCGTTTGGTCACCTTTTCTTTACTACACTTCTGTCAGGGACCTACACACATTATACCAATTTCAGTAGTGACTACAAGTGTTAGTAATGACATGGGTAAGACCACATTTTTCCATTTCTAGGTGATGGCTCTTCAGAAGAAATGCTTTCTGTTTCTCACTAACCAATAAGAAAGTAGGACTAAAGCACTATGCATGGAAAAATTCTTGATGATATCCTTGGCAAAAACTGATGTTGTTAGGGTCAGCCAGCTCAACAGAACAAATACAGACTTAGAAGAATAACAGAGCCTTGACCAGTTAGCCCTCCAGAGCATCATCAGAGCAAGGTGAAGAACTCAGAGGAGAGATGTGTGTGTCCAAGCTGAGTTGGAAAACCAAAACTTACTATGTGTAGAAGAGATGGTGAGAAACAGAAATCTTATTTTGAAGTTTTCATGACATCCAACTGAAAGAGATGTTTGTGGCACTGTATACAAACTCTGCATTGGGCAGGAAGGGGTGAAGAGGTTATGGCCTCACTCATCCTTGCCCTGTTGTAACTGAAGTATTCCACACCTTGAGAAAAGACCTTAAAAATGTTAGAAAATTTTTAGAGTTTTTATGTGTAGTAAGAAATAACATTTTATATAACTTAAATCACTAAGTTTGAATAATTTGGCTGGAGTTTCCACCCCCCCAAATATTTTATGGAATAATGTAATTGATATTATTTAGTGACTAATCAGTAGATTGTTCACATTAAGCTAGTAGTCTCAATCCATTTCTTCACTGTCATATGCTTATATCACTACCATCAGAGATTGACTTAGTTATGATATGTTACTTGTTAGAAGTCTTAGCACTGAGCCAACCATCAGTTCTGTATGGAGACTGAACAACTAGGGGTACATCGATAGAGATTTTTGGGATCAATATCTGATCTTTAAGGAGGGCATATTGACCGATACTGATCCGATTTCTGATACAGCATGGAGAGCTGTCTCCAGCTAGTTGTGGTGGAAGAAGTAGGGGGAGGGATGGGGCAGATCAACCCTCTCCCCATGCAGTGAGGGAGGAGACGGACAGGGGCAGGTGCTTTCCAGGTAGGGTGGGGTATGGGACAGACTCAGCTCATTGGGGGGGCAGCTCCCACCGCTGCGCATAACCTGGGAGGGACTGCACCGGGCTCTTCTCACCATGTCCGGGCTCAGGGGGGCGGGGGAGGCTACGGAGCCACTACAGATCTCACCATAGCTCCCTCCCAGTGCTGCCGTCATGTGCCCAGTACAGCCCCGGCTCTTCCCAGCTTATGCGCTGGGAAGAGTTGGGGCTGCAGTGGGTGCGTGGTGGTGCCAGAAGGCAGCTATGGTGAAATTTGGGGTGGCCGCAGCCCTCTCCATAGCCCCCGCCCTGAGCCCAGTCTCTGGTGGGAAGAGCCTGGCACAGCCCCGGCTCCAGGCCAGAGCTGCATCCCACCCACCCCACTCTCGCATATCCAGGAGGTGTTCCTCTCCCCCCCACTGATAAGCTGTGGGTCTGTCCTGTACCCTGCCTTGGTTAGGCAGCCTCTGCCCCCACCCATCCCTTCCCTTCACCCTCCCCTTCCACCACAATGGACTTATCAGTTGGAGGCAGTTTTCCATGCTGGCAGACTGTGATCCTCACTGCCTGAGTGCAGCGCTGTGGCTAAGTGCATGCAGAGGCATTTATTGGCCCCATTGGACAAATATCCAATACAACCAACTTTCTTTATATTGGTACCAATCTGATATCAGACTGATGTATCAGTGCATCTCTGTGAACAACTTTTTTTATCCCTGGACTGATTCTTTTAAAACTGGGCTGAGGTACGTTGGTGATGGAGTGTTTTATTCCAGGGGCAGGCAGTTATTTTGTCTTGACGGCTGCTTAATGAGTTTTGGCCAGCTGTCGAGGGCTATATGGGTAACCCTATCCCTTGACAGTTGCCTTGACCCCTGGTTGCCATATTGGGACCAGAAGTCCTCTGTGTCCTAACCCCTGACCTTTGCCACCAGAAGTCCCTCCCCTCGCCCCCCAGAAATACTCCTGGGGCTGGGGGGGTTGCCATTTTAGAACCAGAAAAATACGCAAATTATGCACTGTAAGTCAAATACCTACAAAAACATATTTTAATTTTATTACAAAGAATGTGTCATGATTTGTGTTTATGTACTGTATATGGAAGGGATTGCATAATAACTCAAAAACAGTCTTACTCTTTTATATTGTATGGGGGGGCGTGTGTGTATGCGGCATAGGGTATGGTGGAGGATATCTTGTTTAGGCTTCTGGGGGCAAGGTGTGCATATGTGAGGTTTGTGGGATACGGGCCCCCCTTCTACTCACTCACATTCACATGATGAGAACTCCCTGCTGCTGGCAACAGTAGCAAGTGGGGGGCTCAGGGTACTCATGCTTGGTGCAGGCACTGGTATGGCATATCTCCAGCCAGCGCTGCATGGGGGTGAGGAGTGCATTCTGCCTATCCACCTGTATCATAGGGCCTCCATGCTGTGTGCCTGCACCTCCCATACTCGCACAGGGGAAGTCCTTTGCTGGGCTTTGCAAGGAAGCAGGGAGTAAGGCTCTCTCCATTCCCAATGGAGTCCAGGAACTGGTGTGGCAGGGAGTGGGTAAGGCAGCTGGCTCCAGTGTGGAGCTTCCCCCAGTGTGGGCTGCAGGCATGCTGCAGTAGAGGGGCATCAGGAGCCAGCTGGAAACCACAGAGCGGGGCTGTTTCTGTGGCTAGTGCTGTGTTCTGTGGTCCCAGCATTGTAGCCAGGAACCAAATGGTGTAATATGCAGCCAGCCAGCCCGACTGGGCACCTCCTGGCAGCACACTGTTCCCGGCTGCAATACTGGAACCCCAGAATACAGCAGGAGCTAGCCTGGCCCCATGACTCCCAGCTTGGCTCCTGCTGCTGCTGGCCCTGACCCCCGGGGCCCCGCGCTCCTGCCTGCTGCCACTTCCCGCCTCCCGCCATCCTCCTCCATGCCTTCCATCACTGCCTTTTCCTGGCTGTTTTCTTTCCTTCCCCACCCATCACCCCTGCTCCCACCTGTAGCTGCAGCACCATGCGGTTCTTGCTTCAGGGCCAGGATCACACAGCATGGCAAGAGCCAGCCTACCCCATCTGGTACCATGTGGTTGCCATCTGGGACCCGCATGGTGTCAGATAGATCCAGCTGGCTCTTGCTGTACCTGTGATCCTCCACTCCCCCAAACTGTCCTTACCTGTGTTTCCTTCTCCAGTGGAGGGGGGCAGGGAACAGCCCCAGGGTCCCAGGATTGGGGTGGGGCCTTGTTGCTGCCACTGCTGGGTCCTGTCACTGTTTTCTCCTGGGTCCTGCTGCCTTTGGCTTCTGTCATCTTTGACAGGAAGTTGGGGCAGATGAATATTAATTTTTTAAATTTTTTAGGGGCCCTGTGGGCCAGATAGAAGAGTTGGCTGTGGCTCACAGGCCATATTTTGCCCACTCCTGGTTTATTCTCACTACCAATCCTGTACGTCATCAGTAGATGAACAGAAGTTTTACCCATTTCAGAAAAGTTTGTCTATCTTTACCTCACGAACTCGGAAGAATTTCTCTTCTGAGGCCCTAGATCTGTCTTAAGGAAAATTCCATTGGTTTAGAAATGAAGGAAGATAGGCATATATTGTCTTAGAGTATCCTTCTGTAAGGAAAAATGTGACAGGGATATGATATTAGATTTGTGGTGCAGTGCACTACAAATATTCTGAACAACACAACTTTCCTAAACAACTGGAATCAGGTTTCTGTGTAAATTATATTTGGGGCTGTTTGGGTGTCCAGAGCAGCCCCAAACTGGGAAGACACAAAGGTACTTGAAAGTTATGTTAATACTCCCTTCCCTCAGGTAAGACATGCAATACAGGATCTCTTTCTGGTGTTCAGTATTTAAAATGATCAAATATTTTAAAAATATACATTTAATTTATAATATTTCCTGTGTATTTTTTTTTCTTACTATAGGTTTGTGATCACTGAATCTAAAACAAAAAATAATTGAGAAATGTAATAATTTGATATGTCCAGATGTTTTATATTCTTCATGATACTTACAAAAAAAAATCTCTTCTTTAGTTCCTGGAAATCAGCAAGACCTTTCTTCAGTAAAGAGTGAAGATTTTGGAAATGTACAGGAAATGTCTACAAAGACCCTCATTATGGGTCCATTTAATCTTCGTTTGGATAGCAGTGCAGTGCATCGGATTATGAAAATGGTAGTTTGTGCTCTGGAACATGAATATGAGCCGTATGGCAAGGCTAAATCAGGTATACTGCCTAACTTAATTCTTAACATTTTTATTACGTACTATAGACCAGATGCGGCACTTCTGACAGCAGAGGAGAAAATCCTGCTTGTAGGTTACCACAAGGGCTTCAGTATATCCCCTGGCATCCCTAGCTATGCCTGTGTATGAACAGCATGGACCACTTTTAGAGCTGTGGTGTTACATTTTAAGCCCCCCTGCTAAGTGTGAATTCCTCGAGCCTCCAAGAAGAAAGGAAGCCACTAGTATAGGTTTATGAGTTAAGAAATTAGAGTTTAAATGAACAAAAATAATTCAGAAGTAATTATGGTCAGCTAATGAGACTAACACTCTATGTAAGTCATAGAAAAAGAGAGAGAGCTCTCATTTTACAAATGTGCATTTCAAAGTGATAAAAATAATTAATTATGATTATATTTGGTTTTAGGTAGGGCCTAAAGGAGAAGAATTAACACTCTTAAACATTGAGAAGATAACTAAAAAAATATATATATACTATCCACATCTACTAAGCAACAAAAAATATCTGAATGGTTATTGTAGAAAATATTTTGCTACTTTTAGTCTTATGCTTAGTTTGTTCATATAATCATGACCTATTTTAGATATTATAGATGGAAATCGAACTATGCCAGACTCGGAAGTAGCATCTTTGGAGGAATACATTCCGACTCGACTCACAAGCTTTACTATACTTAAATGTACCATTACAATCCCAATGGCTGAATTCAATTTACTGGACCAGTTGCTGCCTATAATCATGGGTCAAAAGGTATGATGATATTTACTGTTAAGTTTATACATATTTTTTCAGTGTTTCATGCAAAAAAATTAAAGTATATTAAGGTTGAAAGTTCAAGCACTCATTTTTTTTGTGATTACAGGACTAGCTACATTATCTCTTCTTATGTCACTGCCTAAGTGACATAAGATTTTGAAAACAACAAACATTTTACAAAAATGTTTTTTTGTTCTAGGTGTCCCTATAGCATACCTTTACTAAAAGGCATTTCATGGTAGCCTAAGCAAGTCTATCATCAATATCAGCAGGTCTGTCATCTTCATATCATCCCACAGGTCCTTTATCTGGAATCATTGAACAGTTCTTGAACAGTCAGATTGTAGGGATAGTAGGTTTTTTTGTTTTGTTAGACTCACAGTGTGCTTCCACACATGCAGACACATACAGTTGCAATAGTTCAAATAGTAATATCACAAATTTGTGCCAGAGATTTGTTCCTTAGCACACGTGCCTGAACGTACACTTTGGTGAGGGGCAAATTGTGTCTCTTAGGTCAAACTGACCCTGCCCAGCTCCTCCCAGATCTTCTGCTAGGGGAAACTAGAAATAAACCAGCACCTGTGCTGACCCCAGCAATATAAAAAGCTGCCTCTGCCCCCTTTGCTTACCAGGATGTGGGATGCTGAGTAGCACTGATGCTCTGCCCTTGCCCCTCACTCTCAGGCCACCACCCCCTCACTGGCTCTCACTCCTGACTCACAGCTTCTGCTTGCCCCTACTGTCTCATTCCTGACAGCATGTCTCCATTGCAGCACTAGGACATGAGAACATTGAGTAGTTGAATTATCTGATTGTACCCTGCCTCTGTTTGCTTTCAAAAATATAAAAATCAGAGGGAAGGATTTTTCTAAGTACTTGAAGAAGTTTGTAAATTTATAATCCTTTTCATCTTCTGACAACTTTATGGTTAAATTCATAGTACAGCCTGTCTTTATAGATTAAAGCATATGAAAATTTTTGTTAAAATCTCAGAAAAAAAATCCACACACATACTCCTCCATCGTGCATTTGTACTTTCAATGGGGTGTTTTAGCTGAACTAATGGCTTACTTCTGGCTTAGTCACTTATACAGCCATTTCAGTTTCAAGCAGGTAATACCTTTATACTAGGCTATCATGGATTCTTTATAACCAGTTAATCTTTGAAACTGGATGTCAGTGTTATAAACAGCAGCGGCTTGTCATTTAAGGGTGCTTGCAGAGATAAAAAAAACAAAACTGCATGCCTTAATTCAACCCAGCTCACCCAACATCTGTAAAGATCAGATGCTTTAGTGGGGCTTTTTGGCACTTGTACTTAATGACTAATTGTGAATCAGTTTTAGCTAAGAGTGCCGAAAAACCCCACTGATATTTGCTGATACTGCAGACCTAGGTTGAAGTAACATGCTGCTTCTTCTGGTAAAGCACTTTTTTTGTTTTGGGCTTTTTTTGAATGACTTATCAGCCTAAATTCTTATGCTAGAGCTGAGGTAGCTGGAGGAGGACATTTCTTCCAGGATGTACCTGCATCTTTTCTGATTTAAGGACAGTTGGATAGTGATTTGCTATTAGTTGAATGCTACTACTAGTTATTTCATAGATGTCATAGACGTTAGGGCTGGAAGGGACCTTGAAGATCATCAAGTCCAGCCCTCTGCCCCAGGGGCAGGAAGTCAGGTAAGGTCAAAGGATCCCAGCAAGATAATCATCCAAACATCTCTTGAATGAATCCAGAGTAGGTGCCTGCACCACTTCTGGAGGGAGTCTATTCCAGGTCTTGGGGGCTTAGACAGTAAAGAAATTTTTTCTTATGTCTAGCCTAAATAAGTCTCCGAGGTGTTTATGACCATTGGTCCTTGTTTTTCCTTGGGGTGCTCTGGGTAACAGGCTTTCTCCCAGATCCTGATATAAACCCCTTATGTACTTATAGGCAGCCACCAGGTCCCCCCTGGGCCTACGCTTTTCCAAACTGAAAAGTCCCATGGCTCTCAGCCTCCCTTAATAAGGCCTATTCTCTTGCCCTCTGATCATGCGCGTGGCTCTCCTCTGGACTCTCTCAAGCTTCTCGACATCCTTCTTGAATTATGGAGCCCAGAATTGGATGTAGTACTCCAGCTGCAGCCTCACCAAGGCCGAGTACAGCTGGAGGATGACATCCTGAGATTCGAGCCAGAATTTTGTTTGCTTTACCAGCTGCAACATTGCATTGGTGGCTCATGTTGTGGTCAGTCATGACCCCCAAGTCTCTTTCAGCCCTGGTGCTAACAAGTGTAGCATTGCTGAGCCTATAAGTATGCTGCGTTATTTTTTTCCCCCGAGGTAGAGTACCTTACATTTATCGATATTGAATGTCATCAGGTTTGTATCCGTCCACTTACTAAGTTTAGTCAAGTCAGCCTGGATCACTAGCCTGTCCTCAGGTGTGGATGCTAGTGTCACTTGCGAACTTAGCCAGTGTGCTTCTGATACCAACTTCCACATTGTTGATAAAAATATTAAAGAGAAACAGTCCAAGGACAGAGCCTTGGGATGCCACTGGTCATGGAGTCATAATGATTTGCTACCATCGACCTACATTGTTATCAAGACTTCAACTAACCCTGAAGCACTTAATAGTCCTCTTGTACACTTCAACAAATCCACCATGTGCCTAACTACAGCAGAAATGGCACATGTGATCTTACTTTTTGGTATTTGTGACTTGTCAGCATGTCAGTGTTTAACCTTAACATTTTTAATAAAACACTTTTTAATAAAGTTATATATAATATTGGAAATGGAAATTAGACTGCCCAAGCTTTCAGCCTAGCAGCTGGGAACTTATGAGCATGGAACATGGTCCTACTAGCCTCTCTAAAACCTAACAAACTTCTAGCAGACGCAGATTAGAAATAATTTAGTACAGGCCATTAGCAGTATCGCAGAAAGAGATGTTCTTGCTGGCTAAGCCAGCCTCTGGCTTATATGCAAGGCAAAAGAGAAAAGCATTGGTAAGGGTTTAATTTTCAGGTTTTATTTATGGCATAACAGTAGCCACTGAGATGTTGACATTCTTGATTCCTTCTTTTTGTCTAGGCAGGGCATTTTTATTAATTTTAAGGTCATGGAGGTCAAAAGACGTGAGGGTACATTGTTACAGCTCTGAAGAGCTGGTGGCAGCCATTCTCAGTGGATCTTGATTCCATTTCTGCAACCTTGATTTTTAAGCCATAGCAAGCTTGTAAGACAAGTTAGTCAAGGTGCCAAGTGGTAGCCCGGAAGGATGGGGCAGCCTTTGTGACATCACAGAGGACCCTAAGAATTTTTAAATCACAGGTGTCAGTTTAAGTACATCCAGCTTATGTTGGTTTGCCTCCTACTTCTACTTGCTGTATACATAATCATACTGTAATATGTTTACAGAACAAAATTGTCTTTTGTTACTTTTTACCCATTTTAGCCATCAGTGTGCAGGCCTTCAGTGCAGATCCTTTCACCATGGATGTTTCCCTTGGTGTACCGACAACCATGCCTTGTTCATTTCTGCAACTAGTTTAAGGAAAATTACATGACTTTCTCTGCTCTGGCAGTCCTACAGCCATTGTGATCTTTGGGGCCTTTGGCATCTGGAGTAAATTTAAAACATCATCATATTCGGTGTAGAACAAGGGGGGTGAGGCAGGGAGGGAGACAAAGTTGAATTAATTTTAACCTTTAAAATATTCTTTCCCATTTTGAGTTGCATTATGTACAGTTATTAAATTCTGAAAATTATAGAGCTCATTCCCCCCACCCCTTTTTTATTGTGATTTAATAAAAAGTGCAATATAGTAGATGAAAAATAAGGTTTAGTGTGTAAAGTTTCAAAATTCTTGGAAAGATATTCTGTTACAGTCAAGATGCACGGTACATTTATGAATGCATAAGATGACATACAGGATAAGAAAGAGATCAGCATGAGTTTTGTGTGGACATTTTTTCTCTCTGGTAGTAAATAAATGAGTTAATAATCTTTTATAGACTAGCACATCACCTCTATATACTTGTACATGAATCTGCTAAGTAGAGATGTCATGTTTTAGAAATATTTCAGGGTCTTTAAAACCTTTGCAAATAGGGATACGAGGCCATATTGTATGCACCATCACAAGCAACCCTAAAATGTTGAAATTTCTCTTTAATATGTGTGTGTTTTACTTTTTAGAATTCAAGTGGTTTGTTAAACATTACAAGCTTCCAGCCTGTACGGCCTTTGCCTTCTATTAGAATTTTGGTGGACAAAATTAACTTGGAACATTCTGTGCCAATGTATGCTGAACAACTTGTGCAAACAGTCGGCAGCCTTAGCCAACCTTCTGATAACCTGCTTCATTACTGTAATGCACACTGCTACCTTAAGGTAAAAGAAAATAAAAAACATCATCGAGTATGTTGAAAACAACCTACACCCTTGAAAATAATTTAGCCTGAATATAAACAACCTTAAATGTTGAGTTATTTTCTAGAGCATGTCCAGGTTTGCCAGAAGGATATGCAACAAGTTTCAAGGTCTTGGTTCTATGTTCCTTATTTAGCCAAGATGTCTTATGACTTCAGTGAGAATTTCAATGAGTAAGCAGTGCAGGTTAAGCTTGAATGGGCTAATTACTTGCTTGTAAGATTCTCTTCAAATTATTTCAGAGAAAACCAGTGAAGAAAAATAATTTAAAATGATATACATGGTAATGACATATCTTTATAAATTTTGTTGGATACTGTGAAGGAAAGTAGTTATGTTGGATGCTTGCAGATGTGGGGGGAAAAAAAACAAAACAATGCTTTACTTAAAGCACTGCATGCTCCTACGCTGAACCCTGTGCATGGCCAAAAGAGCACGTTAGTTTACCCTGGCTTTCCCAGCATCTGTAGAGATCGGGTGCGTTAGTGGGGCTTTTCTGATGTTTTTATCTAATAGTTGACTGAATCAGTTTTAGCTAAAAGTGCCAAGAAACCCCACCGAATCACCCAATTTCTACAGATGCCATGGAGCTGGGTTGAAGTAACATGCTGCTTCTTTTGGTAAAACATGTTTTGGAGTTGGGGGGAGGTTCCCCTCCACATCTGTCACTGCCCATTATGTCAATGTTCACAAAAAGCAAAAGCCCATTCTTGAATACAGTGAGCCACATCCTTGCATAGTTCAGTTCTTCTGAGTATTGGAGATCTTAAAATATTTAATTTTAATATCCTTTACTAAGGAGGAAGCCTTTTTGCTAGGTTTAGAGAGTTTAAAAATCACAGCAATCGTTTGGCAAAAGGAGCATAGCTTCAGCCATAGTATTGCATTCTGGCCTACTAGATAAAATGCTGTGTTTAGAACACCTTGAGGGGCTTTGGGTGCTGTTATAATTATATTTGCATCCACCCCAACTAATGTCACTACTAATAATACTAAGTGTAAACATCACCTTTGAAAGAAAACACAGTGGACCTCCTTCACATCTCTACTGTACTTATATACCTACACCATAACAGCTGTCTAAACAACAAGATTCTTAAACTGTCCCTATAAAATAGTAACACAGTATACCATCATTACATGGCAAACTTCCACTTTCCTCAGAAGGTGCAGCTCCTAGTATATTAAAAATGATTGGGTCAGAAATATCACATTTTGTCCTCCTAATTTTTTTTTATATTTTCATTAGGGCTTTCCTCCCCAAGGGTTTTATACATAATTATTTAAAAAAAAACCCCCAACATTCATTTGTGGTTGAATTTTCTGAGTGTATAATTGAGCAGATAAAATAATTGGCTATATAAATATGTGAATTGTGCTCTGACATGCAGACGGCAGAATAGGTTAAAAATATTAAACTCTGTAAGAGTTAGTTTTCACAGGGTCAGGGAGAAATGTTACTGAACAAGGGTAATATATCTTTAAGAATATAATTCAAATTTAGCCTCATTTTATCAAAAATAAAAAAAAAGACAAGATGCTCTTATGTAATCCCACAGTATAAAAAAATGGACTAACTACTAAACAATGGATTGGTGGGTTTTACATGGCTTCATATAAACAATAAAATGTAATATGCGATTGTAAGTAAGCATTTGGCATGTTGCATAAATACTAACAGGAAACATGAACATATTTTTATTTGTTTTTAAGCAGATAGTTATTTCTTTTTAAGATAACAAACAAATTTTTATGAGTGGATAGGAGATATTTTCAAGTTGTGAGGAAAGTCAATTATAATTGATAGTTTTATATTTAATGATTATTACTTTAATATTATATTTTGGGGGACTGGGAAAGTTCAGAGAGTTTAGGTAATGGAAAGTAGGAGTCTTGAATCTAATCTGTGTTTGTTGAATCTTTTATCAGTATATAATTTGACCTTTTGTGCATGTTTCAGATATTTGGCTTTCAGGCAGGACTAACCTCTTTGGATATCAGAGGATCATACTGCTCACCTGCTCCAGTTATCCCCTCTTTTAGTACTGCTTTTTATGGCAAGCTGCTTAAATATCCCAGATCCTGGTGAGTATTACATTTTACAGAATTAATAATATAATCTATAACTATCTATTTTATATAGTTTTGGGTGTTTGACCTGTCAAAGTTTAGTCAATTGACCAGTCAAATATCAGTCAAAAATTGTAGAAAATTGCCAATAGGTCCAAATAATACACAGAAAAAGCACAAATTTTCCATTAAGAAATGTCAAAAAGTAAAAATCATATTTCTGTCAAGAAAACTACAAAAAATATAGTTTTTTTTGTTGTTTCGGAGGTTTTTTAAATACATTTACTATAAACTTTGACCGGTCAAAAATATGCAGTCAATTGACTGGTCAAGTGACCATATTTGAACAGTTAGTTGACTGGCTACCAAGCCTAGTTTTATACTTACTGTGCGGTTAAATTAAATGGATTTTTAAGGCTAGTATAATTTATTTCTATGGCTTTTTGTCTCTTGCACCATATCTTATTTGAAATCTGTTGTCTGCAAAGAACGACTTTTTAAGGACACAGCTGTTAATCAGCAAGCCCTTTGGTAGTCCCTTCTTTTGTTGCGTAAACCCAGTGACAGACTACAAAATACTTTAGCAAATGTTTTGCTTTTTCAATCATAGGGAATCTCACAAAACAATTCCCATTCCTTCTTGAATGCATACCAAAGATAATGTTATCTATTGATATTTTGATTAATGCATGTTAATTGAATAGCTCTGCTCACACCTTTCAAATGAACCAACTCAAGTCTGATGCAAAGCAGCAGTAACAGCCTGAATCATACTATATTTATCTGTCATATTACAATTGAAACCATATTAATGTGACAGTCAGATGTGTAATATATTTGTAGTGATTGCTTTATAGTATTGAAGGTTTAAAATGCAAATATTTTCACACTGAAGAATTGTTATGGTTTTTACAATCATCTCAAAATGCAAATACTTCATATAAACTATTCCCTTTTCTTTTGTTCTTTAACACAATCTAGCTCTTCTGTTAAAATTCCATTCTAAACTAAGTTTTGTATTATATGACATACTGTATCACCTTTATTTTTGTTTTTTTTTTAACTATTGTATTAAAATATGTCTTTGTCTAGAAAAGTATGATATATAAGTATTTTTCCTTCTGGTTTAAAACTGAGCTGGATCTAATAATACATAATTTGAATGGAAGTTATCTTCAGGAATGTTATTAATATGGGATAAGCTGGTCAGCAAGACAAGTCAGCATTTTAAAAACATTGGCCTCGTATTTAATAAAAGTGTCTTTCTAACCAATTTGTGAATAAAAAACAGGACACAGTAACGTGGCCTATGGATCATAAATGTAAACAAATTGATCCTGTCATAGTTTAGCTGTGCTACATTTATAAAATAGTAACCTGTCTAATTTTGGTAGCAGCACTGTTGTGTTAATGAATATGCATTTCTAAGACAATCACCGCACCACCAGGTGGTGATAGATTAATTTTCCTGGTCATATTTTTCAAAAACACTTCACAAAAATAGAAAACCTTTTAAGTGAAACAGTCTTGGCTTTCCCTTTTGCTTAAGAACAATTTCCTTTTCTGTGGCAATTTAAAATTGATTTAAATTATTAACATTGGTAAAGACAAATACTTCAGTAATTTGATAAGATTAAAGAAAAAAAATCCAAATTCTTTTCACTAAATTATGTGTTGCTTTTACTTGTTAACAAGTTGTTTACAAACTTGAAAAATAAATTTGATGTTTTAAACACAGTTATAAATTTTGATTGTACAGTATTTTGGGGAAAAAGTATATAATCTGAGCAACAAGGATTTTACTCTTTTTGATTATTTTAAAGATGAATCATTGCTGAAAACAGTTCAGTAGGCAAGATTTAGGATTTCTAAATGTCTCTAAGTATTCAATCTTGTCACATTTTTCTCTCTTGCTTTTATGTACTTCGGGTTATTTTTTGTTGTTACATGATAAATTGCCTAGCTAACGTATATAACTCAATATACCAATAATAAAAAATAAAAATCAGTGATTTTTAGAGAAAAATGCAGCTGCCTAAAAATGGGAAATCACCTATCAACATTTTGTGAACAGGTTTTATAATCTGAAAAACTTCTGTAGTTTGATACATTTTCAGTTACTGAATTTGTCATTTCTTTTTAAGGTGTGATGCTTTTTTGTATTTACACGCACATACATGTGTATATATATATATAAAACACATACATACATATATATATATATAAAATTAATTTCATAATTTTAAGAATATAAAGTTAATTTATGCAAACAGTTTATCTAAACCAAGCAAAACCAATTTGAGGGTAATAAAGTAGAAAAAATAAATGAGTACAACAGCAGCTTGCTTAAATGAAGTGTAGCTTGAAGTGAATAAAACTCCAGATGAAATGCATCAAATAGCACTTGAACTAAATCGAAATCAGCATGAGGATTGAGAGCTTCATTGAAGTCATGCAGTGAGTGTGAATTAGTCTGGTAGAATAACCTGGTAATGTCATTAAACTTCAACTCTTTTTTTCCCCCCAAATTATACCACCTGCTTTATTTGGGATTTTAGATTTCACATTCCAGAGTTTCTTAAAGTACACACATCTGATGCTACATATGTTCTTCTGTTTCTTTGGAGAAAATATATACCACAGACCATAGCTTTTAAAAACAAAGACATTTTATGAACTGTTATGGAATCCCTCAGGTAGTATGTTTTGAGTTAGCAGTGAAAATATCAACTTTATTTCTGACATAAATCAGCAGAATAGCTTTCATTTTTCTTGTTTCAAAATAGTCACCTCAAACTGTATACTAACTATAGGGATGCATATAATGATATTTAAATGATATTCAGATTATAAACTGTATTGAATAAGCATTAGTAACATACTTTTATCAATTTAAAGTAATTTCTCCCAAAGAAAGATTCTTACAATGAATATTAACCATTGAAAGAAGTGATATTTACTTGTGTTTACTAGTTTGGTATCAGTTGTTAATCATACCAATTAATACCAATACCAATAATCCACTGTCAAACACTTCCCCAGAATAGTTAGTTCAGTGTAAGACTTTGACTATACTTTAAATTAATTTATGTATAATTTAATTAAAATTACAAACTTTTACAGCATTTCTAGCCTGACAAAGAGAAAACCACTGTTACTTTTCATTCAGTTGTTTGTTGATATGTCAATATATTTTCTCTTGACATAAATGCATTTGGTGCAGTGCATTTGCAACTTGACTATATTTATCTTTTTAGAGGCTGTTTGCCTGTATGTATGGAACCTCATTAACTGCTCAAATAACTTCATTATCATCATTGCAACTTTTCTTAAAAATCTTTTCCTTCAACTGAATGAGGAAACTAAACCTGGTGAATAGGCTGGATGGAATATAAGGCAAAGCCACATTTGGTAGTTGTTATCACTACCTGCAATGTGAGGTGATCTATTGTCCTGGAAAAGCAGCACTTCTTGACACTGCTTTTTGTGGTACTAGTTTTCAACAGCTTCTCACAAGCTCAGTAGTTCTCTAGCATAGTGTTTCCCACTGATAGTCTTGCCTGGTGAAAGGAAGGTTAGTTGTGATCACCTCTTACCAGTTCTAAACCACTTCTGCAATGGCCTTTCCAAGTGATACTATCTTCTTGCATGTCTTGGGGTGAGGGAGAAGGTTGTGTATGCTTCCAGTGGGAATGATCTGCAGTTTGGACTCAGGATCAAAAGAGGTAGACCCATATTACATCATGAGTCTCATTCCTGCTTCTGGATTGGTTGGATTTGCTTAATACCATTCCAGAATACTCATGGAAATGTTGTCATACATTCTTCTAATCAGTGCTTGACATTGTAAGTACCTATCTTGCTGGTATCTTTCTAATGCCTAATAGTTCATTTAGGATTGTGTTTCTGATGTGATGTCCTTTCTTGGGGTTCTGGCCCTTGTTTTTTCCCTTGTTTAAATGCAGCTTCTCAATTCTTTTACTGATATCAGGGACGTCTTCCCTGAGTATTGTCACCGTGTCCTTATAGATTTCCTTTGGGATCATGTCTTTACTTCTCTTTTTTTATTGGATCTTTGGTGACTAACTTTTATGCTTCCTTGTACAGATTTCACACAGATTGGAAAAAAAAGGCTGCTCATAAAGAAACACATCAAGCTATCCATATATTTACTTACTGTGAAATCTGTTGGGTTCTAACATATCTTTAAATTGGTCAGGCAAGATTTATTGTTAATACCTCTTGCATACTTTTGGCAGCGAGATACAAAATACAGTGTTCTTATTGATATTTTGCAGCTAACTTCTATTTTGCTGCATGCCACATTGTATTAAACAGTTTTTGGACCTTTCAGCAAAACATTTAGACACAACTAAAGAAATTAGCAGATTGTGATTAAGAGGACATAATAAATAATAATAGTAGTTAATGCCAAACAAATGTTTAGAGAGATTAAATAACTTTTCCTTTTGCTATGCTTTATTTTTCAGCATATGAGATAAATGCGTGTAGGATAGTTCAGCATTGTAACACTATATCATTATCAGAATAGTACTTTGTTTTTCTCAGATGAATCTTTTGAAATTCCTTTAGTACCGATTATAAAGATTAACGAGAGCATTTTCTTGCACACTCTTTCTCTCTTTTTTTATTGTTTTTGTTATTCTAATATAGAGATGTTTCAATTATATATTTAATGAGCTAGATTTTGGTCCAGTTCATGTGTAATATAAGGCATTCCTTTCTTCTTTGAGTGTCCTATGCACCTCCTGTTCTTGAGACATACTAATTATACAGTCTAGATTAGTGGAATCTTCTTGAAGCAGTACCCATAGGCAGGTCTGCATACCTACCTTAACATCTTTTCAGCTGTGAATATTTATGGAACAAGGTTATAAAAGGGGATGGGATAGATCAAGCATACCCCGGTTCTTCCCATTTGAGTTAGTAATTGGTACCTCTCTTACTAGGTACACGGTCCTGTTCTTTTTGGGAACATTTCCCAGTTAATTGATTATATTTTACCTAAATATTGTTTGCATGCTTAAGTTTTAGTAAATGAATGTTGATTTTTTTTTCTGAGAAGATAATCCTGTGATATAGATTTTTGTGATCACATGGTAGAATCAAAAAATACTTTTTAAAAACCCTGATATTCTTGGAGATTGCCTCTCCCCTGGTTGTTCTCTTTCTCTCTGGCAGCTATTTATGGAGCTGACTCAACTGGGAGTAGAGCATTTTCCTACATTGTTCCATACGCTGGTTGTTAGCTCTGAGGGTAAGAAAGAGTCACAAATAGACTTCAAGGAAACTTGCTTCAGGAAGCTTTAGCAATAAAGCTTGAATCCAAGGTATAGAAATGTCTAACTGCTCAGAGGCCCACTTTTTTAGTGTAAGAACTGTAGATTAAGCATGACATTCACTCATTCACAGGACATTTCTTAGATATGAATAATATCTAGTACCCTTATATCAACACAGAACATTTTCAGTGGTGATTGGTTGCTTCTCAAGCAATTTAATTCTCTCCTTAATGGATAAGAAAACATGCTACACACATTGTATGATACAGATAGAGCACAAAACTTTAATTATCTCATGCTTTGTCTGGAAGAGTCCTGTAAACTTCCAGCTGAACCTAAAAAGTATTCCCCATGTGAGAGCAAATTATAGTTTACCAGTGGATCCATGTGCTGTCAGGACACATAGCTCAAAGTTGGGCCAGTGTATCAGGTCCTTTCTTCCTGAAAAATTCCAACTTCAAGACAGAAAAGTCCCAGTCAGGAGCTTCCAAGTATTTTGGACAGATGTTAAAAAACAAGACTGTTTTCTGTCACCTCAGGAAATAAAAACCAACAAAGGGATCCAAAAATCCCATTTCCCAGATCCTGAATTAGGTTCTCTGCAGCTTAAAGTGAAAAAGGGTAGGCCTTCTATATAATTCTCCTACTCCCTACTGTCATTTGAGAGATTCTTATAATATGTAGATGTAAGGATTGCCAACTACAGGGACTCTGGGTCTAAAGTGGCAAAATAAGCATAGTCTTCCCAACAGAGCAATTAGCTTGGTGTAATTAAAGTGATATGAAAATCAGCTGTTTCTCAGCTGCTTTGTCTTCTGTCTAAGGAAGTATCAGGTGGAGCCTTCTACACAAAAGTTCTTGCAGTGCTCTATCCAGGCTGTCCCCTCTTCCTCAATTATGTCTGGACATGTAAAGAATCCTGTTATGCCTATGAACCACTGCCGCACTAAGGCCCTCTGTACATGTTATATTTATGCTGCGATTAATTAGTTAATCATGGTTTAAATAGGAAGGGTGTTATATATGTACTGGATTTAAAACACTATAAAATGAGAAATGAGCCATAAAAGTATTCTGTGTATAACATGTAATGTTTTTATGATCCATTTTTATGGATCATGTATATCGCGCCTTAAAATTAATATGTGACCAGCAGCCAAAAATCATCTGACTTTCATTCCCATCAAAGACTGGCTGTAGAGAAGCCAAAGGGTTTCCCTGAATGGGCTGTCTAGTGCAGTGAAACAGACTTCCAGTAGGGGGAAGCTTTAAACCCTGCACAAATAGCACTAGCTGTGATATGGATTCTGTGCCTGAGTCATTCTCTAGCAGCCAGTCTAGACCTTTCTCCTGGTTGGTCAGAAATATTTTTGTTTGTAAATGTCCTTATATTCCAGTTATATATATTCAAATAAGTAAATGTAGTTTGTTTAAAAAGTATTTTGACCATCATAATGGACTAACTATCAGCTGTGATAGGGTGATCAGAATGAGTGTGAAGTAAGAAATGTTTAGGGTGTTTTTTCTAGCCACTTTCCAAAATATTTAACAGTGACTAACCAACTTCCACCAAAGTCAGTGAAAGGTTTTTACTATTGCCTTTGTAAACAAAACTAAGCCAAAGCTTAAATGTTTTTGAAAATCCTGTTTGGTTATTACATTTGCTGGCTTGTGATGTACAATTTTTTTCATTTAATGATCTATTTGCTATGGATATTTTCCCCTCATTTTCATTACACATAATTCATATCTTAATGACAGATTTCAAAAAGAAATATCTGGTCCAAGATATTTCTTATGTACCCAATGATCTGAAGTAAAAAAAGAAATACTGAACATTACATTTGTTTCTACCTTATAATAGTTGTACCTAAGACAAGTTCAAACTTTGTAGAGCCCATTCTCTGGGTTCTTACTCTATATATCAGAGCCCTTTTAATCTTGAAAGGGGGACTGAGTTAATCCTACCTTGCTTACTTTGACCATTTAATGAGTCAAATATTTTATAATATGCCCCTTTTATATAATTATTTCAAAACAAAAATACTGCATTCAAGTTAAAGTCATTTGGAGATGCATTGAAAGATCATTATAATTTTAAAATTTCATCTTGAAAATGCTTGGAAATATTTTACAATTGTCAGAGTCTCAAACTTGCTGTTTGATTATAAAAAATTTTATGCTAGATTACAGCTCAAAGATTTACAATGGATGGAAAATGAATGGGTGGAATAAATTATCTGTGAGCTGTATTACTGAAAGAATTTGGCCTAGATGAAGAATAGTAAAGAGAATTGCTCATTGATCCAGGCACTGAGTTATACCTGCAGAGAAGTGTATAAGAGGAAGGGTGGTCCATGTATTTGGACCTGAAGCATGAAATTTGGAGATTTTTATAGTAAACAAAAACAGGGCTGACAGGTAGGTTGAGGTTGGGTTTCAGAAGGGTTTCTGCAAATATTGTTTTCTCAGGGTAAGCCTGCATAAGTTTTCTTTCACACCTTATCCTTTATGTTGTGTATGTATAGCTATTAAAAAAAATTCTACAGGTCAATTGGCAGTAAAGAAGAAAATACTTAATTTTTTTTTAAACAATATTTGGACCAGTTAGGTTTAGGGGCTGTTCTTCAGTGGGGAAAAAAGTATATGAGATGCTTTAAAAGTTGTAAATCCAAGCTGGTTGTGATAGGTCTGTTTTGCAGTGCCTCAAATTTATTTAAATTTTCATTACCATGTAACTTACAATTTGTAACCAATTTGTCTTAAACTTATGAACTCCAAGAAATATGTCTTTCTTTTTTGGCTTGGCTTGATATTAAAGAGAAGAATTTTCAATCAAATGCTTTTGTTGGCCAAAGTCAGTAAAACATGGTTGTCAAGTTAGGCACTTGTTCCTTTTCTTATTTTTAGAAAGATCAAAAGGTTCCCAAATAAGGTATTCAACAGAAGAGGCAATCATTCTATAAGAAGCAAAGACATAGGAAACATGTCTGCTTACCATGACATGGTTATTTCTTTTGAAGATCAAGATGCATGCATTTTTCTGATGAATTTTAGGTTTTTTATATAATGGAATACTTACACCGACAAAAATTTAGTTAAACATCTAATAGTTTGAAAGTGGCAATTTATAGTTGTTAAAGAATAGAGCAGGAAGGCTGTCTCTCTTGGTGTCTTTATATGCATAAAAGCTTCAGTACTTTGCTAGCTGCTTTTTCTTTTTCATATAGAGTAGTTTCCATTTTTTTTGTTTTTCTTGCTATGTGTTTAGATGTGCAATTGCATAAGCAAAAATTACATTCTAGTTCCCTTGGAGGTAATAGGATTGCAATTTCATCTTCTGTTTATAGTTGCCAACAAAATTACATCTTGCTTAAATGTTTAAGGTTCATTATCTGGCATAAAAGAAGTGGAATTATTGTACTAAAAATAGATACAGACTCAGCTTCTTGCTTTAAAAGACAAGTATATTGGCTATGCTCCCAGCATTTTAATTCCATAAATGTCTTAGCTGCCATTGGCAAGTATCGAGGTTGTAGCCATATCAGTCTAGAGGTAATAGGAATCAAAACTTGTGGAAGAGGTGATATCTTTTATTAAACCAACTAGATATTTACAAATAAAATATTTTATTTGTTTGCAAGCTTTTGGGCACACTCAACCTTTATCAGGCATAGGAGATAACAGAGATTGTAAATGTTAACCTAGGTAGAAATGAAAATTCATATTTCACAGGGGAGCTGAAGATGTAGTAAAGTCTCCTGTTTGGAATAGTTCATTTTGTCTGGGTTAGGCACAGAGAAAGGTTGAACAAGTCTTTTTACCTCAAAGTTGTCTGGTTGCAAGCAGGATGTAGAATTATATTTTCTTCAGGTTATGATGTTTCATATTTCACAGCAGAGTGGAAAGATGGAAAGCTCTTCTAGGCAGGAATTTCTTTTGTGGTTTGGGTATCTTTGTGTTTTTCTGATCTGTGAGATGCAAATTTACTCCAAAAATGGCAGGAGTCTGGTGTTAGCATATCAGGTAGTAAAATGCTTCATTCTTGTAAAAATCAGCATTTTTGATGGTAAAATACTTTCTTGTAAAATTATGAACTTTTCATAGGAAAAAATGGCTAAAAATTGATATCTTCCATGTGTCAAGTATCCAGGTTGTAGACAGAGGACTGAATAGGCAGAGGAAATGCATTGTTGATAAGTAAAAGGTAGTACATGAAGGAAGGAATCTTCACAATACTGGCTGTGTCTACACATGCCTTAATGCACTTTTCCTAATGCGCATTAAATTTAGTACCTGCAATATAAGGCCTCTTTTTTATACATGCTCCAGGGGTGCAGAGGGTTGGTGCTTTAATTAAAATGGTTTTGACAGCCACTCTAATTAAAGCGCTGACACATTTCATGTATGAGCATCCCTGCATTTGAAAATGGCAGTGGTGGCGCTTGAACTAAAGCTCATCAAGCTCCCTTTTTTTAAATGTGGTGATGCTGATACATGAGACATAGGAGATAAAATAGGCTACTGTGCATTAAAGCACATATGTAGACATTGGTCTATGAATGTTTTATGAAATGAAAAGGCACTATCCACCACTGCCTTTGGGCTACTCTGCACTATCACTGCTGCTGCATGGGGCAGCCCAGAGGCAGTTGAAACAGAGCCACAGGGCAGCCCAGCATGGGCTCTGGGTGGCTGCACCAAAAAGTGCCTGTGGTGGCAAGAAGTAGGAGCTGCTTTTCCCTGCACCAAGCAACAGGGAAAACAGGTGCCAGGTTTCTGCCTGGCACCACCACCACTGCTGCTGCTACTTCTGTTCAGCCTGGAGGGGTGAGCCCAGAATCAGCACTGGGGCCCAGGCCCAGCAGCGACAATGTGGGAAAGAAACTGCTGGTCAGTGTGGAGCAGAAGCAGCCTCTTCCCCTCCCACTGCCAGCACTCCCTGGTGCAGCCACCCGGAGCCTGTGTGGGGCTGCCCTGTGTCTGCTTTGTGCTGCCACCACTTCTCCAAGGGGCAGCCTGGAGTCTGTAGTGATGCAGTGGAGGCACAGGGCAGCTGTGTGTGGGCTCTGGTGGGCTGCATTAGAAAGCAGTGGCAGCTGGAGGGGCTGCCTTTATCCTGCACTGAGCAGCAGTTTCTGTCCCATGCTGGCACTGCTCAGCCTGGGCAGGAAAGCCCGGGGTCAGGGCTCGCCTGGCCATTAGTGTGTACTGGTCCCCTTCTCTATAGTGGCGTTGAGGGCAATGGTGGAAGCAGCCAAAAGGAACTGCTGCTGCCTGGGTTGCCTAGGAAGGCAGTCCAACTGCAGAGCCACCCCAGCCCTGCTGCATGCCCAGGGGGCCACAGGAGTTGCCACAGTTGGGTGGCGCTTTGGCCAGGTGGGACCACAGGACCCACAGCTGGCCAGACAAAGCTTCTCTGTGAGTTAAATCCAGCCCATGGGCCATATTTTGCTCACCACTGCCTTAGATTGTAAACTCTTCTGAGCTCAGACATTTACCTTTTTATGGTTTCAAAAACTGTTCAAGTGAATCTAATGATTCTTATTGGAGACAGGTATTTAATATCAGGTACAGAAGGAGATTTTCAAACATGGATGACAGTTTGGGCCCTTAGCATTTGTGCCTGTACTGAATTTTCAAAGTTAATATTTCCATTCTATTTTAGGTTTCATAAAGTTATTGTTTAATTTGTCTAAAGATTGAATGTTGTCCTGTTTTTACTCATTTTAACAGCAAATTGGCTTTTAAAGTGCTCAGAAATAAGAATTTAAATTTAGTCCTGTAGTTGTTAAAGACAGCAGGTATTGAATATGAATCCATTACATTTTACAGTCTCTATTTTTTCAGTGACTCAAGTGTGGTAGATTTATGCTGGTTTCTTGCCTTTGTTCAGAAATTCTTATTCCAGTGGGTAGAAAGACTCATCTTCTCCTCATAGTGGCTGGACACAGGCCCAGGAAAATTGTTTCCCATCCTCAAATTCCAGGTTTTTGTTTTTCCTTGCAGCCTGTAGCATTTTATCTTGGTGTCTCATAGCAGATAAAATTACAATAATTGTTCCACTGAGACCGCTACTTCTGGCCTAATTGCATATCATGAGCATGTGGTATTGTTCTTTGTAAATGCTGATCAACTTAAAGTCCAGATGAAATAAAACAAGTCAAAGTGTTTTCACAAATCTCTTTCCTCACAGATATATTAAAACCTT
This sequence comes from Caiman crocodilus, assembly GCA_030014935.1. Classification (NCBI taxonomy): domain Eukaryota; kingdom Metazoa; phylum Chordata; order Crocodylia; family Alligatoridae; genus Caiman; species Caiman crocodilus. Next base: position 36,149,982 of record JAGPOW010000261.1, on the reverse strand, counting down.
ATATTAGTATGGAAAGATTTTTGTATGCTCTTAAGGTTTTTCTTCTTTTCTGCTGCTTTTGATATGGATCAATTGCAACATCTATTTCATTGCTAATTCTAGAATATGAGACTTATGCTCCCAAAGCATTATCAAAACTTGCAGCTTGCTCCCCCCTGCCTCACCCTCTCTCTCTTTGTTTTTTAAAAGCCATCAGTGCAGTGGTTTCTCCTATGTAATAATTGTCTGTCATTCTTCATAGAGGTCAGACTCTGGATGGAGGAGAGAAGTGGTGGTACTCTTAAATTTCCCTGCTGAGTCGTGTGCTGGAGGCATGGGTCCTAACATGGAGGTACAGGATGCCAGGAATTTGCTGGCTCCCATGCGGCCATGCATCTCTTTGCCAGTATCTGTGTTGAGCCATGCTTCATATGGAGGCATGGGTCAGCGTGGATACTGGCATGGAGCATTGCTGAAGCTGGGTAATCCCTGGTGTCCCATGCCTCCATACAGGGACCCCTGTGGTGACGTGTGGTTCAGGCAGAGGCATAAGTCAGCATGGGTCTCTGCATGGAGACACAGGATTATTAGGATTACCTAGTTCCTTCCCTCCCTCCCCCTGGACCTGTACCTCCATATGGAGCAAGGGTCAGCATAGGTCCAATGAGGCCCTGGGGTCACATGGGTCCCAGCATGGAGGCATGGGGCACCTGGGATTCCCTAAATCCTATGCTATCACACCCTGACCCATGGAGACTTCACCCACTTACAGAGATGCACTCCTGGTAAAAGCCAGGCAAGTTGATCAGCTGACGATCCGGGTGGACCTAGATAGATTAGTTAGATGGGCAGACCAGAACCAGATGCTGTTGAACACTGAGAAATGTGAAGGGCTGCACCGGGGGAAGGAAAATCTACAACAAACGTACAGACTTGGTGGTGCTATGCTAGCTAGCACCATGTCCAGAACAGACCTGGGGTCATAATTGACCATACAACGAATATGAGCCACCAGTGTGATGCTACAGTTATCACACTGAGCAAACAAGATGCTGGCATGCATTAACTGATGCATCTCAAGCAAAACTACGGAAGATATTCTTCTGCTTTACTCAGTGTTGGTGAGGCTGCAGCTGGAGAACTATGTCCAGTTCTGGGTGCCGTACTTCAAGAAGGATTTGGAGAAGTTTGAGAGAGCTCAGAGCAGAGCCACTCATATGATTAGAGGCCTGAAGAGCAAGCCATACAAGGAAAGGCTGATAGATATGGGACTGTTCAGCCTAGAAAAGAGAAGACTTTGGAGGGATTTGGTGGCAGCTTACAAATATATCAGGGGAGGGCATCAGAGGTTAGAAGAACAACTATTCACAAAAGTAAAGTACCCCAGGGTAAAATCAGGAGCAACAGTCATAAACTCCTAGAAGAAGGTTTCAGACTGGATAGAAGGAAAAACTTCTTCACGGTTTGTGTGACCAGACCCTGGACAGACTCCCAGCGGGGGTGGTGCAAGCACCTACCCTTGATCTTCAAAAGACTGGACGCACACTTTGTTAGGCTTATTTGATCCCAGCAGTCTTTTCTGCCCAGATCAGGGGGCCAGACCTGATGAACTCACAAGGTCCCTTCCAGTCCTAAATTTCTGTGCATGTCCTCTAGGTGCTTGAGATGCCTGACCCAGGGGTACAGGATCAGGCTCCTAGGGTCCCCAGAACATTTGCCTGAGGTGTTGGGAGAATGCTGGTGCTTCCAGGCTACCCACAGTCCACCACACTCTGCTCCTGTCCCCAAGCAAATAGATGTTTGCTGCCACAATAAAGTAGCACAACATATTAGGAATCAGAATTCAGGGTAGAGGTGATATCTCTCATTAGACCAACTAGATTTTTGCAAACAAAAAAAATCTTTTTTTTGGAAAAAAATGTTGTTGATCTAATAAAAGATATCACCTTTACCATGAATTCTGATGCCTTTTGCCTCTAGACCAATTCAGCTACAACCTGGATACCTGACAGCTAATTAGTACATTTTGTTTTTCATGTCATGGATGCAGAGTCACAAAACGTAGGGATGTTCTTCCAGAAAAATTGTTACGGCAACACAAATGCGACATCAGGCAACTGTTTCTACCCTCAGAGATATAGGGTCAAACCCCATTTGAGTGAAAGGGGGCCTAGAACCTGAATCTCCTTCTTTTTGGAAAGTAACCTTGTGAGAAAGGGGCTTCCTCCTCTGTCTAACACCTATCAGTTATGGATTTCAGTGTGGCTGCGTTTTCCTGTGCATGATCAGTTTGTGTACATGCTTACAAATCTACACTGCAGGGATTATAGCAGTGTTTCTCAACCCATGGATCGAGACCCAAAAATGGGTCGCAAGAATATATGAAAGGGTTGAGAACAAAGTTTAAAACTGGATCAACAATCTTTAAAAATGGATTCTCCTTTAAAGGAGACAAATGTGGGAAACCATGTTTTTTCCCTTGCAGGCTGGCAGGAGTAAGGGGCACCAGGTTGGGATTGGACATTGATGTTTACAAATGGATCTTGGTACAAAAAATGTTAAGAACCACTGGATTATAGAATTGCTACCTGTTCAGAATGGTCTAAAATCCTATTTATGTGTCTAGAAAACTACCATTTAGATATATAAAGGGAAAAAGAATTTTGCCCTAATGTTTCAACAATAACAATTTCTCATTTATCTGTAGAAGAGGCAATTTTTACTTCAGAGTCTAAAAGGATAACATAGTTTGCACACCATATAATGACTGCAGTTCCATATATTATTTAAATTATGTAGTCTTCCTTGGTTCTTGCTGTTTATTATTTCTTCAAAATCTGGGCATTCCTCACTATGAAATAGTAGCTGCTTATAGTCATTGTTTGGATTATCCACTTGCTTAATAGATTTTAAAAGTTTGAAATTGTAATGAAGTATTACATATTACTTGGTACCTCAGATTTTTTTTTATCTGTTTAAATAGAAGATCAGAATAATAATCAGATTATTGAGTTACATGGAAGGTATTGTGTATCCTGCAGATTAATCTTGTCCTTATCAAGTAACTAAACAAATAAAAATATCTGCTGGTGTTCTATAAAAGAAGGTTGTACAAATATAACCTACAGTCATGGTTTTTCTAGAGTGCAGTTACTAGGTTCTAGTAGCAGGTTTCCAGTTTTGTTATTTTGGAAAAAATGAACTAATCGTATTTTACTGTACAGGATATGAGTAATAACAAAAATTAAATTTTTGGAAACATTTTGCAGGTTCCAGCTTTGCATTTTGGGACTCTATATAAACCTTTGGAGCCAGCTGTTCACCACTTTATTCTTTCAATCACTAGGAGGTGTTGATTTTAAAAGAATGGGTTGCTGTTCCTAAGGTCTACACATGCAAATATTTCATAGCAGGCCTGTGGACTTATATGAATTGGTTATATTAGTGCCTATGTTTGCAACATAATAAGAATCAATTCATGTTTTCATCTAAAAATAGTGAAAACTGTTTTCTTTAATGATATGCCAAATTTATCCAAATATTTCAGCAAGTCTGTATTGCAGTTGGTCAGCAAACTAGGTACAACTAAAGTGTATTTCAAAATCATTTAATTAGGACTGATTCATTTTCACTCTATGCTACTACACAGCAAGACTTGCTTGTCCATATTTCCTGAAATTTATCCTGGAATTTGTCCAAGTTTAGCTTTTAATGAGTTGCCTATCCCACTGGTTACATTAGAATTTATTTTCCCTTAGAGAATAATGTTTGAATTGGTAGTTTTTAACTTGTTCTGTTAAATGTACATCTGGTCAGACCTAAACTTTAACTCTCAATATAAAGACTGGAAGAAAAAAATATTTCTGTTGTAGTTATTAAAATTAAGTGAAATTCAAATAATTATTTTTGGAGAATTCATCATATATGTATTTGTTTTCATTGGGATCATTTTATTATCAATCCACATTGACTCATTTCATATGAACCAAAATTTACTTGATGCAGATTTGAAACACAGATCTGGTTTGACTTAGTGGAAAAGGTTACATGTACTTGCATTGAAATTTATATTGTTTGAATACATCTTTTGGGCCATAAAACTGATAAATTTAGATCATTAACTTATTAGTGGTAGATTTTTGTGTATTAACAGGTGCAGTGTAGTAGCGAATATATTGTAAAGTACTTTTAAATGCATTGTTTTTATTAGAAAACCATTATAATAAAATTTGAATTATATATTCACTTTCATCATTAGCCAATTCTAGTTAAAATTTCCTCTAAGAAACATTTGCTGCACACATGGAACAGCAGATCTTTTTGTGTCCTGACGTTTTACATATAAAGGGATTTGTTTTCCTTCACTTTGTTCTCCCAGAATTCTCTGAAAGCATGTACTGCGTTTTGCTCCAATGGGATTGTTAAGAACTACAATAAGTCTACAATTTGCATACTATAAAAAAACCCATTTTATTTAATACACTGTTATTACCCGTTAGGGAATCTTTTTACATTAAACCTGTAAGTTTTAAAGTCACTGTAGTTCAGTACAGTAGCTGCACTACACATTAAATGAATAGTCTTGTGTTTTAAAGTGAAGTTTTATCCACTGTTGGGCTGTATGCTGCTATTGTTGCAGCCCTCTGGAGAGCCCCTTTTCTCTAAAAGTACTGTTATTAGATATTAGAAAATATCATAGTAGAGATGTGGAGAATTTGTAATTTATTGATCCTGAATTTGGCACCATTACTCACTGCTCCTTTTTTTTAAAAAAAAGCATGTTATGAAGTCGTTTTGTCAGAAAATATAGAGAAGGAATTGGAAACATTTAGTTTAAGGTATTAAATATAGTTTAAAAGAGAGAGAGTAAATGTACTGTAAAAGGAAAGACAAAGTAGAAAGAGAATGAATTAAAATTTGGAAAGGAAACTATTAACATTATTGCAGTGAAATATGTTGTCAAATCAAGGGCTGCTTGCAGATACCCCTCCCCCCCAATAAATGTTCTTTACCAGAAGAAGCAGCACATGACTTTGACCTGACTCTGAAGCTTCTATATAGATCAGGGGCTTTTTGGCACTTTTATCTAAAGCTGAGCCAATCAGCTATTAGATAAAGGTGCCAAAAAAGCTTCACTAAAGTGCCAAATCTACACAGACATAGGTGAGCTGGGTCCAACTAATATGCTACTTCTGGGCATGCACAGCGCTTGGCATGAGAGCACATGGCGTTTAAAGCGCCTTTATTTTTTTTAAACATCTACAAAACACCCACGGTGTTGGGAAAGAATAGATTGCAATAAATAGGGCAAGGACAAGCGGTTCTCAGATAGAAGATGCTATGGAGGAAATAACTATAAGATGAATATAATGTCACTACAGTTTTCATTGGATATAACAAATTTGCTCGTTATGTACAGTGTGTGTGTGGAATACTTGCCTGAGGCTAATGATACAGTTAATTTCTGGCTTTTGTTGTAATTTGCCATTTGCCAGTGCCTTTCTGTAGCATGTTCAGTAGGATACAGTGTATTTTTGTGTTGTTCCCAGAATGATTGTCCTAGGAATAAGATTTTTTTTTGTGGGTAAATAATAGAATCGAAAGGGATCAAGCATAAATTAAAAGTTTGAAAAGTGGCAGTGGCTATGTAGAGGACATACACTTAGTGAGGTCTTACCATTTGAGGAGGAGCTGATTTCTGTTGTTTTATTTGCTGAGATACTCATTGTGCTAGTTTTTAAATTCTTTTCTTGTAGTGGTTTAATATAACAAATGCTACTGAAAGAATGTTCCATAAAATATTTGAAAATGATTCTATGATTGACTATATGAGCACATTTTTCAGCATTTTAGTAATGTTAGATTGGGGCAGGCAATTATTTTGGGCAGAGGGCATATTACTGAGTTTTGGCAAGCCACCCAGCCACATGACAGGCAGCCGGGGCAGAAAAATATTCATTTCCTAAAATTTAGGGGTCCTGCGGGCTGGATAGGATGCCCTAGTGGGCTGCATCTGGCTCGCAGGCTGCATTTTGCCCACCCCTGTGTTAGATGTATCCAAATTGCACAGTTGTAATTGCAGTAGTTTTAAAATCATGGTACAGTAAAAGCTCTGTTATCCTGCATCCATAGGGAATAGGGGGTGCTGATTAATCAAATATGCCGCATCTGGTGCACCAGATCTTTCAGTCCCTGGCATCAGTGTGCCAGGGGCAGGGAGCTGGGCCCTATGCAGGCTGCTTTGCCCTGGGCCGTGGTCCACAAAGAAGAAGTGGAACTTGGCTTGCGGCAGTGAAACCGGAAGTGAGACTTCCAGTTTTGCTTTTGCTGCGTCCCCTGAAAGGAAGAATTGTGTTGACAGATGCCAGTTAGTGGAGCATTCTGGATGGTTATATGTCGGATAGCACAGCTTTTACTGTATATACTATTTTTTATATTGTCTATAATTTGTTTCTTTTTTTCTAGCTTTTGTTGTAGTTATGTCAGAAAATGACAGTTACAGTGTTGGGAGAATAAATTCAGAAATACTTGGAAGTTGCTCTAATGCTATTCTGGTAGAAGGATCACATGAGGAAGGTGCAGAGATGCTTTCAAGGGTGCTGTGGAATGCCACACAATATTAGCAATGTTAGGTGTGTAAATGTGATTCAAAAGTTAAACTGAAATTTCAACACGAATCCATAGCGTTAAAAACTTTCTGACCTGTTGTGGTATTTTTGAGTTCTTTGCAACAGAATGAGTGAAAATTAAGAGTTGGCCTTGTATCTAAGAAGGGTGCCTTGAATCTAAAGAAGTTGAAAACAACTGACATGGATGGAAAGAAGAAATCTAAGTGGTTAAGGGAAAAAATGTAGAAACAGCATGGACAAGGGCTGATATAGTTGTCTAGAATGATAATGGTTTAAGAGGGAACAGCAGGGAGTGAGCAGCATTGAAGGAGATATGGTAGCGTTTTGGGTCATCTGAAGTTGAAAGCTACTGACAGTTGCAGTTGTGATTAAAAAGAAAGATGAGGACAGCACTAGTAGAGGTATGCAGCTTGATTCATCCTTTACATTTAAAAAAGAAACAAATATATTTGAATTGAGTCATGTAAATAGTATTAAGGAGTTCTGGTGCTTAGATTAATCAAATGAATCTTGCTGTTGTGTTTTGTCATCGCCAGAACTTGCAAGTGGTGTTCAGTACAGTCACATAATTAATTTGCCTGTTGGCTGTTCTGCATTTTGTGCAGGCAGTATGGCCGCTGCATATATGCCTCAGAGTTAGACTTATAAGTGTTCAAATGTTAAATTTCACATTTCCTGTTTGGTATTTAAATTAACTGTCATAAAATTATGAGATGAACAGGCTAAATTCATTTGGCGTGAGTTCCTCTTTAAAATTGTATGTGGAATACATATTTTCTTTTTGGTAGATAAGAGTGACTCCTAATGAGAAATTAATTTTCTTTGGAGAGCCTGTCATATTTGTAACTAAGTTTTGAAATACTGTGGAAAAGCTTTCCAAAATGCATGTTAGCCCTTATAAATCAGCTGTGTATAGTCTTATATCTTGTGATTTTGGTTTTCTGGAGTTGTTGCCAATACTGTGCTCTAGATTAATCACTTTCCTTTTTTGTCATTTAATATTTTCAACCAGGACCAAGAGATCTCATATTCCTCTGACAGAATGCATATTTGAGCTTCCTAATCTGACCATTCAAGCAACAAGAGCTCAGACCCTTCTGCTTCAAACTATTTATCAGAGTTGGTTTCATCATCTTGGGAATGTCAGTTCTACAGCAGTAAATGAAACTTTGCTGAATGAAGTCTTCCAAACTTTAGGTAAAGGCATAGTATGTTTGACAAGTGTGGTAGATTAATACCTATTATGTAGAGCACTGCATGGAGTAAGTAAATGCATATACAGTGATACCATTTTAAATCCAAGCTTTTAGCATGCAATATTTAACTGGCTTTTGTGTTCATATGGGTATTTATAGCTTATGTTTAAAATCCAGGATGTAAGCTAAGCCACCAAACATTATTCTCTGGCAACAATTTCTGGATGCATTTAATTTTCCCATGCAGGATAATTTTTCCATAGTTCCTTCATCATTTGCAACATCCAGCCTTGCTACCTAATACCGTGCAATGCAGTAATTTAAGATCATTCAAAGGTGAAGCTGTTGAATGAAATACAAATCGCTAGGTTTAAGGTCTTTATTTATTACCAACATTTGTTGCATGGAGATGTGATTTAAAAAAAAAAATTTTTTGTAGAAAGGGCTGCAAATGTTCTTCATCATAGCTAGTTTTACCAGTAACTCTTTCTTCATTGTTTGAGGTGGTTGAAATAATGCAAATCTAAGAAGTGGAAGAAATAAAGGAGATAACCATGTAGATTCATAATACAAAACATGGAAGTTTTTAGAAAAAAAGTTGGCTGTGCAAATTAAGAATTTATTCATCAAAGCCCTCTATGACATACCTGTGTAAATCCTGCACAGCTTTGTGTTCTTAAAATTAAAGCAAATGTTTAAGTGTTTTGCTGAATTTGGTTGTCAAGCCAAGGACCATTTAGCGTAATTTGCTTTCATTAAATAAAGTTCTGTGATCTTGGCAACACTTACCTGTTATGCCCCAAGAAGGGTAGCAGTTCAGTTTAAGATTATAATTTATATCCATGAAGTGTATTTTTTTTTCAAGACTTTATGTCCATCCAGCATCAGAGGATTTAAGGCAGTAGCTAATGGGACACCAAAAAGAGAGCACAAGGTCTGTCTTTAAAACTAGAGTTTCATGAGGTATTTGTCTCATTCTCCTGATGGTCCTCTTCATACCTTTTGCAAAGCATGAAATCCATTATGCCCTTTGCCTGACCTTTTATTCAGAATAGAATTTATTTTAGCTTGACAGTATCTCTACTTCTAGGACAGTGGTTTGTTAAGGCCATTACGATTTCAAAAGATAGGTTTGTTTGGCTCAAGGATTTTCAATCTTTTTATACTTGAAGCACCCCTGAATTAGACTTCAGGCATCACTTGAAAAATACCCGTTCTTAGTGTTCACTCTTATTTTGAATACCAAAAAAGAATAGAGCAGTTTATCTGCTGCAAAAAACCACAGAGACCACAACTATATGTTTCTGTTTGGAATACCTCTATCCAGAGATTGATCATGTAAATTATATCTGCAAACCTAACAGTGTGGGGTACCTCATGGCACCCATTAAAGGGTCTCAGGCCACACTAGATGCCATAGCACCTCCTTGAGAGCCACAGGTGTGTGTTGTTTGACTGAACACATTAAAGGGTCTCAGGCCATCCTAGATGCCATAGCACCTTCTTGAGAACCACAAGTGTGTGAGTGTTTGACTGAAGAGTAAGTTTACAGAACTGTCAAGCAGTTCTTAAATGAGACATTTTGATCCAACTGGTAGGACAAGAAACTTATTGCTGTATGTTAGGTTGCATGTTTATTATGATCATAATTTAGTAGTATTAAGACTATAACCAATGCCCTTTTTACTCTATAACTCTTTGAGTTATTCATGGAACAGTGCTCCAGAATATGTTCATTTTTTAAATAGATGTTCTAGTCCAAATTTTTTAAATGAATAAACATCTCACAACAGAAAACTGCATGTAGACTACTGTGGTGGCCTTCCTGAGTCTGCAGAAGGCCTGAATCGATAACTCTGAGAGAGATAAATTGTCCCATTAATGTAAAATTGGGCCTTGTGGAATGTGTGAATCCAGTCACACAATTTTGCATGCTACAAAATTTAACAGTTTTATAATGAATGGTAGTTGTTTGTTCTTTGTTTCCATCTCTTCTAAAGATCTGCCTGCACTTGCCTCTTGTTCCCCAGCATTTCCCACAAAGGAAATATATAAGGGTAATGTTTGCTTTTTGTGTTGTTTCATGGAGCCAGAGATAGCGTTTAACACATTGTCAGAGGGCAGGGAGAATAAGAAATTTTAGGCTTGACACTCTTTAATTCAGTGTCAAAGTTTCTTAAGCATACCATAACAGAAATACAGGAAGTGATACCTATCCCTTTAAAAGAAATGTGTTCGGTTAAATGTCAAAATCAAAATGTCCTTTAAATCAAATAGATATCCTCCAGAAAGTGGAAGTCCAACCCAAGAGTAGCCAGTTGCAGTTAACATAAATTCTAAAATAAAATGTCAGTAGAAAATTCAGAGAGCTAAAAGAGAATTTGAAGAGCATAAATAACAAAGGACTATGAAAAATTAACTTTATGGAAAACCGAAGAAAAGAAAAATGTTTGGTTTTCTCCCTAGGAGTAAAGGAAATGATTGAAGATAAGTACATTACAGAGAAGTTAGATTTATTGCTTTGTATTAATTTGCAGTAGAGAATATTTGGAATAGATTTTATCAGGGTGGAGAAAACTATCCCAGAGGGAAACATAATATATATTAAATGAAATACCAAAAATACACAATAGATTTTGTAAGCAAAATTCAGTAAGTAGAAAAAATGAAGAAATCAAAATTTCGTTAGCAAAATAAAAATGCACAGTTAGAGCCCCCAGAGTACTAATTACTTAAGCCTGTCAATCTTTAGAATCTGTCTTTCAATATTGATTTGATTTGACCAATTGATTTGCTTTTTCAGCAACTAGCTTACTATAAATTTTAATCTAAACTAATTAGTCTTTGTTCAATAATTTGTTTGAATTATTTTGAGTGGGCAGATCACTATTTCAGATCATCTGCAACTTGGCATGCTTCTAAATTAAATGGTCCCATTTGCTCCCATGTTAATTGTATAATTTTCCAGGCTTCTATAGTAACCAACTGTGATGCAAGTATTGATTTGCAGTGGAACTCTGAAACGCATTCTAAATATGTAAAGTTGAAGTAAAGCAGTAAATAGTACCATATTTAATTGAATATAAGATGATCCCAAACAATTAGATTTTATATATGGAAAAATTTATAAATTTGTTATAATTTTCCAGGTTTAGAATCTAATTATTAGTATTATGCCTTGAATTTGTCCCCTTCCTGCTGCTACAACAGGGAAAATAAATCCAGAGAGTAAATATCCCTTTTGTCCTTTGGGGCAACTTCTTCCAGCTCCTTACTGTCAGACTGTGCTCTTCCAGAGCACATAGAAGTGAAGAGCAAATTTGAAAACACTGACCGTAAAATTAAACATAGCTGTAGTAATTTGCATATAGTACCCATAGACGTAGTTCATCCAGAATTGATGCAATTTACCTTTCTTGAAACTGCAGTAATTTTTAGCACAGGTACTCCATAAACACACTTTTAAGCAACACTTTGGCACCTCCTTATGTATAACACACACTATGCATTATATTAGTCCAAATCCAAAAGGCTCATAATTTACTATAGGGTTCCTTGGGTCAACAGGATTTGAAGCCATCATGACTCCACAGCCTAACACTGCTTAGTATGTGTGTGTACTCCAGATAACCCCTTTCAAAAATCTCCATGTGCTAATTAGCCCTTCACTTATAACTGGAATTAAGTGTTCTTGTCATAAGTCCAGGAATACTTCAAAGATTTACAGGCCGATAAGGCACAAGGCAACCTTGACCAGATTTACCTCCTGGCAAGTGCACCCACACTAATCATGTGTGCCAGGCTGAGATCGGTGGCAACAGAGGGATTTGGGGTGAACTGCTTGGGGCCCTATTTGGTGATGTTTGCCAGACATTTGTGGCTGGTAAAGAAACAGGAATCATAGGAAATGGGAAAGAAAGGTGCAGCTCATCTGTGTGAGTGAAGAAGAAATAAAAATGTACACAATTTAGTGGTTCACCATGACTTTGAAAAGAGTTGGTTCTGAGGGGGACAGTGCTTAATGGGGTAGTAAGATGTATGTAATAATGAAAAATGTATATAAGCACTATAACTTTCAAGACTTTCAGACACTTTATTCTTAATATCCCTCAGAACTCTTGAATGTAAACAAATCTCATCTTGATAACTTCTTCCTAATTTTTTACAGTCCCTCTGTTTTGCACAACTTAAGTCTGGCAATACTGGTTTTATTACCTGATAAACTGAGTGTGTCCTAGAGTTGTGAAAAATCCAGGCGTGTTTGTCCTACCTCCCCAAACCCCTTCCCCCTAACCCCCCAAAAATGACCACAACAATTTCAGTAGGGGGAAAGTAGTTGCTGAGTTTTCCAGTTAATTTCTATTTCTTGAATTCCCACATTATTATGGAGTGTTTATATGAACACAACATATTTGACAGGGTTTGTTTTTCATTATTACACCTCAAATAAAAGACTTGATTGTCATTCTCTACAGATTAATATTGCTAAACACCTACAGAAGCAAGTAAAATGTTAGTATTAATGAACACATTATAATGCTTTTTTTTTCATTAGGTATTATTGCTTTACCTAGAACACTTTAATTTGGTTCTGATTGATTAGGGTCAGATTATCAAAAATAGCTTATTTTCTTGCATACAACATGTACCTTGTTTTTGAAAGGCACAATGAAGAGAGAAGATTTTTCCAGTTATGGCTGTGTAAAATAGGGACAAAGCATAATATTCAGCTGACTTTCACTTCTTTTGCTGCTTAACTAAAGCTGAAATGCTAGATGCTGCTGAAGATGGGCATATCTATGAGTTTGAAAAGAGTTAAAGGCTTTCCAAAGCTGTGAAATAGGTAAAGAAACCAGGAGAAGTTAGCAGCCAGCAAAACTGCCCTAAGCAAGGTTAGGTTGATTAGTGGAACATCAGACCGTCAAAAGGGAGAGACAGTCATTGACACTTCTGGAGTAAAGATTAGTGATTTCATTAGGCATTTGATTTCCTTAGTTGCCTAAATACCAATGGAACAGCTGCTGCACTGTGGAGCTGGAACCAAAGCAAGGACACTTCTGTCCCAATCAGAAAATCAGCTTCCTTGCTTAATACATGCAACTTTGGGAGGCTGATTTTTAGGGGAAAGGTGTGTGTGTGTGTGCATGTAAGAAAACATGATACTTTGGCAGCTCAAGATAGAAATAGCCCAAGGGTATGTTCAAAAACACCTAATTGCCTCTGATTTGAATAGGGCTTAGTTGTAAGCAATGGGTATTAGGCAGCTAAGATGCTTAAGTAATTTTGAAAATTTTGCTATGCACTTGCTTGCATTTTTAGACGCCTAGTAACTTTAGGACAATAGACTCATCATGAAAAAAAAGCAATTAACAGAAATAGGGGCTCAGAGGTGAGCAGTAGAAACTAGTAGGTGTCACTTCTGAAAGAGATTGAAAAGATTGGGACTACGAGGGAGACATGATAGGCAATATTTCATGATACAAAGCAATAGATACTGGTAAAAAAAGGATAAAAGGCAAAATACTTTTCAGAAAGCAGTCTTGATGGGGAGAATTTTTATTAATTTTCATATTTCAAGAAAAAGCATTCATTGAATGAGTTTGGAAATGCAATAAAGTTAAAACTAATAAAGAGAGTTAGAAGGAAGGTTTTCTTTTCTTTTAAAGGCTCTTTTCTTTAGTGCTGTCTCGTTCTCTGAGAACATTTTTCTGAAATCTTTCAGTACTTAAACATTAATAGTAGCAGTATACTAAATACATATTAATACACATCCCATGCTAATAATGTAGCATCTGTATAATTCAGTTTCAGGGGTGGGGAGGAGGAAGTTTGAAGCTGAAATACTTTGTGCTTTCTACATATTTATGGTAACTAAATATATTGAATTTGACGAGGAAAACATTACTTTAGATTTACTTGTAAAAGCACAAATGTTAGAAATAGCTATCCATTTCAAAATATACTATTCTATTCTCATTATAGAACTTTTAAATAGTGAGCATTATTAATCCTTTGGTATAATTATAATTTTTGTTTGTTAATGTATACATGAAACATTTAGTTCCTAACCATAGCCTTCCAAGAAAACGTATGCACAGTCACACATGGCTTTAGTTTGCTCTGGAAAACTGGAACTTGCTACTGCTTTTTCCCTGTCCTATTCAGGTAGTTCATTATTTTGTTGACAGTTCAGTTCCATTAATCTGGTATTTTGGGGAAAATTGCTTGCAGACCTTAAATTTCTCTGTTGAAGGTGATCAAATAGGCATTTGAATCCCTCATGTAAATGATGTCTTAAAGTTAAAATAAAATCTACTTTCCAGAAAGTAACTGTAAAACTATTTTATGCAAGATTTCATGTGGGATACCTTAATGGTTGAATAATAAATTTTACCTCATAAAAATGAAATTCAATAATACAGTAGCTTTCTCAGCGCAGTAGCATCTGGTCAAATCTCAGGAGAGCCAATATTTTCCAACTCATTAGGATCATGTCGTTCTGTATGTCGTCAACATTGACTTAGCCAAGCTACCTTTACTTACATAACCGCCAAACTATTAAATAGGTCTCTTGTGGAGTGAAGTCAAATATTCCTCTTATTTTGCTTTTGCGTTGGAAAAGAAGAAGAAAATGTACATACTGTAACATTTAAACATCTGGTCTAAACCACATCAGGGTAGCACTGAGGAAAGTAACAAGATTCAGTATTCTTCCCAGGTGTACATATAAAAAGGGTTTTGGAGTTGTTGCATAGTTCTTTAACAGCTTAGAAAAAAAGATTGAAATATAGTGATTGGCTGTTCTAATGCCCCTGTTTTTAAAACTTTTCTCCTCTTTTTAAAAAGACATTTTTAAGTTCAGTTGTAATGCAAGTTGTTGAGATCTAATCATTTCCTTGCAACATACTGGCTTTGAGTCTGTCTGTTCCACAAAATGTGGCCAAGGTTGGCATTCATTTTGAGAACCATGGCTTAAACTATCTGTTTAAAATCAAAGTGCAAGAGTGCATTCTCTTGAATAATTGCTTGGGAGCGGCAGAACACAGCTGTATGAAACTTGCATGGTATTAACATTTTGCTGTCTTTCATGGGTGATTATACCCACATGTGTTCTGATCCTTTATGTAGGCTTCTGCATTTAGTATTCAAATAACAAAAAATTTAACTTCCAGTACACCTTAGTGTAAGTAGGATTAAATTAGCTACAAACTGGTCATCTGAATAGTTTGATAATACAGAGCAGCAACAGATTGTGATCAGATCAGAGATGTTTTGATTGAGATGGATGTGATTGTATCACCTTGAAACTGTGAGGAAGGAGATTCATATTTATGAATACTCTTAAGACATGAAATTATGGACACACTTGAAGAATACAATTGATCTTATAATATATGATGATACCTGTTTAACTTGGAAGCTTACCACTGTTATCTAGATAACAGAATAGCTTCTGATGCTCCAGAAAAATCCTCTCTGATTTTGGTATAATATTCTTCTGTGAAATGCTTAAAATATGCCCTAAAAATGAAGAAGAACTATATAAAGTGTACATGTGTATAAAATTATAGTTAGATCATTTTAATTATACTTTTCAAGTTTTTGCATTTGATATGACATTCATGTTGTAGAGAGAAAAGAATTAGAGACAAATTTGAAATTTTTATATTCATCAAAATAACTGTTTTGGTGATAGGGTAGGAAAGGGGGAAAAAGTATAGTATTTATTTGAATCCAGGATAAGGTTCCCCTCCGACCCTCCTCATTTAATATTGAGGGGGGAAAGTGCCTTGTCTTGGATTTTGAGTACAAGGTAGAATGGCGGCAGGGAGCTGCTGCAGCTCCGACTCTGGCCCTGACTAAGGGTTTGGAGCCATAGACACTGCATACCTGCCTCCTGCCTTGCCTCTGCCTCTCCACAGCTGCTATCCTCCCAGCTCCAGCAGGCCTCTGGAGCTGCACTACAACAACAAGGAGAATGGTTGGTGGGGGAGGTGGGCTAAGTCCCAGAGTATGCAGGCACTTTGGGCAGGTACAATGCATGGGGATTCAAATGCTGAAGGTGGGGGCAGACAGGCAACAGGGGGACAAGTGGTGAGGCATCAGGGGGCGTGGTGTTGGGCAGCTAGGAGCAGGGGTCAGGCCACTTGACTCCCCTACTGTCTGCCTCCCTACTGCCACCACTACTGCCTACTTCCTTGCCACTGTTTTTCCTGCTGCAGCAGTGAAAGGAATGAAATTAAGATGATCCTCTAATATAATTCTGTACAAATCAAAACAAAATTAATACATTTTACATGTATAAAATCTAATTATTTGGGAGGTTGTCTAAATTTAGAGTTGTCTTGGTTTTGGGTAAGTACATTTTTAAAAAACAGATGAATTTGGCATTATAAACAAAATTACTGTGAAACCAATTCCGAGGGCTCTGCAAAATAGTGACAAAAATAATATAAAAATCAATAGCATATTAAAGGAATAGAACGATTAGGTATTTGTAGGCAGGTAAGATGAGCCTTGGTAGCAGCCCCTGTACCTTGAATAACTGCAGAGTTGTAAGACACAGCAGTTTTGCCTTGTATGTTTATTTAGGGAACAATAAACTATTGAATCCAAGGGTGGCCTACCAAAAACAACAAGCCAAGCAGAGAGCTGTAAATGCTACTGTTTCTCTATGTACTTTATTTCACTTGCACAAGTAACAATCAGGGAAGAATTGACGGCACTAGTAACTGCCATTTGTGACATAGGCCTGCTTTCCTTGCAAGAATGCTAAGACCCCAATTAAAACTGATTGTTGACACCTCCTTTGAAGAAAATTTATTACCCAACGTGCTACATGCATTAATCCAAGCATTGCACAACATGAATAACTTTCAAACTGACTGCCAGACTTTGAAGTTGATTTTAAAATAAGGTAGTCCAGAAAAAAAGTAAAAAGCCATGTTTAATATATATTTGTCTGCCAGTTTTCTATGTTCCTTTAGATGAGGCCTATAACAGCTTTTACACTGGTACATGACACTCTCCTGTCTATGAATGAGGAAGATATATCCATGCCTATTTTACAACAAATTTCTGTGGCATTTATACCACTAATTATCAAAAAATCATATCCTGCCTCCAAAAAGTTATGAGCTTTGAAAAACAAAAAACCCCTAAACTAAGTTCTTTCCTCTTAGACTGAAGTTGGAGGATCTCTGTGAGTATCTGTGCCTCCTTTTCTGTAACACCACCCTGTACAGTCCCAAAAAGCTTGTTTCATTCTCCTATATTTCTTCGTAGCTGTATTAAATTGTTGGGAGGAACTGTTGAAATAACAATAGATTAAATTTTAGCATTACCTAGAGATGACACTGAGCTGCATTTTTCTTTACATAAGATGTGTAATACTGCCATTTTCCAGCTTCTTCCCAGCATCTAGCCAAACTTAGCACTTAGATCAGTGAATGTCAACCAGATATCACATGATTAGGGTGACCATACATCCTGGTTTGGCCAGGATAGTCCTAGAATTTGGAGACTGCTCCTAGCCAACCGATAAAAATTAAAACGAGTGTCCTGGACAGGGGGCACATGGGGAAGAGGAGAGGCACGAGCTGTGGAATAGGAAGCCCTACCAGACAGCAAAATTGCCCTAAAATAAGTTAGCTTGATAAGTGGAATCACTTCTTTGCAAGAGAAGAGTTGCTGTATTATTTTTAGTGAAAGCTAAAAGCTGGCATTTTCTGAGAGATGGTGAGAGGACAGAAGGACAGGCCCTATGAGTAGAGACTGTGAGGGACCTGAACCTGTTCAGCCTCAGCAAGAGGAGGCTGAACAGGTTCAGGTCCCTCAGTCTCTCTTTGTAGGGCCTGTCCTGCTGCCCTCTCACCAAGTGGGTGGCCCTGCTCTG
>JAGPOW010000261.1:36111600-36132183 GCA_030014935.1 Caiman crocodilus | reverse complement strand
CTTTTCTCCTGACCACCATGTGGGGTGACGAGGAACAATGGTAATAAGCTGATGGAGAATAGGTTTAGGTTAGAGATCAGAAGGCAATATTTTACTTAGGTCGGCCAGAATCTGGAACCAACTTCCTAGGGAAATGGTCCTTGCCCCTACCTTGGGCAAATTCAAGAGGAGGTTGGACGATCACCTGTCTGGGGTCTTGTGAGCCCAGCATTCATTCCTGCCTGTGGCAAGGAGTCAGGCTAGATGATCTGTTCAGGTCTCACCTGACCCTAGCTACTATGAAACTATGTATTGAGTCTATTGAGAGGTGCCTTGAGTCTCAAAATATTGAGGACTACTGATCTACATGAAGAGCATCTAGCTAATGCAGGATTGATGTGGTGCTGGTAGCAAGAGGGAAGCTTGTTTACTTATTGTCTCCTTTATATCATCTTAATTTATTGTTTTGTATTTCTGACACTTAAGCAAGACTTCATTTGCCATGAGTTTATCAAAATGGTCCAAAGGCCTGGTATTTTATTCAACTTCTCATTTTATCCTAAGCAATCTTTATTTGTACTAAAACACCTCACTTTTCATTTCCAGTGTGCTAGAAAATGCTTTTATTCCTGAGTGAAGTTATAGCTGCAGTTATCTAGTCATTCTTTATCTCCAAACTGGCTTTCTATAGGTGGGACTGAATTTTTATGCTAAGGAAAAATTTTGTCTTGTGCAAATATGAAGCTGCTTGTAGCTTCAAAAACTACAAAAAAAAATCTCTTCCATACTCCATTCCCTTCCGCTAGCTCCCAGTCTGATATTGTTCCCACCTGGAACTTCAAAGCTGTTGGGGATTGGGGTGGGGGAATGGACCCCAGCTGCATCACTGATTAAGAAATAAATTGGTGTATGGCATTTGTTTACTGAAGTAGGATGTTCAGTGATTGTGGTACTGTTCTTGAGGGGTGGCTTAACAGTTGCAGAAATATTGGTTTCCTTTCCCTGTCCTTTTGAACTGCTTTTTCCTAGATTAAAAAAATATGAAAGAAGTCTTGGCATGTTTTTATTTATACTTTGCTCATATGGTAAGATACTATGAGAGGAAAGTGAAAATACAGATAACTGAGGAATTAAACAAACCAATAATAATATATTGCAAAATCAACACATTGCTTGAAAATCTTTATACGTATGTTTCCAGAAGAGCTCCTTTCACTTAAAAAAACAAAACCAAACCAAAAACCTCTCCCCTCCTCCCCTTTTCCCCCTTGACTGTCAAGGGCTATGGGAGGGAAGCCAGCCATTGTAGTATTTTATTGGCTACAGCTCTGGTTTTTGGGCTTGAGATCTATCAGTAGCTAGCTGAAGATATTACACTTATCCCAGAGTTCTTTTTGGAAAGGACAACCCAGGTTAAATATTTATTTATCTTATAATACCTTAAAGATTTCAAATTGAAGTGATTTTTTTTTTTTAAAGAAAAAGTTTATTTTTATCACCTTTTGCTTGCTTAATTTTTCTTTCTTTTTGCATTTCACTTACAGTTAAGATATCTTAGTAAATTAACTTTCATGTTTTGTGATTTCTCTTTTGCTAGGCTTTTTTTCCTTTGGAATAATGAACAGAGAAACATTTCAATTGGAGTAAAATTAGTAATTTTAGAGAATTTAAGATTTTAAGATTAGTAGGTTTAGAAGCATATTTAGGGCCTAAACTATTCTGAAAATAGGATGTTCTCCAGCATGTCACGCATCTTTCTTTTTATCAGAAATAAGAAAACCTAACAATTTCAGAAATAATAGGCCCCGGAAATGTTTTGGTCTTTGTTTAAAAAAAAGAAATAGATACATTGCTTTGCAAAGGAATAAATGTCTGTGTGTCATAAAATGTAAACCAGAAACATCACAAATATAGAACATGCTTACTTGTAAATATGTTTCCGCATCAACACAGCGATTTTTTTTTTTTTTTTTTCTGGCTATAATACTGAAAACTACAAAGGTTGATTTAAGAATAAATGCCTTTATAAGATATTCTACATATTTATGCACTTAGTGCATGTTTTCTGTTAAGCAAGTGTAATAGGCTTAACTTGAATTTAGTGAGTATAAAACATGACTGTTTGGTCAAAGTAACAATTGCAGCATACTTAAATTGTGAGAGTAGATTCAAAATACTGTGAAGTTTAAAACTACTATGACGGTACCTGCCACATTCAGCTCCTAACACACATTAGTTATTACTGTTACATAAGGAACATCTGAGTGAACAAGATGCTTTGCATTAGAATGTCTTTTCTTGTTTGGAAACTTAACCCTGCCTGAGGTCCTATGTTTTATAATTGTATTATGCAGAGGACTTTGTAAATAAATACTTACATAGCAATTACTTTATTAAAATGAATTATACAATTGTTATATTAAATTAAGCAATTTGAAAGATTAGTTATTACATTATGATTTAGAAGGCATTTTCCATCATATTGGTACTAAAAGACATTGTTCTACAGTAGATACGTTGCTGGTGTTTTAACTTCTAATAGGTATGTAGATAGAGATAGAGACTACATGAGAATTATGCTTTTGCTGTTGTAACAATCCAGGAACACAGTTTCTTTAATTTTGTTATTCTTAGTTAATTTCATAATTATTATTTGTGTAACAACCACATTAATTTATATATTTATACAAAACATATGTATTAGAATAGTGATTTGGAAAAAAAATGGTTTATGCTGCAGAAAGGTGACATATTCTTTTAAAACCAGTGCCCACTTTTGTTAAAAGAGCTTTACAAAATCTTAAAGACTTTCTGGAATAATAGTAATGACAAAAAGTGGGTTTGCCATGGAAGTTATCAACAATTAGTAAATAATGTATTTCATTTTGAAGGATTATCATGCAAAGGAAATAATTTAGAAATATATTCTGAATTATGGTATGCCTTATTCTTTGATGTTCCAGTACTAGAAAAATTCAGGCTAGAGGAACCTATGTTTTCTGAAAAGTGTCCAAAATCCAAATGGATATTTTACAAATGTGGTATGCAGTATAGTAGTTAGTTTTCTTTCCTAAAAGTTTTGTTGCAACAGCATACAATTCTTAATAAAAACAAAATCATAGTCTAAAAGGGAAGCTTAAAAATCTGGCCAATATTGTTATTAGCAAACAACAACAAGTTAGAAAATTCTAATTATTTTAAGTTTCAGCTCTAATTGAGAGAGCAAAACCAACTGCAGCAGTAAACTAGGCCAAGGGCAAGGGAGGTACCTCCTAGCTTGTTTCTAGAAGCTTTCTGTTAGGAGGAAAAGGCCTGATTTGACAATAGCTAATTGTAGATCAGACAGCTCACTAACTAAAATCATCTCCCAGGATGAGGGCACCTACATACAGCTCTTCACTTGGTTTTGACTAGTTCTTTTGTAATGGAATTGTCATATTCAAATCAGTTGTCCTAGATCTATATCCTCTGTATGACAGTATCTACTGCTGTGTGATCCAGGAAGGTGCAAGAAATCCAATTGTGCATAATTTTGGAAGAATCAGTTTCTTTTCTCGCACTCATGGCACCTCTGTTCCCTCTCCAGTTTTTATCATTTTTTTTCCTTGCGTCTTGAGCTATTTCATGATGGCTGGATCCTGTTGTTTAGTGTTATGATCCACTCAGCCTTTCTGGCTTCCAGTTCCTGGCACTGAGGCTGTTGTGGGAATACACTGAGATCAACCACTCCCTCCTCCCCCAGTCATTCAGACATATCATTTCAAAAGTCCAAAACTATGATCAATATTCATTGCTGAGCATCTTCATCTTTGTGACAGCCATTCTAGAGAGAGAATTCAGTTGTTCAAGCATGAATTACATGGAATTCTGTTGTTTGACTTCCCTTTCTTAAAATATCACTTTATGGACAGTTACAGAGATCTTGACTTCCCTTTAAGCCTCAAAAAAACTTAGGGGGTACACAAACAGCACAGTATATAGGAAGGTGTTAGAGACCTGCTGTGGGTTTAGCTGGGTTAAGCGTACATTAGATGACTGGCTTGAAAGGGGGAACTTAAATGAGGAAAGCCTAACTCAATTGGGATCTGATTGGGAGACTAAACTGTTAGCTTTCACCATGTGAGAGAAGCCTGACTTTGGGCTAGCACTAGAAAGATGCACGTGGCAGAGCCTCTCTGAAAGAAAAAGGTCGGCTTAATGAGGATCTAATGCTTTCATTTGCTACCAGTGACTTGCCTGTTGTTGCTGAGTGAGATGGGGCCTTCCCTTAAAGGAGAAAGGCCAAAAATGTTTATCTCGTGTACTCAACTGATATAATGCAGAAGTGATATGGTCAGAGAGACTTTTTTTTTTTTAAACCGTTTTCATTCTTGGTCTCTTTGCTTCCCATTCTTTGCCACTGTGAGACAGTTTACTGGGTTTGATGGACCTGCGGCCTCATATAGCTTCTTGTGTTCTTTGCTTTCTAGCTTTTAAATATATTATTTTATTATAGTTAAATAATAGTGTATGTTGATTACTATTCTGAATTTTTATGCAACTATGGTATACTTAGCAAGTAAACCACCTATTCTGTCTTTTATATCACCAAATTCGTGAAACATGTAAGCCAAGTACACTGTACCTAAAATCATCTCAATCTCAGTGTGAGAGGGGTGGCTGGGTCTATCTAGATCCCCCTCTGAACTCATCTACCATTACTTGGATGAGAAGAAAGGAATGTTCAGTGTTACTTTTTGGTGTGTGAGAATACCACGGACCATCCGGATGGTAAATTTGCACGCTGCTGACTTTATTCTTAACACGGGGCTACATAGTTGCCTTCCCCTTGCTAATTGCCCCATTAGCGAGGGAACCTGCCCTGCTGATAAGATAACTCGTTGAGCCAGGGAATGCCTCTGATGCTCCCTAGTTACTGCAGTCCAATTTGTTCTTTCCCTGCTAATTGACTCATTAATGGGGGTGTGTTGCCAGCGTCTCCACCAGTTGTGCATGGAGATGGCTCTGCTGCTTCCTGTCTCATCCCTTGTTCACTCAGGACCAGTTGTGTTCCCCCACTAATTAACTCATTAGCGGGGCATGCTGCCAGCGACTCCACTGGTATAAGCTGAGAGATGTTTCTGCCGCTATCTCTCTGAGTCTGAGTGGGGACCTGGTCCTGTCCCCGGCTGTCTGATAGCGTGAATGGCTCCGTGCTGCTCTCCCATTCTTCACGGTGCCCTGGCACCCTTTACCCATTGGTTCTTCTCGAGGCGATGATCCTTCATCGTCCTGGTTCTTTCCTGAGCTGTCTGTCTCAGCCACTGGGTCAGTATTCCTTCTTACCAGTCTCCAGTGGCGTCTCTCAGTCCGTAGTCCTTAGCTCTCCTATCTACTGATTGTGTCTTCGCTCTCTCTCTCTTTTTCCCCTTGCAGCAGTCCACTCTTTCATCCTCTGGTGCCCAAAGGCAAAGTGCGCTCCTTCGCCATCTGGCTTATACCGGCCTCAGTGGGCTAATTATCCTAATCTTTCCCCCAGTGAGCAACTCTCTTCACCTGTATAAGGTGTTCACTATGGCTGCCCACCCCTGCATGGTTACCTTAGTACAGGGGCTCCTGCCTGAGCCCCTGTTACACTCAGCAATGTGAATTACCATCCTGAGTTGTTGTTTTGGAAAAAATCCATTTAAGATTATCACATTTGTGAGATCAGAATCAGATTATTCCAGAGATATCAGTAGAATATAAATATATAGCCCTATAAATTTTTTTAGATTTATCATATTTAAAATATTATTTTGTGATACAGACACATAATTTTCATGGAAGTTTACAGGAGTAAGCACCTCCCCTTAGACCTTGTCATCTCTACTAATTACTTGTAGCTACAGGAAAATGTAATAATATTGATTAGTTGACATCTGCTATTGGCAGAGATTTCGTGCTTATACCCAAGACCTTCAGATACCAGAATGGTCTAATATGACAGGAATAAACAAAGAAGCTTTAACTTATGGGGCAATAAACCAGCATAAATTGGAATTTAGGCTAGGGACAGACATTCAGAAAGCGCAAACCTGAATTGATTCAATGTTTGCAGGTTAGTCTAACCTGGTTAGGTCGAACTGGTTTGTAACTGGACATTCTCTCTGGACTGAGCAAATTTCAGGCACATACCTGCAGTGGCTCGGGCTAGAAGCAAGATGGGGTGGGGGCGGGGAGGAGGAACACTAGACCTGCCCTCCATTCCCTTGTAGAGTGCTGAGCTGGGGGGCGGGGTGCGTAGCCAGGCCGCAGCAAGACCTCTGATTAGGGAGGTCTGCTTGCACCATTCTAGGCTTTTCCCCACTGGTTGCTCAAGGGGCAGGAATGTTGCCAGGCCCCAACCCCGTGCTAGCACTCTGAAGCAAGGAGTGGTGTGCAGTGTATGCATCTGTTCATGATACAGAGCTTTTCAATCTCTCTCCCTGCTTCTTTATACTGTCTGCAGCAAACTGACAGGCAGGCAAGCAAGCAAGCAGGGGGCGGATAACAGTGTTTATCACCCCATCAGCAAATCAATAGCCTCTCTCCATTAGTTCAAACTCTTCTTAAACAGTTTACCAGCTGACCTGTTAATTAGCTCCAAAAAAACCCTTAGTGATCACTGTTCTGTCTGCCTGTCCCTGTGAAATTGGAGGCACACACACAGACACCTCTCAACGTTAACTAGCAAACAACATGCCTAGTGTATATGAGACTGGAGTCTGTGCTGTGGGAGATAGGGGTGGGGATTTCTGCTTGAGCATTGGGGAGGGGAGAGTAGGGCAGGGGGAAGCCAGGCAGAACCTGCTGTGCTCTGCTGGCGCAGGGCTCTCTGCTGGAGCTCCAGCCAGGGAGCAGAGGAGGGGGGCCAGGGGCCAGCTCTGCAGTGGAGCAGAGAGCCCAGCCCAGCGAGCATGCAGGGGTGCTGGGGGTGTCTGGTTTATCTTAAACCAACAAGGGGGCTGGGACAGACATTGCATAAACCAATTAAGTTGGATACTACATTCAACCAGGTTCATCTCAAACTGGTTTATGTGCACTGAACATCTGTTCTGTTACAGGCTTAAACCAGTTTCTGATCGCTTAAAATGGTTTATGTGTAATGTCTGTACCTAGCCATAGTGTGGTGTGTCCAATTGGGAGAAATTGAGGAAATGCTTACCTAGAATACATCTGTGTGCCTGTTATGGCTTGATTTTTCCTTCAAGCTTTCCCTTTTTTCTCTTGTCCCTTTTTGCTTCAAAGTTTGCTAATTTTTTTCAGTGCATATTTGATCATTATTGTGTTGGAACTTGAGAGACATTTTGTTATGCCACATAACTTTAAAGACTGAAAGACTTAACTAGGTTATGTAGGGACATTGAAAATCCAATTAAATTTAAGGATGACAGGATACAGGGTACAAATAGTTAATGATTTTTAATCTGGAAATGAAAAGTGTTTGCAACCATCAGATGGATGAGGTTTTAAAATAGTTAATATTAGATCAAATAAGCTGACTAATTTTAAGAAGGAGTTTAGTAAGTTTATGAAAAGGATTATATCATATGTTTGCCTGTGAAAGAAAGGACTGGTATCAGCGACCAAGGAGGTCTATTCACTTGCATATCTATATGGTTGTCACTGAGTTTAAAAGACAAAAACATTAGTTCTGTATTTTACTGCTCTATGCCAGGTTTTTAAATTAAAGATGATACTACTTTCAATTAATTTGTGGTTTAACTTTAAAAAAAAATCATGTGACTTGCTTTGACTTTATCCATTCATTGGTTTGTAGGCAAATACTGAAAAATGAAGGGAACGAAAGTAAGATTTGAGTTCCTTTTCATTCCAATGAAAAATACGTGTCCCTGTTTGGTTTTAGTACATCACCAAATCCTTTTCAAACGTTTTCTACATTTCTTAGAATGGGGGGAAGTCTCCTCCCAGATGTGCACAATATGCATCTTAAATTATTATTTTTTGTTACAGGTTTCTTAGCTACCAGTTTCTTCAGTTGATTCTGAATGGCTTCTATTGGATTTAGGTGGCTGTGATCACCAAGGTGCTAAGCACATGAGTTTTTTGCCCTCCCAAGAGAGATTTATCTAAAGACTGCTTTGATGTATACTTTGTTCTCAGGCTGGTTTCCCAGTGGGGTCATTTTAATGCTGTTATTCTATCAAAAGTGCTTTATCTCATATGGTATCAATGAAACAGTTTGCCAGCATATTAAAATAAGATGTGATCTTCACCAAGACAGAGATTTCCCCCATTACTGACAGTAGGAAGCATATTATTTGTTTTTTGAAATTAGTTTTAATTTAGTGGGTTTTATTTATAAAATACACCTGTAAGGTGTTTAGTGGGATGTTGCAAGACCTATCTAATATATATATTACATTTTTCATACTATAAACAAATGCAACCTGAAAAGAGAGAACCTCCACAATAAACATTATTGTACTTTTGTCTCCCTCACTTGAATGATATCTAAGTTTGATTGCAGACTCTTTGGGAAGCCTTATATTATTATTTTTATTATTAAGAAAGAAGAAACCATCTCTAGTGCCTGAGAGCAAGTGACAAAAGAAATGATTCTTACAGTATGAGTTAAATCAGCAGATAAGACCACTGTGAAACTATTGAAGGAAACAATTGAAAAAACATGTCCTAACTCATTCTACCAAATGTGGTTTGCCCTTGGTTGTTAGGATGTCATGCAAAGAAAGAAGTAGCCTCAAAGGGCACATCCAGGTGATCACATATGGATGTTGCCCTGAGGACAGTTAGCAGCAGTACAGATTTGTGCCGCTGCTAGATGTCCCCAGGGAATGCCCCTGGCATGTGTGCTCTGCTACACAGCAAATTGCCCAAGTGGAGTAGGGGAGGCCATGGCCAGCACCTGTGCAGGCCCCAGCAGCCTTACCTGGGAAACTGGGGTCCTCCAGGGCCTCCAGTGGCAGTGATCTGGGTGTACAAAGTCTGACTGGCAGCCAGAGCATGGATGGTCTCTCTGGCTGACCAGGCTCTGGTTTTGGGCGGTGCACACTAACTCCTGCTGTATGCGCCACCCTGCTTTTTTTTGGTGTTCTTGTTTTTTTGATCCCAGCGAATCCCAGTACTTAAATTTGGCTTTGTGCTGCAAATATGCAATGTACAGAATCAAATCATATGTTCAGGGTGTGTTTTGCAGTGTGTCAAAAGCCTTTAAAGTTCTGCAGAATGCATGTGCACAGTCATGTGAATGCAGCCAAAAAGAGCAAGGAGTTAAGCTTGGAACTCACAACCGGAAAGACTATGTCACATTCTGCTGTAGCATCAGCCTTTTTGGATTAGTCAACTAAACATTCTAACCCATGTAAAATTATTATCCATATGTAAATTTAAATATTTATATCAAGGTGGGTCATGTGGGTATGTTAAATTATTCCAAACTATTTTGTAATTAAAAACTCCATCCTTTTTCAAATGGTCTTGAATACCATATCTTCTCACGTACAAGACATCTCAAAATAAGGTACGTACCTTATTTTTGAAATACAGAATAAAGGGGGGGAGGGGTAATGATCTTTTCATAAGTAACTTAGTAGCAACAGCTAATTGTTCTGCTCCCTGTGAATTGCATGTGGAGTTAGTTTTCCTTTTGCCTGGCATTGATGTTACTGTATTTCATTGCTTATATGTATGCCCCAATTTTCAGCAGCTTTGTTTGGGGCAGGGAAGGTGTATATTGTATGCAAGGAAAGATGGTATTTTGGTGTTACATGACTTTTATGGACTGCTTTTCTTTTGAAATACTTGTTTCTCATCACTGTGTGTTCTTTGCAAAGATATTAACAATATTATTGTCACAAACCTGTCCACAGGGTACCACCAGAGCTCTGAGTTTCTCTCTGCTGTCCTGCTGCTTATCCCAAAGAACAAACTAAGGTTTGCTCTGGGATTATCTTTATCCCTGCAAGTGTCAGCTGCCCAGCCCTTATCCCAGAACTCACAGCTGCAGCAGTGGAATCTCTGTCCTTTCCAGGTGGCTTCCTTTGGGTTACAAAAGAAACTTTAGGTCGCCCTTTCCAAAGAATGGGCTAGCCTGGAGATTACTCTTCACCACAGGCAATCGGTAGGAGACGACAGAATAGACTTGCAAGTCCTCAAAGAGAACAGGAGAAAAGACTTGTATAAGAAAAAATGAACGTGAATTTGGTGACAGAACAAACAAAAGTTGTGTTTAGTTGCTGATGTCCAGGATAGAGATTTTTAGAAACTTTCTCTACTCTGCTTTTAGGCAGTTAAGAACCTGTCAGGCTATAACTCATGCTGTAGCCTGAAAAGCTGCTTAGGTGCTTCACATTCAGCTCTTGTTTCTATAGTGAGGCTTCACCAGCCTGGCTGATCTGAATGTTTACACTCCTGTATCCTGCCTAATACCTTTTGAGATTCAAAGACTAGGTGCCCCTGTATCTTAAGTCCAAACAGGGGTCTAATTTAGTAGACATGTTGTAAGCCACCTAACATAATGACTAATCAGTTCAACGCTCAGTCACTTTCCAAAGGGCACAGAAAAGCACCTATTCTGGCCTCACCCTGAATGCTACAAGACAGAAAATTGTATACCAAAATTAGAATCTTTAACACAAAGATACAATGGCCTCAAAAACTGCAGCATGACATAGAAAAACAGTAAAAGAGGTATGCTCTTATTCTAAGATTCATTCAGGTGTCTCTGGTCTGCATTATGCTGGAGTTCAAACTGTATGAGCACAATCGTCTTTTCCCACTTTGTAGTCTGATAATGACCCTACTGTTCCTGTGCTGTTTGGTGTTCCAGAGAGCACTGGACATTTTAAGGTACAGTTCCACATAGATGTGTGACTGGGGTACTGATCCCTAGCATTAGACTGTGGCTATCTCTTATAACCAGCATTGCAGTTTGGTGTTCACTGGCCTTGCATTGTTGTTTCATGCTGTTTTGCACCCTGTTTTGAATCAAGATCTTGTATTTAATTTATACTTTATGTTGATTTGCATTTTCTTCAGTGTGAGATTTTTGTTCATCTTATTGCATGTTGAATTAACTCAACAAGTATAGGTATTAAATTCTTCATCTTGAGTTACTGGTGGTTGTAAACCTATAGGCTTGGAAATGATTTACTGATTTTTTTTTTTTTTTAAATACAGCTGTTAAATTGGTTTCTTTCTTAAAATTTGACTCTGACTGATGATTTAGGCTGAAATAGATTGTCTTGCTGTCTATCTTTTTATTAATGGATGGAATCAGGAGACACTTTTACACTTCATATTATTTTATTTTATTATTTGTATCTTTGACTATTGCATAGAGATCATCCAAGAAGTAACTACTTAATTTTTAAATGTATGTACATATTATCAATCATATAGAAACATTTTTAGAAATCGAAAAGCACTAAATGTTTTGTTTTCTTGAAGGCATTGTTGGTGTGTTTAGACTGAATTGACTACCTCAAGTGTTCTTACAAATTGTTTGCTACTTTCTTCAATGATTTTGGTAATAGAAGAAGAAAAGTACATATAAAATGATTTTTTAAAGGGAGTAATGGCTGGGATTAGCACCATCCTTCAATCAAATATGTAATCTTACCTGCTTTTTAAAATTATCTGCGTTGGGTAGTATTGGACTTAAGCTCCCCGCCTCAGATGTTTCCATTTGTGAAATGGAGCAATCCTTATTCTAGACCTTGAAATGCAAGTTCATCAGCTACATTCCAAGGAACCCTTATTATTCTTGAGTCTGCTTTCCCAACACTGTATGGTGTTGTAAAATATTTTGGTACCTTTTTTTCGTTTCAAAGAAAAGAGGCTTCCAAAATTTATAAGCACAATAGAGTTGTCTTTTTAGATCATTCTCATCTTTGCTCAGAACTGTTTGATATTTATATTGTAGGACTCTGTTTCCCAACAAAAGTCATGTGATGTCAGCAATGAAGTGCAGTAAGAGCTCTCTTAGGATTACTTTAAATAGAATGGAAGACTGTGGATATATAAGGTTGTGTGGCCCTGAATGTGATTTTTATTTGATATATGAGCTGTGACATAACTATTGCTTGAGTGAGATGTGCCTGTAAGCAATGTAGTATACAGATGGGGTTTCTCTGAAACAAAGCCAAGAGAGTAAATCAGAATATGTTCATTTATAGGGTAAAGAATACTTCATAAGACACATGGAAACATTTCTGTGTTTTTTCATAAAATAGCTCTTTTTCAGTCTTTAAGTGCTTCTTATGATTGTTCATGTTAATATGTCATTTGCCTGAACCAAGAATGCATACATCTATATGGTTTAGTAAGAAAGGAGAAAAAAGTAAAATGTTACAAAACGTATTCAGATAATTTTGAGAAATATACTGTATTCCATATACCAGCATGTCTACCAGTATTAAATATTTGAGAAAAATCTGTTTCCATACTGTTGTTGAAGTAAAGACTTATTAGCATCTGCTGAAAATGATTAATGATGAAATACACAATTTATAAAGAATGATAAGTAATGACAAGATGGTAATACAAAATGACCTGGGTTGCTTGGTATAAAGGGCCCATTAAACTTCATTTTAATGCATTTTAATATAAAAATATGAAAATTTATACATATAGGGGAATAAGAGAATGCAGCCTGTATGTACAGAATGAGGGACTGTATCTTGAATAATTCTGAAATGAATCCAAGGGTCATTGTAGACAGGCAACTCCATATCAGCCCCAAATGCAGTGATAAAGGCCAGGAACAGAAGTTACACAAAAACCAGGTTAAGTCATCAGAAACTGGTTTAGACTTGTAACAGAATAGAAGCTCAGTGCACATAAACCAGTTTCAAAATGGCTGAAACTGGTTTAAGATAAACCTGGTTGAATGTAGTATCAAACTTAATTGATTTGGGTCAAACTGGTTTATGAAGCTTCTGTCCCAGACCCCTTCCTGGTTCAAGTTAAATCACAGTCCCCCCACATCCCAACATAGGCTTTGTGTTCACATCTTCCTGCTGCCCACAATGTCTCTGGGATTTGCAGTCCAGGCACAACAGCAAAACTCTGCAGGGTTGCTTATCACTTCTTTTTCCTGCTTCCAGGTGACTCTGGGATTTGTAGTCTATGATCACAGCCAGCAGGACTCTGCAGGGTTGTTCCCTTTTATTCACTACATGCTCACTTCAGAGAAAGGACTAGTCTTATTCAAGCTTTTATTAATTCAATGCCACTACCTTTTCCCCCACCCACCATCTCCTCAGCTTGGTAGGTGCTGACTCTCCAGCTAGCTCTGGGCTGAAGCTGGATCATGCCCCCTCCTCTGAGGGGGGGAAAAACCTTGGAGCTGGCAGGCTGGGAGGTCTGCTCTGGTGCCCCCAAGCTTCTGGCTTGAGCCACTGAAGGCGTGTGCCTGCATTTTCTGAATCAAAAGTGAATGCTTGCCGGTTCAATCTCTGTAGCTTAACCTAACCTTCGAAGACTGAACCAATTCAGCCTTGTGCTTTTTGTCTATCTGTACATAGCCAAAAAGAACTAACGTCCTTTCTGTGTCTATGCAAAATGTCAACAGCATTCAGTGCTTTCTTGCTTACAGTTTGAGGACAGAACCATCTTGGGGACAGGCTATTCTGAGTAGAATTCTCTGTACCCTGAAACTTGCCCAGCTGTAAGTTTGACCACGAAGGCATACTTCTTGCTATATCTTAGTTTGAGAATCTAAATTATTTGGTGATGAAGTATTCATGTTTAATTCTGCAAATTCTACTGAAGACTGAATGTTGGGTGCTTTAAATTAATCTATATTCCAAAGTAAATGATGGATATATTTTGTCTTTGGTGAGGGCATGACAATTGCTCTCAAACATTTGCTTACCAAATTTCTGTATCGTTTTCTCTATTGCCCTTCACAGCATTTCATGACTTGTTGTAGAATATTAGTGAAGTGAATGAGATATTATGAAAATAAAATTGCTCAGTACTTAAAGGCCAAGTTCTGGCTTTACCCTTGTGAAGTCAAATTAATGTTAAAATATTTTCCAAGTTACTAATGACAGACATTAGCTATACATGTTTAAGGGCTCAGTATTATAGTAATTGTTGCATTTTGCCTAATTATATTTGAGTGGAAGAGACCTGCACTCTCTGAATTCTGCTCCAGTCTCTTTCCCTTACCGGATCTGCTGCTGTGCTTTCTGCTCCCTGTCTGATCTATCACTCTGCCTGCCCGTTAAATGTACTGCATGCCGTCGAAAGAGGCTGCCCTTGCCACTTTCAGCAACTGTTAGCCACCCCTGACATAGATGATGCAAAAATGATGCTCTTCAACAGACAAGATGATGTGTTTACTTATCTTTTACTCTGTCTTATACTGTCTTAAGGTAACAGTTTAGATCCTCTAAATAGCATTTTACAGAATATTTTTGTTTTTGTTGTTTATTATTTGTATTATGGGAATACCTACAGCACAAAACATCAGTGTGTTAAGTGCTGTGGAGACATATAACAAGGAGACAGACAGCTGCTATGCTGCGAAACTTGTATAGTCTAACTTGCATGGCAGGTATATGGGATAACATGCATAATAGGGCCAGTTCTCATTGGTTTATTCCCTGCATTTTCTCCATTGCAGTACTTTGGGTTCTGTGCCATGATCCACAGAAACTTTTCCAAAGTGTAGCTTCTCAGGTTATGTGCCTCTGTGCTTTTGGATAGATATAAGCAGTGATTTACAACCTTTTTTAATGGAATCTTTTTCCCAACACGATCTGCCACTTTGAAAAATTAGAAGATATTTCTTAACACAGTTGTTACTGTTTATCCTTTAGCTGTTTATTTTCTGCCTTCTGCATTTCCTTTATCTTTGTCTTAGTTTTCATTTTCATTAGTCTTCTTGTCTTTTCTTTCCTCTGCCAGTAACCGATTCTTACTTCTTTTCACTGTCTTCCCTACTGCTTCCTTCTTCATGTTTTGCTATAATAGAGACCAAAGCATCTGTTCTGGGATAGTTTATGTGGACCTTCTTTTGGTATAAAATAAATTTCCAAGGTACTGGGGAAACAAGGCTTATTGCTCTCTTCCTGATATAAAATTTTGAGAACAGATTCTTCATTGCATTAACATGTCTTGCATAGACGTAGTTCTTATACTCGTCAGACCTGTCCACATATCTAGTCTTCTTTTTTCTCTTTGACCATAGAGCTATACTTAGACTATAAACTTTTCAAGATCAAGAAACATCTTTTTGTTATGTGTAATATAGTGTCCAAACCACAGGCTCTGATGCTTAAGTAAGGCACTGCCCTAAGATAAATAATCCCAGAAAGATGCATTCTTAACATAGAAGCAAAATCCCTCCACTTGGCCTAGGACAGGCATTCAGAAAGCCTGAGCCTGAATTGATTCAGTCTTTTCAGGTTAGTCTAACCTGGCTAGGCTGAATGAGTTTGTAACTGCGCAGATGTCCCAGAAATGCAGGCACCTGCCTACAGTGGCTCAGGCTAGAAACCAGAAGGCTGCTAGAGCAGCCCTTTCTTCCCTTCTACAGTGCTGAGCTGAGGGAGAGTGTGGACAGTTCCAGCAGGATGCTCTGATTAGGAAGGGAGTCCCCCTCCCTTCTGACCAGCCCGGCAGGGAACTGATAACACAGTGTTTATCATCCCTAACTCGGTGTTTGTCATTCATTAAGAAAACAGCAGAGGGACATAACCAGCTACCTGTTGATTCTGCTTTTGTCCCATCTGCCACAGCATGGATGATAGCCAGCATATGGTCTACTAGGTAATGCTAAGAGATGTCTGTAAGGCAGAGAGGATTAGGAGAGGAGAGCAGGAGCAGGGGGAAGCCAGGCAGACGTCTGCAGTCTTTGCTGAGCTGCAGTCAGAAGCAGAAGGGAGGGGCCAGCCCTACTGTGGAGCAGAAAACCCGCCCCACCTGGAGAGCATGCAGGGATGCTAGGAGAGTCTGGTTTAACTTAAAGCTGCAAGGGGTTTGGCACAGACATTGTATAAACTGCTTGACCCAAATTAGCTAAGTCTGAAACTACATTCAACTACGTTTACCTCAAACTGGTTTCAGCCATTTTCAAATCGGTTTAAGTGCACTAAACATCTGTTCTGTTACAAGTTTAAATCAGTTCCTGATCACTTTAACTGGTTTATGTGCAACTTTTGTCTCTAGCTTTGAAGCTGATGATTTTCTTTTTGAGCTTCCTAATGCATGTTTTGTCTTAAATATAGTAAAGATTTGTTTCCTTATCATTTGAGCACTGTCTAGGATTTGCAAGCTTTGATGACATTTCTAATTTGTTTTTTCATAAGGATAAAATAATTTCAAACCCTATCCAAAATAGAGTAGTAAGGTAGCCATTTAAATCGGTCAGTTTCTTTTCTAACATGATTTTCCTGAAAAGTAAAAATCTTTCAGGCAAAGCTTATATGCCTTACGTACCCCTTATTAATCGTGCAAGGTTGTTTGTGACTTACATAAGGCTAAGGTCTTGAGATCCTCGAAATAAGTTAAATGATCATTTTGCTTTACTGTAACTTAGCTGAAGCTGTTTGCCAAAAGTCTTCGTCTCTTAGAAAGATAAGTGTCTGCAATTTCTAGTATGTTAGAACCTGAATTTCTTGTATATTGGTGGTTTGCAACCTGCTTAATTCACAGTAGGTTGCTGAATTAAGGATAATCTATTGGCTGATTGTTGGCAGCTTTTACATCAAAGGGCATCACTTTGAACAGTTTGGGCTTATCAGTGGTGCTCCAGAGAGAAGCAGCATCCTTTAAGATAAAAGTTGTAGTGAGGAGCCAGAGCACCTCAGTGGTCCTATGCAGCTGTTTGTTATTGCTGTGTATTCCCCAAGCTAGTTTGTAAACCCTCATCTTCACAGGAGGCTAAGGTGACCTGTGAAGAATGTGGGTTCTACTGTAATCCTGTAGTTCTTAGGGTAGCAGTAAAGCTGGTTTGTGGAGGTGAGTTCATAAATTGTACGAAGTACTGTTTTTTCAGTGCTGAGCCAGAGTGAATGCTCATTTCAGGAAAACAAGCTTCAGTTTCTTTTTAACTAGTGGTACTATTTGGTCTTTAACTTGTTAATTAATCTTTTATAGTAGGATATCTGCAGAGGCAATGCCTTGAGTATATGACTTTGCTCCAATTTTAACTTGAAACTTTCTCTTCCCCTTGATCATGGTGATGTAAGAGCATGTGCCCAGACATAGGGAAAGATTTGAGAGAAAGAGGAAGTGGACCCTATCAATTAATGATTCTGGAGTGAGACCTTTTGAGGACACGCTCATAGATTCTGATGGGTAACTTTGATAAAAAGGGTTCTGTGACCTTTGTGGCACAATTCCTGATGCTAAATTTGTAGGGTTGGCAGCTGGTCAGGACCTTTCTCTTATGTATTTTTATCTAGTATTTATAGTATGTATATATATTAGGCAAGTATATCATGCAGTAAAATATCAAAATATTTTATGAGTATCATTGCAATATTAGGTCTGTGGCTAGTATGCTCTTTAAATGGAATCTTATTTAATGATATTGGAGCGAAGGTGGACCTATTTCTATGTATACCTGTCATCTGTGTTTTTTTATCTGCATGGCTTTATCCTGGCATGTTTCATATTTCCTACTTAATGCTTGGATTTTTTCAGTATTTCCCTGTACATGATAGCCATACAAGAACTCTTTGTATTGCACACTGCACTTTACACAGTTCCTTACTAGAGTAAGTAAATACATTACCTCAACCCTTAATCAACCCACTACTGCCACTGATGACCCAATACTTATACTGTAATAATACTGCTGTTGAAGTTCAGCCAGGCTCTGGTGTCGTTTTTGTAATGCATTGCTGTAGGCAGTTCTGAGGGTGTAGAGCCAAAAAGCTTTTTTCCTTCGTTTCATTTCCACTTTCATTTCTTATGGGATTTTTATTTCTTATAG
Source organism: Caiman crocodilus (assembly GCA_030014935.1). Classification (NCBI taxonomy): domain Eukaryota; kingdom Metazoa; phylum Chordata; order Crocodylia; family Alligatoridae; genus Caiman; species Caiman crocodilus. Next base: position 36,114,272 of record JAGPOW010000261.1, on the reverse strand, counting down.
AGGGTTAACCTTGCCTCAACTGTTCGAAAATTTAAGTTGCCTACTTATTGTGTGGTCACTAGGTTGAATAGATGCTACCGTTTTCCATTGGTCTTATCCTCTCCTCATAATTTCCTTTCTCTCTTTTTTTCTATGTTATATAGGTATGCTAGCTTTTGAATAATAAATTGCTGAATAACACTTTTGAGACTTCCTTAGGTTGCAGTTTTTTGCCTGTTTTGTTTTGTTTTTCTTACTTGTAATTTCTGCATTAGTGGTAGGAATGTTTTAGACCCATTGTGGTCCTTGGGGAGTGTAAATGAGAACTGTCAGCTTATATGCAGTTGAAAAGATATTTAATGAATTGCAATACTGTGGTGTTCACATTTTCTTTGTAACAAATGCATTATCTATGAGGAACTGGTTGGAATAATTCTAAATGAATAGGCCTTTAAAACTGCCAGCAGCCTCCATTTTTAACATGAACAACTGTCTCTTAGAAAAATAAAATTTGATCACCAGAAAGATTAAGAGTAATCTGTCATATTAAACATCTGGATATTTTTGGCCTGACCCCACAGTGATGACATACTTTGCAGTGGAAATAAAATATGCATTCTGCATATGTGGAATGACATCTCTAAATTTACAAGATGTCTAGTTTTCTTTCATAGTGCATATTGCATGTATAATATCCTCATCAAAATATACATATTTTTGGCTGTTAATATATCTGAATCTCAATTATGTTGGACGTACTAGGGTGGCACATATGCATGCGTAGAAAGTTGTGGCCATCTCGCTCCCATTTTCATTAAGCCCAATTTTGATCACAATTTGTGGCATATATTAAGGTACCAGATTATGGCAACATCATCTCCTTGCTTGATATTGAAATACCAGATTTGTTACTAAGTGTTGGAGGCTTGTCTTTAATTTGGCCCCCTCCCACTGCTAGAGCAGGGAAAATGAATCTTAGACATCAGGTAACCCACTTCCCTTTTGTCCACCCCTCCTCCCCCCCATCGTCAGACTCTGCTCTCTCTGAGCACATGTAAGTGAGGGGAAAATTTGAAAATGCTGATTTTGAAATAAACTTAATTTACCATATAGGCAAATTACTACAGGAGCCCATAGACTTATTTTATCTAGAAATATACCCTTCTTGAAACTGGTGCAAGTTTTAGCACACATACTCCAGAAACATGTTTTTAAGCAACATTTTTGTGTCTACTTATATACTGCAAACTATACACGATATTAGTCCCAAGCCAAAAGGCTCATGGTTTACCATAAAGTCAGTTGGGCTGGGCTTTATCAGAGTCGACAGCATTTCAAGCTATGGTGACCTCCTGGGTCAACATTGCTCAGTATGCATGTGTACTCTAGATATCCCCGTGAAAAAAATCCATGCACTGATTAGCCCCCCCATTCATGACTGGAACTGGGTATTGTCACAAATCCTGGGGTACTCCAACAATTCATATGTAGATGAGGCACCCTGGTCTGGCTTGATCTCATGGTGGGCAGGGTCCTACCAACCACATATACCAGGCTGAGATAACAGAGGGTTTCTGGGTGAATTGTTTGCGGCCCCATTTGGTGATGTTTCCCAGACAGTTAAGGCTCATGAAGAAACAAGAATTGTTCCAAATGAAAGAAAGGCACAGCTCAGCTGTGGGAGTGAAATTGAAATGTATTCCGTGTAGTGGCTCACTATAACTTGAAAAAGAGTTGGTGCTGAGGGGGACTAAGCTTAATGGTCAGTACCATATATCTTATTCAGATGTGCTACACTAATGTATCCTTGTAGTAGGTTCCTATCAGTCTGTTTGTCCCAAACGGCCCAGGTGTTTTATAATCATTCTCAGTTTTGGCTGTATTTAATCAACTTCATAGTTTCTATTACTGAGCACAGGCTGCTTTTGACAGCAGTTTAATGACAGATTATGCATTTAATAAGGTTTCTTTGTTTGTAATTTAGGAGTGGGGGCTTTTTTCCGCCTTGCTGACTGGGGAAGGAAAAAGTTTCATCATATTTGAGGATACATGGTGTATGTTATAAATGGTTTACACCTTTACACTTTTTACATGTTCCTCTTTCAGAATATTTTGTTTCTTATTTTTGTGAGGTATTTTTGTTTTAGCCTAGCAGTAATCAGCATCATTTTACATTGGCAAATGATTCATTAATTAGTTCATATGTAATCTATTTTTGACCGTCAGCTGTGACTTGTGTTGCTTGTTTTCCAACCCATTCTGTATGCACTATGCTGCAGGTAAGAGGGAAACAGTTAACTGAATTTCCTGTTAGATTTAACTTGAGTGTGTATCTGATGATTAATTCTCCTGAGTGTTCTGGAGAAGGATATTTATTTAATAGAATAGGGTAAAGCTTTGAGAAACAATTTTTAAGTTTTAAAATTTGTGATTACTTGGTAATCTTTAAACTTCCAATAATTACATACTGTTAAACAGATAACATATGTGATTAACCATATATTTGATATGGCGAATTAGTAAGAAAAGTAGTACAAATCCCAGTGGGTCCTGTAAGCACATACATTTTTTGAAGATGGCCATTGTAGCCGCCAGGCATCGAACATCTTACCTCGGGCCTCTTTGCCCCGAGGTTTTGTAGATATTCAGCTGGCTGTTGCAGGAAGCCTTGGGACAGGTCTCTTTCCGCTCCG
>JAGPOW010000261.1:36087865-36111500 GCA_030014935.1 Caiman crocodilus | reverse complement strand
ACCAACGTGGAAGGCTTTCCTCCCCGCCTACTCCCACACCGCAGCCCCTTCTTATCCGGGGTAACACAAACCAAAAGAAAACTCTGCTGAACTTAAACATGGCTTGCTGCCTATCAACACGAGGGCCTCTGCCCCTCTGTCCCTCTATCAAGTCACTACTCATGACTCAGCCTGCTAGCCTTCACTCTCTGGGCCAGCTACCTGCCACTCCTTACCCTGCTCCAACTGGTGTAACCCTCTTCCAGGGTTCTCCCGGATGTGGATCCCTCTCTCAGGGTCCACACCGCCCTGCTGTCCCTCCCCGGGTCTTCCCAGGGCTGCAGCCTCACTCCCGGATCCTACCCCCAACCGCAGTCCTCTCTCTGGGTCTTTCTCGGGTCGTGGATCTCCCTACGCTGCCGTGGCTCTCTCCCCACTCTTCCCCGGTTCACCCGCTGCAGCCGCGCCGTCCTCTGGCATCCATTCTTCTCCAGGCTCTTCGCAGCCTCCAGGTGGCTTGTCTGCTTTTGGTCTTGGCGTTTGGTGTCCTCCGGATCCTCTCTCCCGGCCGGCGCACGTGCTGGCAGCTGGCCCTGGTGTTCTGCGTCCTCCGGTCTTGCTCTTTAGCCCGGAGCACGCGTCGGCAGCCAGCTCTGGCAAGCCGTGCCTCCCAGGCTCCCTCTCCCGCTTAGAGCCTGCTCCACAACTCCAGCCGCTTCTCCTGTGGCCCCCACCCAGCAGCCACGTGCTCCTCCTCGTCTTGGCCGCGGCCTTCTCCTTTATTCTCTCCGGCCAGTGCCTCGGGCTGGTGTCACCCGCCGTCCACAGGTGTTCTACGCTGTCATCCCAGCCGCGTGCGGGGTTCTCTGGTGATCCTAAGGTGAGTAACTGCCATTTTCCTTTTCTTCCCTCTTGGTCTCCGCCGCCCGCCTCTGCCTCCACGGCTCCTTTGGGGAGCTTCGGCATGCCCCCAGGACTTCTCCCCTGTGACAACCATATTAGTGTCTTTTTATAAAAAATGAAAAAGTTTGGCTGCTTGTTATGGGGGCTTTAGTCCCCTAATTTGAAATGGTGAGGGGTTTAATTGCAACTGGTAAAATCCCACCATTTCAATTTAGGGGCTTCCATCACTGTTATGTGATGCTCCCCCCCTCCCCAAAGCCTGCTTGCCTCTCCCACAGCTGGGGGCGAGCTGCCAGCAGGCTGAGCAGCCCCTGAGCTGCAGGGGCTCTGGACCTTCCCTTTGCAGTGGCAGCACTCCCTGGGGCTCCCTGGGTGGGCTGCTAATGGGCAGGTGCCACCCGGGGACACTGCTGCCATGGAGGGAAGGTCCGGAGCCTGCTGACAGCTCACCCCCCCGGGAGATGAGGGCCTTGGGGGAAGTGGATGGGCTTGGCAGGGAGGAGGGGTGGAATATAGAGTCAGGCCCCTCACCACTTCGTTTTTTTCTCAGTAGAGCCTGGCTTTGTGAGCTGCCACCAGGCTGTTCAGCCCTTGAGCTGCAGGAGGGCCCAGTCCTTCCTGCCCAGGCAGCCACGGATGGGTACTAGCTGCATGGGTGCAGCCCCAGCTTACAGGCAGCACCTGCCAGATCCAACTCTTTCCCGAGCTTGTGTGCTGAAAGCCCTCCAGGTGCTGCTCTCTGTGTGGTCTCAGAGAAGAGTCGGATCTCCTAGGTGCTGCCTGCGAACTGGGGCAGCACCCACACAGCGAGCACTCTGCCTGGGCAGCCCTAGGGGGCACTGCTGCTCCAGAGGGAAGGACCAGCCCACCTGCAGTTTAGGGGTTACACAGCCCAGCAGCAACTCATGAGGGCAGGATCTGCTGAGGGGGGGAAAAAAAAAAGCAGTGAGGGGCCTGATCCTTTTTCTTTTCCTGCGGGGCCTGCCTGCATCTCCCACAGTTGGGGGTGAGCTACCAGTGGGCCCTGAGCTGCGGGGGGTCCCGCACCTTCCCTCTATGGCAGTGGTGCCCCATGTAGCAATTTTCTTTACTTGTACAAGCATTCTTAAATATTAACATTTTAGCATTAATTTTATTTTAATATAGCTATAAACAGAAACTAATTTTGAAAAGCTAAAAAAAAAGTAAAGTGTGTAAGTACATTAAAAGTACATTTAAAGTGTGTAAGTACATTAGACTTCTGAATGTATTTTTCCAGTATCCAAAATCTAGGCCTAAGTATGTTGTTTTTCCTTTTTTTTTTTTTTATAATCCAGTCAGATGTAGCAGTGCTTTTATCACTAACGTTACTACATTTGCTCCTTGGATCTAAGAGATTTGTAGCAGTGCACAATACTTAACAAAATTCTTCCAAATTTCACTTTCACTTGGCTTCTGGACTTGTCGAGTTACACTTAGATTCCCAGAAATGGTTGACTTTATCTTGGCTGTTTAGTAGAGTAATGTCTGACAAAAGTGTTGTCTGATTGCAGAAGCACTTGGCTATAGACTCTTTAGTGTGTTCTGCTGATGCACTTGCATGTATCCATATCATCTACAACTATCCGTTTATTGAAGAACTTCTTTTTGATAAAGTTGCAAGTGATCGTAGTATACTTTCCTATCTTGTTTTAGTAGAAAGCTTTAGTGGAATTACTTAATTTTTGCAATGCTTTTCTTCCTGCTGTTTCTGAAGGAATGTAGTTTTAATATGGGTAGTTTTCTGCTGCTCTTTATAGATCTTTTCCAGTGTGCCCAACTTTATGAAATCATTGAGAAGGTCATTTGGGCCACAGGAAGCACACTCTATTGCAGTGAGTTGTGGATATGTGTCTATTTATGAATGTCCTAGTCTTATTACTGGCATTATTAGTTAGTAGAGCAAATGCACTCCAATCTTCTTTATTGTTTAAAATTTTGCACTACTAATATACTCAGTAGATTCTCTTTTCTCTTGTTTCAGTGCTCTTGTAAAGAGTGTATTGTTGTTGTTTTTATGATTCCTTTCCCTTGTATATTTATCTCTACTTTTCTGTAAGTACTACCAGGCAAAGTATATCATTGTTTATTTTCTTGCAGTTTGCTTTACATTTTTATATTCTGACTGTAGAGGAGGCTTGTTCAAAGAATACTGATTGGTAATTGGTATGATGCTGTTAATGATTTTAATTCTACCCACTAATAATCTTTTGCACTGATGGATGATAGAGTAGCAAAACTGCTGCTTTTGTGAGTGCTTAAGTGGGTTTTTTATTTGTTGACATTCAGGTTTATCTTTTCCATACATTTTTGGGGAATTCTGGACATGGTTGAGATGCCGCCTTATTTTCCTGGATGCCTGAAGAGCTTAACTTGAGCATTATAGCCCTTCATGTAGAAATATCAGAAAAACAGAAAAGCTTCTGGATTAATAACATTTGTTTAAAAATACATGCTGTCCATATCAGCTACCACATGTATTAGTACTTGACTTTTATATATACTCACGAAGGATTTTTCATGTTGGCACAATATGTTGTTTAGTTACCTTGGTAGCATTTGCAAATCTGTATTTCAGTTGGCAGCATTTGCAAAATATAGGTCCTTTTTTGCCTCAATGATTCGTGGTGTGGGACTGCTTCCATAAGCTAGAACATGGACAGACCACTTTTTGCTATGAAAAAGAACATACTAAGAGTTTCTTTGTGTCAGGCATGGTTCTTTTTTCTTGTGGATCCTCCAGATTGAAGACTCAGAGGCAGAGTCCATTGCAGGCCCTGGTCTCTTGCTCTGTCACAGTGCTTCTAATTAGGCAACAAACTGCTCCCTTGCAAGACAGAAGTCAACCACTCTGTCTCTTAGGCTAGGGACAGACATTACACACAAACCAGTTTAAGTGATCATAAACTGGTTTAAACCTGTAACAGAACAGATGTTCAGAGCACGTAAACCAGTTTGAAAATGGCTGAAACCAGTTTGACATAAATCTAGTTGAATGTAGTATCAGACTTAACGGATTTGGCTCAAACTGGTTTATGCAATGTCTTTCCCAGACCCCTTGCTGGTTTAAGATAAACCAGAGTCCTCCAGCATCCCGGCATGCTCTCTGGGCTAAGTGAGGCTCTCTGTTCCACAGCAGGACTGGCCCCTCACCTCTGCTCCCTGGCTGCAGTTCAGCAGAGACTTGCAGGCACAGAGCATCTGCCTGGCTTCTCTTGTCTTCATATGTTAGGGGTAATACATTCCCTGCTGGGCTGCTCTAGGGAGGGCAGTGGGAATAATCAGAGTGTTCTGCCAGGGCCTGGCCATACCTTCCCTCAGCTCAGTCCCCCCCAGCTTCTAGCCTGAGCTACTGCAGGCATATGCCTGCATGTCTGGAATGAAAAGAAAATGTCTATCCACCTCCAAATCGGTTCAAGCTTTTCAGGTCAGATTAACCTGCAAAGATTAAATGAATTCAGGCTCAGACTTTTTGAATGTCTGTCCCTAGCCTTAAGGACAGTTGTACTTTGTTTCATTCAAATGCAAAACAAGGTCACAAATACAGAAGCAGGCGAGAAAGTCCATAGAGCAAGGAAAAAGGGGAGTGAATGTGTTTGCATGTATGTGTACGTAATGCAAATATATACACACAATAATACACTTAACTTCATTTGGGGAGTGATGATGGGTATGCCTGCCCATGCCTTAAGTGAAACCAGCCGTGCTGCCAAGAAATAATCCTTGTCTGTTTATGCCTAATCTTGCAAATTTGTGCAGTGGATGTTTTGATGAGGCCCCAAGCATGCATGCCAGCACCTCACTGAGACATCTGCTCTGCAGATTTGTGAGGCCTGGCCTGAGTGGGTATCACTTATTCTCAGCAGCATGCCCCGTCTCACTTAGGATGCAAGGCAGTCAGGAGGGTAATGACTACTACTCTGCTCAGACTGTCTCCACACCAAAGTCTGTTTACTGAAGTCATCAGAGGCAGGTAGCAATGACCTGTGTTCATTTCTGTTTGCTGTTACAATGACGTTGCCTTCTAATGAGATATCATGTAGACTTATTATGTTATATAGGAATTCAAATTGCCTAATACTGTAAGTTTTGAAATAAGGTAACTTTATTTGAAATAATAATTTACTAGTTATTAGAAAGTATTTTGAAGGACTGAAATGCAGCAGTTTTAATATCATTTTAAATATTGCTTTTGAATCTTTTACTCTTCATTCTGAAAAAAATATTTCACATAAATGCTTCTTTTCAGTTTTTCTGCAATTTTTTCTTATGTTCCATATACTGCTGGGGTGAGGGAGGAGAAGAGGAAGAGTATTTTTTTAAGACTTTTTCTTTGTTAAAGTTTCAGAGTTTTTTCAGACACTTACATTTATGCTTCCTTCAGCATGTCCTTAGGAGGCTGAATGAAGCCTTTGGAAATTAATACTTTTTTTTATATACAACACAAACCTTTTAAAAAAACAAACAAACCAGCTGCTGAAAATCGGAGTATGCATTATAAATGAGTAAATATGGTAACAGCAGTTTCTACTGTTTAACCTTCTGGTGGGTAAAGCAAAAGTAAAGCCTGCACATGATTCAGGAGCAGAGCAGTAAGCATGCTTGGCTCCCTAGCTGCTGCTACTAAGGCTGCTTGCAGACCTTTAAAAAACAAACAGACAAAAACCCCCACAAAACCCTGTGCTTTAAGCAGTGGATTACTTTAACCCGGTTCTATAGTGTCTGTAAAAATTGAGTTCTTCAGTGGGGCTTTTTGGCACTTTTATCTAAAGCTGATTCAATCAGCTATTAGATGAAAGTGCCAAAAAAGCCCCACTAAAGTGCCCAATCTATACATGTCAGGCGAGCCAAGTCCAACTTAAGGTGCTGCCTTTTCTAGACATGCTCTGTGCTTGGTGTGAGAGTCTGTGGAGTTTAAGTAAAGCACCATTTTAGGATTTTTTAACATCTGCAAGCAGCCTAAGTTACTTACTACAAGGAAAGATCTTTTGTCTTTATTCTTTTTTTCAAAAGAGGTATGTATCTTATTTCAGAGTGTGTTGTATGAGAGAAAATATAGTATCAATTCCATAGTTATTTGTATTGTGAGTTTCCCATCCTAAAATAAGACAGACAAAGACAGATATCCCCCTTCTTAGTGTGATGGCTTAATATTGAATTAATTTATAAAAATGTCTGCTTCTCATTTTTAAGATGGTACTTTATTTAATACACATGAGACATCTGAAAAAGGTTATGGAAATAAGGGCATGTGATCAGAGTTTCACTGCCACTTTAGTGTGTACAGCTTGTGTTAAAGACTACGTTATTCAACACTTCTGCTAATAGAGCAGTTAATGTGCCACTTTAAAGGCAATGGTTAGTTTGTCTTAACATATTTCTTTAAGGTATTTTTTTAATATGGAGGACTAAGTGGTTCCATTTCTTAAGTTGCATTTTGGATTCCACTGTCAGTCCCTCAAATTTTGCATCCAAATACATGATTGGTGTAGCATCTCTTTCTGAACTAGTGCCCAGTGAATTTTTTTTCAAAAAATGTCCAAATTTTAGGATGAGTACCATATTTACTTGAATAGAAGATAACCTTGGTTTTAAGATGACCTCCCAATAATTAGATTCCATATATGGAAAACTTATGAATTTCTTATCATTTTCCAGGTATAGAATCTAATTATTGGAGATTTGCATTGAATTTGTCCCCTTCCCACTGATACAGCAGGGAAAATAAATCTGGGGGGGTCAGGTAGCCCTCTGCTCTCTGCTTCCCCCTAACTTTTTCCCCTGGCACCCCCCCCTCCCCCCCCTTATTGTCAGACTCTGTTTTCCCTGAGCATGTAGAAGTGAGGAGCAAATTTGAAAAGAATAACCTTGAAATTCAACATGGCTCTATCAATTTGCATGTAGTACATGGAACCTGTACACATTGTTCATTCATTATTGATGCATGTTATCCTTTTTTTTAAACTGCTGCAAGTTTTAGCTCTAGTATTTCATAAATACAGTTTTGAGCAGTTCTTCAGCACCTACACACATGTAATATGAACTGTTTTTTTGAAAAATATATTTCTAGATAGATAGATATACACTGCAACCAGTTTATCTTTTTCTACACCACCTTGGCATATGGGCAGAACCACAGGAGGTGGTTGGTCTCCACTCTGTTTTGGCAGGTTTCTCTGGGGCAGTTGGGCTAGCTTCTCTGTCCCTCTCTGTGTCTCAGAGCCTTCATGGGAAATGCCTGGTGGGCTACTTGCCAGTTCAAGTCCTTATGATCTTTCCGTAGGCCCTTCTAGATGATACACTCTCACACTTCCTGGCAGCTATCACTGGGGGAGGAGTTGGGAGTGGATTCACGGTTGACTGGGGACCAATATACAGGAGAGCTCCATTGACAATGAAACCAAACAAGCCACTCTTATGGGAGCTGAGAAAACAGCTCCCCTTCAACACAACAGGTGGCCAATGACCTCAGTAGAAGGACTTAGGTGCCAGTACATCAATCCCAGAAGCATGGGGAATAAGCAGGAGGAACTAGTCCTCCTGCTTTCCACTGGGCACTACGATCTAGTAGGGGTCAAAGAGACCTGGTGGGACTTCTCTTATGACTGGAACGTCACCTGGACCAGAGAAAAGCAGTTGACATCATATATCTCAACATCCAGAAAACCTTTGACTTGGTATCCCACAACGTACTGATCAGAAAACTGGAAGATATTGGGCTCAACTGCGGGACCTTCAAGTGGGTGTTAAACTGGTTGGGGGGTAGGACACAGAGTCCAAATAAATGGATCGGCATTGTCCTGGTCAGATGTGGGCAGCGGCATACCCCAAGGGTCAGTACTTGGCTCAGTGCTGTTCAATATCTTCATCAACACCTTGGATGGGGGCGTGAAAAGCCCATTGGCCAAGTTCGCAAACAACACCAAGATGTGAGTTTGTGTGGACACTCCTGCAGATAGGCTGCAGATACAAGCAGATGTAGACAGGCTGGCATGTTGGGCAGAATGGACCCAGATGATGTTCAACATAGAGAAATGCAAATTGCTGCATCTGGGTAGGAAGAACCCCCAGCACACTACAGGCTGGGCATCACTAACCTGACCAGCACTACAAGTGAAAGGGACCTGGGGGTAACAATAGACTCCAGCATGAATATGAGCTGGCAATGTGACACAGTAGCCACTAGAGCCAATAAAATCCTGGCGTGCATCAATCGATGCATCTCTAGTAAATCCAGAAAAGTGATTTTTCCACTTTACTCAACATTGGTGTGGCCGTAGCTGGAGTATTGCATCCAGTTCTGGGCGCCGCACTTCAACAAAGATGTGCTAAAGCTCAAGCGGGTGCAGAGAAGGGTCACCCACACGATCGGGGACTTGCATGGCAAGCTATATGAGGAGAGGCTGAGGGATCTCGAGCTCTACAGCCTAAAGAAAAGAAGGCTGAGAGGGGACCTGATTGCGGCTTGCCGCTATATCAGAGGCGTATATCAGGGGCTTATTGAGCAACTGTTCGCCAGGGAGCCCTGGGGGAAAACTAGAAACAATATCCACAAACACCAAAAAGATAGTTTCAGGCTGAACATTAGGAAAAACTTCTTAACAACTCGGGTGTCCAGACTATGGAACAAGCTCCCTCCAGAGATGCTACAATCATCTACCCTAGAGGTCTTCAAGAGGAGACTGGACAGTCACCTTGCTTGGTTCATCTGACCCCAGATATCTTTCCTGCTCATGCAGGGGGCTGGACCCCATGATCTTTTGGGGTCCTTCTATGATTCTGTGTACTTGGCCCAGAGGAACAACAGGACGTCTGGCACTCCCCTGCCTACAGACTATTTCGCTTTGTACAGCTTGGTCCTTGCCACTTTCTTCCATATGGAGTACCAAAAGAAATCGGACATGGCTCTTTGGATTCTGCAAATGGCTTGTGCTCACGAATGTGCTTTTGCTTTTGTTCACTCTGAGCTTAGGCCCTACTGCTGCTCCATATCTCTGGGCATGTTGTAGTGATCTTCACCGAACACTTCTCTCTGCGTATGATGTTAAGGTCATCTGTATAAGCGAGGACTTTTGTCTCTTCCCCATTACTCTTGGGGTTCTTCATGCTGCTGATCCTGGGATCCTGCCTGAGCCACTGTGCTAGTAGTTCCCTTGTTGCTATTGGGGCGAGCAGGCAGCCTTTCCTGACACTGAATTCTACCATAGTTGGGTCTGTCAGACCCATTTACTAGTACCATGCGTCTCACATTTTACAGTGCCTTTATCCAGGCGACAAAGGTTGCAGGAACTCCTCTCCTTTTCAGTGTCTCCAGTAGGAAGCAATGGGATACACAGTCATATTCTCCAAGTCAAGGTTCAGTGCGGCGACATTCTGTCTCCTTTCCCATTGGTACTGTAGCACGTCTCGCAGCTGCATCAGGGCTTTGTGGATCTGTTGCCCCAACACCGCACACACCTGGTCCTTGGGTAACATTGCATATATAACAAACTTAAAGCACTTGGCCAAGACTTTGGCCATTAGTTTGTAGTCACAGTTTGGGAGCATTGTCAGACACCAGTTTCTTGGGTCTTGCCTCTCTCCCTTCTTGTAAAGAAGGGTTATGAGGCCCTACTGCATCCCTGCTCCCAGGCCCTCCAGCAGGTGCTATTTATAGACCTCCAGCTGGTCCAGGCCCACCTGGTGCCAGAAAGCAACATAGAACTCCTTGGGCAAACTCTGCCCCAAGAGTCTTACCATTCTGGAAGCTGCAAAGTATTGTGTTGATCTCCTCTGGCACCTGCTCCTCTACGAGCTTCTGGCCCTTGTCATCCCCAAGAACCGGTGCGAGTATCTGCAGGCAGTCCTGATTGTCCGTGGGTCCTCTGGTCATGCCATGTGGAGATCCCAGTAGAATATTGCCATTGATATCTCCAGCATCCCTTTGTTTGACTGATGCCCCACTCTCACTCCACTTAATAGGCTGGTGATCTTTCCTTCTTGGTTTCCGTTATCTTCCTAAAATAAGCAGACCACTTTTCCCCCCTCTTCTATCCAGGTGGCCCAAGCTAGGAAGATCTTCATGTTCCCTGTACCAGGCCCTGATCTGTGTCTTTGCCTCCTGCATGGTCTCCCTCATGCTCCAACCCTAAGCCACATGCTTGTACAGGCTCTGCAACTTGTGGTTTAGGTGTTTGTGTTGCCTTCTCTGGATCCAGGCTCGCCACCTTCTGAAAGAATTCCCTCATTGTCTCTTTCATGCTGGCTGACTACTCTGTGTGGTTCCAGTATCCGGGTCAAGAGGGTGTTCTATTCTGTGTAGTGCTGTCTGAACTCCTGCTGTATCATCTCTTTATCAAAGAGCAGCTCAGAGGCTGAGAGAGATCTTGGAGCCATAATTGACTCCAAGATGAGCATGAGCCAGCAGTGCAATGAGGCCATCAACAAAATCAATCGCAGCTTGCCGTGTATTAGTAGATGCATGACCAACAGATTGAGGGAGGTGATGCTTCCCCTCCATGCAGCATTGCTGCAGTTGGAGTACTGTATCCACTTTTGGGTGCTGCACTTCAAGAGGGACATGGAGAATCTGGAGAGGGTTCAGAGGAGGGCTGCTCGCATGATTAGTGGCCTCTGTGAAAGACCCTATGAGAGGAGGTTGAGGGATCTGAATCTCTTCAGCCTTCACAAGAGTCGGCTGAGGGGAGACCTTCTAGCCGCCTATAAGTTTATCAGGGGAGGACAACAGGGAATTGGTAATGTGCTATTTACCAGAGCTCCCCAGGGAGTAACTAGGAATAATGGGTGCAAACTAGTGGAGAGTAGATTTAGGTTAGACATTAGGAAGAAATTTTTTACAGTAAGGGTGGCCAGAATCTGGAATGAGCTTCCAAGAGAAGTAGTATGGACTTGGAGGTCTTCAAGAGGAGGCTTGATAATCACCTGGCTGGGGTCATCTGACCTTGGTCGTCTTTCCTGCCGGGGGCAGCGGGTCGGATGGAATGATCCAGTGTGGTCCCTTCTGAGTCTACAATCTATGAATCTATGAAAAGGATCACGTTCAGTTTCCGTACGGCCTACTTTGCCCCTTGAGCTGCCCTACCCCCAATTTCTGCTTTCACTGTCAGGAAGCAATGGTCAGAGAAATAGACTGGCGTGGATTTGGCCTTTGGTACCATCCACCCTTTTGAGAGGAGGACAAAGTCTGTGTGTGCTTGGACTGCCTCGAGGGGTCTACCAGGGTGAACGTCCTCCTGGTCTTTTGGCCTCTGCCTACATCCACCAAGCTGTGTTCACAGATGAGCTGCTGCAACAATCTGGAGTATCTGTCCAGAAGAAGAATGAGACCATTCGGTCTCAGCTTATTCTGTCACCCACCTCAATGATGCAGTTTAGATTTCCTGCGATCATCGCTGGCTGGCTGCTGGACATTGCTACTGTTATGTTTTTAATTAAGTTGTGTTTTGCTGTTCTGTTTACTGGTGCTTATGAATTCAAAAGATTGAAAATCCCTTCTTCTGTTTCTGGAGTAACCTGCAGTAATTTGTGTGCAATGACTTCCCTGTGCTGCAGGGAGCACACCGTCTCCTTTCAGAGATACTGCTACTCCTGCTGCCCAGATGGTCCTTGACCAGAATGAGCAGCTGTGTTTCCACCTCTCCCAACAAACAAAGCATAGTCTTCAGAACTGGGCAGGGCACATTCCTGAAGACAGAGGATGTGTCTGCAATTGCCCAAGGGCCATTTCAGTTGTCTCATTTCTGCTTCCTAAACAGGCTGCTTACATTCACTGAGGCTATAAGGATCCCCATGAGTAAAAATGTACTGATGGCGTGAGTCTGTAGCCTTCTGATTTCCCTTGTTTTAGCTTTCAGACTCTTTCTTCTCCAGACCTGTCTGGTCCGTCAGTTTGTGGGGCCCTTTCCAGGACTGTGGCTCCCCCATTTGTGTGGTCTGTGTTTGTGGGGGACCTGCTTCTCTTGTGGTGGGGAGGGTTACCCAGGGGTTCTTATTTTCCTCTTGGGTCTCTAGGATCTCCCCTTTTCCTGGCTGGAATTCTTTGTCAGAGACTTTACTTTCCTCCTCATCTGGGGTTCTTTCCTAGTCCCCTCGTTCAAGGTTTTGGGTTTCCTCTTTTCTCTTCCTTTTCTATCCTTTTCATTTCTTCAGCTAGTTCATGTTTTCCGAGTTCCTCAACCATCTTTCTTAAGGCTATCATTTTTTTGAGAGTGGGTGTGCTTCTCCTTTTTGGAGAGGGTTTCCCCTTCTGCCTCCTCTCTTTCTTAGTTTCTTTTTTTCTGCCTCCCTTCTCTTTGTTCTTGTCACTTTGGTTGCAGTAGGGGATTAGGAGTGTGGGGGGGTCACTTTCTGGAGTTTTCCTCTTTCTCTACATTATAGGCTTCAGGGGCACTCTTTAAAGTTTTGCTCTTCTATCCTACTGTTATTCCATTGCATGCTCACACTCTTTGGCTTTATGCCCCTTTTCCTTCCACAGAGCACTGACTTTGTGTGTGCATTGTGCAGTCAGGTTGCCCTCCTCCCCACATATTCTACAGAACTTAGGTTGTCCCTGGTAGAAAATGAAATCCCAAGGAGATGGATGAGGCGGGGGGAGGTGCTGTACTTCTCTTGAATTCCCAGTTTTTAAGCACTGCCTTGGTTCTCTAGGCTCCAGTCCACAGTCATTCAGGACCCTCTCCAGTTTTCCCACTCTCTCTCACTGCCTTTTTAGCCAGAAACTCAAGTCCTCTTCCTTTAGGCTGGAATGCATTTTAATTGTCACCAGTCTCTCACTTCTTGGACTTTCCATAGCAAATTCAAAAAACTTCAGCTGGGGAGTCTCCTTGGCTGCCTGCAGTTGCACCCAGAACTCCATCCTGCTCCTGGGATATTTAAAGCAGAACTGCCACTCTGCCCCTTTCAACATTCAATGAGCCAATGCACATTGATAAAATATATATTTAGCAGTTCCTGGAGGATCTTGGCCCCAAACTCTCTTTCCCATGTGCAGCTTCCCTATGTTCTCCAGATATTCCTCCTTCACCCTGAGCTTCACTGGGAAGTGTCCTGGAGGCATCTCCATCTTGCTGGTATGCTCCCATCCAGGGATCCAGCAGCACCAAGTTTCAGCACCAACATTCCCCCTGCCATGCTTCTTGCAAGCTGGGGGAATGTTTAAGTTCTTATCTGTGTGGGGGCTGGAATGGGGCCGCCAGTGGAGAGGAATTAGGCACAGCACACGTAGTGGTTGCAAAGAAAAAACACTTTACTTGCAAGCTGTGATACAGGGACTCACATCGAAGTATGCAGTGTAGGTGTGCTTAGAAGAGTTGCAAACAGAAAGTAAAGCTCTGTGTGGCACAGTAGGGTATGGGGTACATCGGGAATACGTCAACGGGGAGTCGGTGGTGGTTAATCAGGCCTCCAGAGTGGCTCCAGGATGCGCATAAGGCTCTCTCCTAGTGAGCATGCGAAGCTCTCCTCCATTCATCCGGGCTCTCCTCCAATTTGGGCAGGTACTTTCGAAGCCTTTTGTATGGCTAGCGAGCCAATTGCTAGCTGCCACGTGTGCATAATTTACATCAGGCCAATCGAAAGCATGCATTCAACGGTGCAGCTGCAAGCTTTTGGCGGGAGCTGATTTTGCACCAAGGACTCTTTCCCGCCGCAGGGGAAATCCCTGCACTGGGTACTCGCACTGTGCTAACACGCAGCTGTGCCGAAGCACTTGTTAAACTTTTAGCTCTGACAATCTGCAGTGGGATCAACTGATCGTGGTATCACCCCTGCCAGGTGTGGCAGTAGGGTACTGCTTTCACACTTTTCTCCTAGCTGTTCTCTAGTCTTCTGTCTAGGACAGGGATTGGCAACCCCTGGCATGCATGCCAATTAGTGGTATGTGGAGAAATTTTCACCAGCATGCCAGGAGGCATGGAAGGAAATTGTTTAATTTTTTTTTTTTAAGTTGATCCTCTGGGCTCTCCCAAGCACTCATAGGTCCTAGTGCCATGGCAGGTATGGGGGCTGGAGTCCAGAGAACACAGGCAGGGACTCTCTGTGTTCTGCAGACCCTACCCCCTGTCCCTGGGTTACACCCCCCTGCCTGGCCTGGCCCCCAGAGGGAGCTGCACAGGGGTGGGGCCAGGGCTCAGGAAGGCACTGTGCAAGCCCACTGCAGGCTTCCAGTGGGTGGGCGAGTCTTGGGCTGGGCCACAGCTTGGGCAGATGGATGTCCCATCTCACCCTAGTGGGGGTAGCACAGGTGCCAGGGCTGGGGCCAGGCCATGCAGGTTGAAGCAGGTGCAAGGGGAGGTGCTGTGGGCAGGGCAGCCTGGTTGGGCCCTTAGGAAGGTGGAGACTGTGGGCTTGGCCTCCCTGTGCACTGGGGACAGCACAAATGGGACAGCCACCCCCAGTGCAAGAGCCTGTTTGTGGGAACTCCCAAGAATGGCTGCCCAGGCCCTTGCCTTCCCACCTGCAACTCCTCTCCAAGGACTGGGGCTGATGCAGGCACTGTGCAGGCCTGCCTGCGGCACCTCCCCTGCAGCCACAGCCAGTAGTGGTAGAAGTTGTGGGCAGCAAGGAACACAGCCTCTTCTTTTTCCTTTTTTTTCTCTCTTCTTTTTCCTTCTCTTTCTCTCCTCTTTTCTCTTCTCTTCTCTCTCTTCTTTCTTTTTTCCTCTCCCTTTTTCTCTCTCCTCTCTTTTCTCTCCTCTTTCTTTTTTCTTTATTCACCTCTTTCTCTCTTCACTCTCTTCTCTCCCTTTTTATATTTTCTCTGTCTCTTTCTCTCTTCTTTCTCTCCCCCATCACAACATGCTTAGCAAAAGAATAAACAAGCAAAAGAGCAAAGGTAGTATATGAAGTTTTATTTACTGTCACCAGGTTTAGAGTGTTTAGAAAATCTTGTATTTACCATAAAAAGAAAAAAATATATAATTATTAACCATATTAATATGCCATGCATCCTGCCATGTACCCTTTTTGAGGTTTGCTGGCAGTCCTGCAACTTACAAGGTACACATTGCATTTTTTGCACCAGTCCAAAAACATTGCCTACTTCTTGTCTAGGAGCAAACAAGACTAGGTGTGCATCTGAACTTCAAGGCTTCTGGGCTTCTTCGAGCTTGCATGTAAGATGCCACTCAAAAAAAAGTTCCCATCAACATATTTGTGCGCTGTAGGCCATGTGTTTTATAATCATACTCCCTGCTCATGGCATTTAATCGGCTTCAGAGTTGGTTTCCATTGCTGAGAACATGCTGCTTTTGGGAGCAGTTTAATAATAGAAAATGTATTTAATGAGGTTTCCTTGTAGGCGATTATAGGACAAGAGGTTTTTTCCGCCCCATGCAAGTTGTGGGGAAAAACTGTCTTGTATTTAAGTAAATATGATATTTTTTCCTTATCATTTGCGGGGAAGGGACACACTGTTTGAAAATGTTTCTCCTTTATGGAATAGTAGAGACTCTAGTGCTGCCTGCCTTCTACCTTGTATGTTGCTGAAGAAATGTAGCAACGCAAGCCCCATGCACACATTTTTCTTCATTCGATTTATTCTGCTAGCTAGTAGCATTTTTGCTGGCCAGTTTACTGGGAAAGAATAGTGGGGATTTATTGAGTTGTTTTCTCCACAGTCACACTATGTAAGAATGACAGCTGTTGGTCTGTCATGACTTTAATCATAATAATTGGTTAGATACAACCAACAGTCATTAATAATTTTACTTAATTACTGCATAATGGCCAAATATGACATTTAAATTACTTTAAAACATATGCAAAATTTGTGAAAGGTTTGTAACAAGCCATTTGTTAGCTTAAGAGAAACAGTAAGACTGATGGGGGAAAAAAAAATTTTAAAAGCCCATCTAAGATTAATTGTAATCTGTAAACTTATTTTTAAATCCCTAGAAATATTAATTCTTCTTGCAGAGATTTACTAATCTAAGTCTAGGGAAGATGTACTTTATTTACATATAACAGAAAAGTTTAATATCTGTTTTCAGGACATTATTTAACTTGGACTTAATTATGGCTTTATGACTAAAAGCTAAATAATTTAAGAAATTCTGGAAGTAGTGGATTGAAGTAAAGCTACCTGGTTTGTCCTTCAGAACTTCAAAAGATAAATGTGAATGTTTTTTATTTTAATAAATATCTTAGTAGAGTGTTTGGTTGAATGAATTATACCTGAAGGATTTATTTAACTTTTCAAAACCTACAGGTCTGAAACAATTGCCAGAAGATATTACTTTAAAACAATAATAAGGATTACATTGAATCCACATTGTATAGACACATAATGAAAGGAAACTGCATATCAGTGCACATCTTGCATCCAAGAGATTTCCAACATTTTTCTCCTGATTTTTTTTTAATACAGAAAGTATATAAAATGCTTGCTTTTTTTGTGTGTGGATGCAAAAATAAAATGCAATTTATTGAGTTATTTGGGCTTAAAATAGTATCCTGAAGTAAAAAAAAAAACCAGTGGCAGTCACTTACTGATTTAATTACTGGTAGATGCGAGTGATAGTTTACCACCAACAAAAAAAAGTAAAATTTCAAAGATTAAGCAGTTGTGTAAGTTCCAAACGAGTAATACAGGACACATTTCAATAACATAAGAAATGATTTAATTTAATTAACTGTGGTCTAATATGTTGTGCATCCCACTCTTGGTAAACCACAGCAGCATTCACTGGCTATTGCTTCAAAGCACTACTGTTTTTCATCCATTTTCATTGGCCAAATGTGTCATAAGAGTATTAACTGAAGTCTGGAAAACAGTTTTCATGGATTTTGCTTTAATGATAAATCTTACATACAGTGCACTCACTGATATAATCAAGTGAATGGAATTTCCAAAATCTTGACTTAATGTCCTTTAAGTATGAAGCAATAATGCTTTTATGAAGTAGCTTTTAAATGGCATTTGTTGAAGTAGAGAGCAGATGGATTAAAAGGGTCTGTTTCTAACTGCAATCAGCAGTGATCATTGTATCATATTACAATCACCTTATAAAAAGTGTTTTGTTTTTTTTTAAAAGAGGAAAAAATGAGGTTTTTGTGGTGGAAGCAAACATTAGTGCGCATGATGCCCATGGGTTCTGGAGCTGTTTAGCTTGATAGTGTTGCTTCAGCTGTTTGGCAAACAATGCAGTTCTCTGTTAATTACATTTTTGTCAGATTTTCTTTTTAATTTTCCATATATCAATTAGGTTTGGGATGACTATAGAGAGACTTAATATGCATTTTTTTCTTTTTTGCGTGTTATATTTTGACATTTGTCTGCATGCTACTTAGTAAGAATAAAGACTAAAACCATGAGACCTATTCCAGTCCTTTTCTCTCTCTACCAAATTTAACAAGGTAGTAACTGCATTTTCAGTTTAATCATCTGTAATTGCTCTGCTGCTCCTCTATATAGTGTAAGACAGAGTATTGCTTTGGGTTTCCCTGCACATTTTTGTGTCACCTGTCTTTCAGATTATAAACTCTTTGATCAGAGAGAACATTTTCTACTGTTTCTTGTACAGAGTTAAGCATACTTAATTTGTGCTTTGAAGCACAAAAGTTGCCTCCAAGATTTAAACTATTTCTTTGGGCAACAACTTTCTCTTGCCTTCTTTCCAAATTTGTATAAACTGTCTTGCTGCTTCTTTCACCAATTCTCTCTATATCAATGGGTGAATTTGACTGCAGTCTATTTTAGTTGTGTTTTGGGGATAGCATCTAGGTTTCCAGTATTAGTTAACAAGTTGTATGTTGGTGTCTACATTTTTTGAATTAGGTTTATGAAAAATTATCAAAGTGTTGATTTAAAATATAATGCTTCAGCCTCAACATTAACTAGCCAGTACACTGAAAACATAATGTGATTTCCACATAAGAGCAATTTTATTACATAAATCCTACTTCAGAAGTATAATCTGTCAAACAAACCTTAAAACTTTTATTGACTTAGTTATCAAATAGTTACAGACTTTCTCTCTCAAAAATCCTCCTCATGCTTTCAGTACTCTTGGGTTAAGTACAGGCATTTAAGAAGCCCAAGCCTGAATTAATTCAATCTTTGCAGGTTTGTCTAACCTGCATAGATTGAACTGAGAAGCAAGTGAATAGACATTCACTTTAATTCCAGAAATGCAGGCACTTCCCTGCAGTGACTCAAGCTAGAAGCTGGGGAGCGCTAGAGTGAGCCCTCTCTTCCCTTCAGCAGTGGTCTGAAGGCTGGAAGGAAGCTAAGCTGCAGTGGGGGGCACATGGCAAGGCTCTGGCAGGCTGCTGAGTATAACTGGGGAGGGGTTAAAACCCCCAGCCTGGCCTGTGTGGTCCCCAGCAGAGGTATACTTGGAGGGAGAAGGGGGAAGTAGCTCTTGCCATGCTTGTCCCGGAACAGCAGGTTACGGTTAGATGCCTGCCCTGGGCGGCAGCATGAGGTGAAGGTGGGGAATTAAACCCCCCTCCCTCCACTCTCCCATTGGGATGGGACCCTAGTTGGGGTCTGCCTGGCTTCCCCTCCCACCCTGCTTGAGCAATGGGAGGGCATGGCCAGTGTCAGCCCATGGCAGCAGCCTGAGGTGAAGTGGGGAAGGAGAAGGGGATTAAACTCTCCTCCCTCCCCTCTCCCATTGGCATGAGACCCCAGGTGGGGTCTGGCTGGCTTCCCCCCCCACCCCAGCAGACCAGGCTGTGTTTCTAGCCAGGTTTCCCATCCCCTTGTCAGCCAGCCCTCACTGCTCTGGCTACAGAGGAGAGAGGTGGGGCTACCCCTGCTCTCTGTAGCAGACAGCCAAGTGCATGGCTGCAAAGCATCCTGGGGGAATGTGATTTAACAGGAAAGGGTCTGGGACAGAAGTTTCATGAACCAGTTTGACCTAAATCAGTTATGTTTCATACTACATTCAACCAGGTTTATTTTAAACCAGCTTTGGCCATTTTGAAACTGGTTTATGTGTACTGAACTTCTGTTCTGTTACAGGCTTAAACCAGTTTCTGATCACTTAAACCAGTTCATGTGTAACTTCTGTCCCTACCCTTGAGGACCAGTATGTGGCAGTTTAAGGGCATGAGGTGGTTGCATGCCTAGTGGAAGATTAGAGATGGCAATTAGGCTACTTCTTCTGAGTGAATATCTCCAAACATTAATTTCACAGAGTACAGTAAATAAAATGGAGAGTAACAGTAAACTTAGGGAAAGAGTGGTTACAAATATGATCAGAAAATAAAACTATTTTTATTCTAGATCCGGCATGCTGTTTTATCTGGGATATGATAATCTCTACAATGATAGTAAGAGATAATAGGCTCTTTGGAGCATAATAGTGAGGGATGAGAACCCTAAAAATGTTAGTACACAACAAATCAAATACTTAGACATGTTGCCTAACATATAGCAATAAAAATAGCATGATTTTGGCTGGTATATAGAGTCCTTACTTCACATATCAAATATATGATGATTCTTAAATCACAGAAAAGGAAGCTTATAAGAAGTGGAAACTTGGACAAATAACTAGGGAAGAATATAAGAGCATTGCTCGAGCATGCAGGGATGAAGTCAGGAAGGCCAAAGCACAATTGGAGTTACATCTAGCAAGGAATGTGAAGGATAAGAAGACGGGTTTCTGCAATTATGTCAGTAGCAAGAGGAGGATCAGGGCAAGTATGGTTCCTTTGCTGAATGGGGGAGACAACCTTATGACAGAGGATACAGAAAAAGCTGAAGTACTCAATGTCTTTTTTGCCTCAGTCTTCATAGTCCAGGTCAGCTCCCCAGGTACTGCACAAGGCATCACAGTTTTGGGAAGAGGTGGGCAGCCTGCAGTAATGAAAGAACAGGTTAGGGACTACTTAGAAAAACTGGATGTGATAAGTCAATGGGGCTGGATGGAATGCACGTGAGGATGCTGAGGGATTTGGCTGATGTGACTGCAAGAGCCACTGGCCATCATCTTTGAAAACTCATGGCAATCAGGATAGGTCCCAGATGACTGGAAAGAGGCAAACATGATGTCCATATTTAAGAAAGAAAAGAAGGAAGATTCAGGGAACTACAGACCAGTCAACCTCACCTCAGTCCCCAGAAAAATCATGGAGCAGTTCCTCAAGGAATCCATTTCTAAGCACTTGGAGGAAAAGAAGGTGATTAGGAACAGTCAGCATGGATTCACCAGGGGCAAGTCATGCCTAACCAGTTTGGTTGCCTTCTCTGATAAGATGACTGGCTCTGTGGGTGTGGGGAGACTGGTGGATATTGATTTTAACACGGCTTTTAATACGGTCTTCCACAGCATTCTCGCAGGCAAGCTAAGGAAGTATGGGCTGGATGGATGGACTATAAGGGGGATAAAAAAACTGGCTGGAGCATCGGGCTCAGAGAGTAGTAATCAATGGTTTGATGTCTAGTTGGCAGCCAGTATCAAGTGGAGTGCCCCAGGGGTTGGTCCTGGGGCTTGTTTGGTTCAATGTCTTCATTAACAACCTGGAAGATGGCATAGAGTGCACCCTCAGCAAGCTTGCAGATGACACCAAGCTGGGGAGAGTAGTAGATATGCTGCAGCGTAGGTCTAGGATTCAGAGTGACCTAGACAAATTGGAGGATTGTGCCAAAAGGAATCTCATGAGGTTCAACAAGGACAAATGCAAAGTCCTGCACTTAGGACAGAACAATCCCACGTACCAGTACAGCCTGGGGGCTGACTGGCTGCACAGCAGCTCTGCAGAAAAGGACCTGGGCATTACAGTGTACAGTAAGCTGAATATGAGCCAGCAGTGTGTCCTTGTTGCCAGGAAGGCTAACAGTATACTGGGCTGCATTGGTAGGCATGTTACCAGTAGATCAAGGGAAGGGATTATTCCCCTCTATTCATCATTGTTTAGGCCACCTCTGGTATATTGTGTTCAGTTTTGGGCCCCTTACTACAGAAAGGATGTGGACAAATTGGAGAGAGTCCAGTGGAGGGCAACAAAAATGGTGAGGGGGTTGGGGAACATGACTTCTGAGGCAAGACTGAGGGAACTGGGCTTATTTAGTCTAGAGAAGAGGAGACTGAGAGGGGAAATACCAGCCTTCAACTACCTAAAGTGGGGTTTGAAAGCAGATGTAGCAAGACCGTTCTCAGTGGTGGCAAATGACAGGACAAGGAGCAACCTTTTTAAGTTGCAACAAGGGAAGTTTAGGTTAGACATTTGGAAGAATTTTCACACTTGAACGGTAGCAAAACACGGGTAGGCAAAGATTTGGCTGGGATGATCTAGTTGCGGATGGTCCTGCTTTGAGCAGGGGGTTAGACTAAATGACCTTCTGGGGTCCCTCCAACCCTAACTTTCTCTATGTAATTCTGAGTCTCTACTTTGAATATCATGTTTGTCTGGCACCAGTGCTTTTTGACAGACAGGGAAATATTCAGTTCAAGAAAATGAAAGCAAGTGATAGCAATGAGCTTAATATCAAAACCCTGGTTTCTAGGCTTGAGTAGATGGTGGTAGGGAAATAGATGTATCATCTTCCGCTCTGAGCACTGATATGTTGGAAGTAGGTCTGACTTGTTTTTAGGGAGAATTTGGGTTGTTCAGTTCAGAAGGTTGCCTTATTATGTCTGTCCTGGTTCTGTGTTGCTCTTGAACTTGTTGCCAAAAAATGTGCCCCACTTTCCTGCTCCAATTCCAAACCTAGACCTGAGACACCAAAGGTATTTTGGTGGTGCTTTCCACTACTGCACTTAAGTACTCCAGAGACAGATCTTGCAAGTGGCAGCCGGGAACCCCCTTACTGCATCCTCACTGCGTCACTTCAGAGCATGGATCAGGCAGGGTATAGGGTTTATGTTTTTGGTGTCAGCTTGACAGGGGCACAAAGCCAATGGAAACATGCCCCCAAACGAGCAATCTTTTCCATAGTTTTCAAATTGGCATAGTGTGTGTGTGTGTATATGTATGTGTATATAATAATACATAGTAGTACTGTTGTGGACCAATAGTCTCATTTAGAGCTGTGGTGGCCAACCTTTTTGACTGGCGTACCACAAGTTAATCTCTAGGCAGCTGCTGTGTGTAGCATATGAGCCTGGGAGCTCAATAAAGGGAGGCACTGGAACAGAGGCAGGGGGATGTACGCCTTCAGGAGATAAGGATCAGAGCACAGTCAGGGTTACCTTGTGGTACTCGTGCTGCATGTTGGCCTCCCTTGATCTGTGAGTCTTATAAATATACATATATAATAATGGAAGCTCTGTTGGTAACTGTGTGAGTATTTATACAATATTTTTCAAAATTCTGTGAAATCTAAACCCTCCCATGTCTGAAAAGTAAATGACAGTTTCCACTCTTCCTTTTGGAAACCAAACTAAGATAGCTGTTAAGTGTCTTGCTTCAAAGCACCCAACAAATAAGAACTTAGATTCTAGGGTTTCTTTACTCTTTGGCCTATGGCTAAATCATTTTACTACTTTGCCTCTTGGACAAAATCAGCTGCCTTTCTCCCCTTTGCATCTCTACTTTAGACCCATCATGTTGTCTCCGTTATATGAAGTCACATATCCAAATGAGAGGGAATCTGGCTCAGCCACTTAACTAGATCCTATGGATCTGCATCCACCAATCTAGTTCTTACAAAATAATAATAATTATTAATAATATTACTTGTATTATGAGAACTAAACAGTAATCCTACTACTAATAATACACTAAATGACATGGTTAGGGTATAGAGTATTGGAATGCTACTAGCAGTTAAACAGTTTTAATCTAAGCTGAGGATTTTATGATTCCTCATGTCATTTGTACCAATAATGTACAATAAGTACCCAGGTGTGTAGGTTGTAGCCATGTTGGTCTAAGACAAGTTTCCTTGGGTGAATCTGATATCTTTAATTAGACCAACCCAAGTAGTTGGAAACTAATTATTAAGCAAGCTTTCGGGTTCAAAAACCCTTCACACACCTTTCTCCCAAAAATTAGCCCTCCAAAATTGCGGGTCTGTGTTTTAAGATGCAGAGCTGATTGTTCTGCCCGAAATAGAAATATGGAGATGCTGTAAATTGGCTCCTGCTTTTTTTTCCTTCTCTTCCTTCACCCCCAGTACCTGCATGGAGCGGGACAGTCTGGGCTTTAGCAGCAGTTCCAGTTTTAACTCTTTCATAGGTGAGCTGGAACAGGGACAAGCCTAATTTTAAGTTTACTCATGGTCCATTTCTCGCTCAGGCAAAAGCAATCAATTTGATTGTGAAAGAGCTAAAACTGTAGCTTTTTCTGAGAAGGAAAGGGAGGATAAATTAGTTAAAGATAAGGAGCAGGGGCAGAGCCATGCACTGGAATTCTGGAAAAATCTTTTGTTCATTCTGCCTTCTCAAAAACAATGTGCATATCTTATTTGGGGGGATGTAGTATGTAAAACAATACCGTGTATATATGGTGATAGCAGTTACTAGTAATACACTGGCCTTGTGAGAACTGACACTTTTACATCTGATAAGTAATGTCTGCATCTGACTAGATCTCTAATACCTGTTTGAAATGTATATGGGTCACATTTAACAGAGATTTTCCCTTCCATTATCCTTGGTTCTCTCAAATCACAAAATCATAGTATCATAGTACCTAGGGTCAGAAGGGGCCTAGAGCAGGTCATCTAGTCTGACCCCCCCGCCAAGTGGCAGGAAACGAGTGCCAGGGTCACAGGACCCCAGCCAAGTACCTATCTAATCGACTCTTAAAGACACCCAAGGTAGGAGCAAGAACAACTTCCCTA
>JAGPOW010000261.1:36032857-36083867 GCA_030014935.1 Caiman crocodilus | reverse complement strand
AAACAGGAAAATTTGACCCCTTAAAAAGGGTGTTCATTTTGCGTTTACCATCCCCACATTGGGCAAATATAGATTAGACGGCCCCCCCCCCCCCCCCGAACAGACATGCAACTTTGAAATCTTGGTCTCACTGTTTACCTTTTTGTATTAAGTCAGTTAAACTCACTCAAATCAGACAAACCTAGCTTAAGATACCTACAGATCTGTAGAATTCTGATGTAGCTGAAGCTTACACATGTACATGGTCTCAAAATTAAGCCTATGTACGTATTAAGTATAATATAATTATATTATACACATAATATCTAAATATAGATATTATATAACATAATATAAACTATGTAAATACATTATAAAAATGCATGTGTAAATATGCCTCCCATTGGCAGGGGGTCAGACTAGATGGCCTGCTTTAGGCCCCTTCTGACCCTAGATACTACGATACTATGATACGTATATATAAAATATAAGTATATGCATGTATTGAGTCTTCACACAGACTGTATCTAATTAATTTATGAGTGGAGTATCACATTTTATTATAACGGTAAAAAAAGTTATTTAAAGTAAGCAGCTTGTTGTGAACCAAAATATCCTTATGAAGTATGGCTGAAAATATGATTTTCTGGCTTTTATTATATTTGAATAGTTATGTAGCATAAATAGTCTGTTTAATTTTTCAGTAGACACAAATGGTGACGAACATTATCCAGAGTCATAAAGAACATAATATAGCAGTTTGTCTTTCATTTAGGGTTTGGGCTGAATAAGAGATCTGAGATCCTGATCTGAGCTGTTGAAGAGATGTGATGCACCTGAAGTGGGAGCTCTGTTAAGCTCAGAGTTGCACATCCTATTGGTTAACCTATGGGTTATATAGGGATAAATATGTCCATGTGGTTCAACTGTTCAAAATAGACTGGACATAACTGCTGAGTGCCAAGTTATACAGGAGAGAAAATTGGTAGACAGAAGCATTTCAAAGGAGTTACTCCGGCTGAATGGGATATAAAAATATTAATTCTTGTTATATTCCTCTGTATAGCAAATTTTTATAACCAAAAGCTCAAAACTGTTAGTTGTGTGAAAGAATACGTTGCAAAGATGGCCTTATTTAGTGTCAAGACCAGCTCTCATAGAAGGATATCACTTCAAACAGCACTGCCGCCGTTGCAGGTTGCAACCACGCAGTTGAAGGCTTCTAGTTCTCAACTCATGCACAGATGTCTTTCAATAACTTTAGCCAGCAATTTCTTCAAATTGCTCAGTTTATCAGCAGCACATGTCATCAATCCTGGAGTGGCTGCTCAAGTCAAATGACAGAATCCTTAGCTTACAGATGCAGCTGCGAACAGGTGAACAGGCAGAAAGTAATTTGTGCAGCTTGGTGGCTGTCAGACAAAAGACAGACAATCTGTGTTTAAAACAGATTGCAGACCTTGCTTGAGCCAGACAAAAGGGATTTCTGCAACTGCAAATAATTCCAAGGTTAACATATTTTCCTTTCTGCCATTAGGTGATTTGTTAAAATTGGAAACAATGAAAATTGTAAATCTATACAGAAACTAGAGATAAGATGAAAGAGAAAAACAGATTACTAAACAAGTTGGTATCATTCTGTCAAAAAAAGATGTAACTGGAATTCATATAGGCCTCCTTTTTACAAATTTAAGCTGAATAATGATTTGTGATTTATAAGGCAATCTCAGTGCATATTTTATATTATAGTGAAGACTTCTAATTGCCAAAAGAAACAATATTTTAAATAGAATAAGTTCATAGTACTATTTGAAAACTGTACATATGAAAACTGTACATAGTACATATGAAAACTGATTTATTTTTCATTTGGTAAAAGAACAAAAAACCAGGAATATGTCCCACCTTACAGATGTTTAGTACTTGCATTTGTTTTGTCAAAAGTTTTATCAAAATATTCTCTAAGGTTTTATTTGGACATACTACAGAGATTTCATTTTATATCATGCCAGCGCTTTAGATGTTACAAAAAGTACCATGTTGAGTTTCTAAAGCTTTACTGTAGTAAGAATATCAGTGGTTCAAAAGCATCATAAATAAACTGAGATAACATCAACCTTATTACAGTAGTTGAGTTAAAAGTGACCAGAGATACCAATTTATCCTTGCTTTCCTGATCATGAGTGTTAGTTCTTCGATTTAGTAATACAGAAGAGCTAATCCTTCCACTTCTCATGGGCAATATAAACCTCTACTGACCTCGCAATTTCTTTAGCAGTGTTCCATGCGGTACTCATCAAGCTAATGCAGTATAGCCAATCTTCCTGTTTAGTTTAGCAAGCAAGTACTTTTGTGGACTAATATTGACAGGTAACACTATGCTTGGTTCAAGTTATTCTGGCATAGTTTATCAGCTTAGAGATTTGTGGGTGAAAAACGGTATACAGCCTAGTTTTATCTTTTGGAGGGTTTTTTTGTAAGAGGTTGGTTTTCTGCACATGCTTTTTATAACTTGCCCAGAACAACGTATCAATAATTATTTAAAGCAGTACCATTAGTATAATTTCTAAAATAATTGAAAACAAGTATTTCCTATGTTTAATACATTAATTAATAGATGTTCTACCACTTGTTTAATCTGGCCAATCAGATAGAATTTCCAATTACATAGAAATAAGTATTCATTCTTTTCAAAATCCACTTTTACTTCTCTAGTCAAATTTAATAAATAGACAGTGGACTGAAATATGGTATGTGTATCCTGGTGTAAAGTTGGGTCTGGAATGCTGGAATTCAGCATTAATGCCCTGACAGTGGAAGAAATATTTCTGCATTATTAGACTGTCTAATTTACAGTTATGAAAGTAAACATTAATTAACATGTATTTATGAATAATCTCATGGGGAAGGCTGTATTGAGATTGAAATGAAGAATGACATGATATTTCTTGATGGCTGACCAATTTAAAGCACTGGAGTGTTGTATTTTATTCAACTCTTATATGCAAAATAGTTTCCATTGATGAATTGCAAATTCAAGGTTTTTGGAGTGTCTTTGAATTGTTACACCTCTGACATGTTTAAGGTTATAAAATATTTTGAACTTCTAAAAGATAACTTTTTTCAGTGACGGGTGTTGTTAAATGTGCTTTTTGTGTCATACTAGACATTATCTTATTTTTAGCATGGGTATATTTTTAAAGTACATGTAAAAGATTTTTTAAATATTTATGTCAAGAGAAAGACAGGTTTTTAACATTCATCAGTTAATAAGCAGTCACAAGAACACAAAATGAATATTTCTTGGAAGATGAAACTTAACAGAAAAGGTTTTAACTGTTGAGTTTACTTTTCTATAATTCTGCTAAGATGCCTTTTGATAGCTCTGCACTGTTTTCTCCCCACTGCACTGTAACAATATATTGTATGCATGTCTGTAGTGTACACACATACATGCTGCATGTATTCACGGTGAAGGTGAGATCATCAGCTTATAAAGGATGGTTTTAATTTGTCCTGGTGAATCAAGTGGATTTTGTATTTAGAAAAAAAAAGTGCACTCATGCAGGTTGCTGTCTGCAGTCCAAATTGCTGATCAGAGAGTCTTTATACACATTGGTAATGTGCTGTGCAATATAAGCTGAAATATATTCCACAAGGGAGGAAAACGGAATAGGTTACATACGCTGTTCCTAAGTGCAATGAATATAAAACTCCATTACTCACTTTAAGCAGGTGCTTTTTATATGAGGCTTTAAAGAAATGTAAAACTGCTGGTGAAATGATTGGTTTGTACAGACACAACTTAACTTCCAGTGCTTTGACCAGATAAAGAGGCTAAAAATATTCCTACAAACATGTCTTTAATGAATTCAAGGATAAATGTTAATATCCTTACGGTGTAAGAAACTGCCATTCCAGACACTAAACTTACTGTGTTTTCCCTTAACTACTCAGTAGTGATATGTACTATTTTCAGGAAAATAAAAACATACCTTACTTTTTTCCCCCACTAAAATCAGAGCTCTCTGTTTATAAGCTTTTTAATTACAAGCCTTAATATTTAAATTGTTGGGGGGAGTGGTGTGATTTTTTTAATGTAAGACACAGTTGTAGCTGTTCTAGAGATAATATGAATGAATGCTACTGGGATGCTACTGAAGTTAGGAACAAAATTCACCTTTTAAAGAAATGATTTCTTTAGCTATGGAAGATTAGGGGCATTACTACAAATATTACTACTGCTTTTCACAAAGCAAGTATTGTCTGTGAGGGAGAACAGTGGAAAGCTGCTTTAAATAAAGTTGGTACATAGAAGCTCAGTTTTTCCCCACGTAATCCATGCCACATTTTACTACTTCATTGTCAAAGGGTCCTGCCCCAATCATTGCCTTTTTCTCACGTTTTTGATTTCTTCTGCTGTGACTGTTTTTTAACAATCACTGCATTGACAGTTTCTTTAGTCTTTATTTTTCCCCTTGTTGTCTAGGACTTAACAAAACATCATTAAATTGCTGTAGTGGTTTCTCTATTAATTTCTCTATTACTGTTTCTTATTGGATTTTCACCACCTTTATTCTGCTACAACACCTGCTCCCAGTGTATTTCTATCTGTTAATAAAAAAGGTCTACTTTTACAGTTTTTGCTTTTATGCTTAGGAACATTGTTGAAAAATTGGTATCAATGCCTGACTAAGACTAAGAATCCATATTTGGACTTCTTTTATCTATTTTTGTTTGCATTTTATTCTCAAAGCTACATTTACCAATTCAGTTTTTGAAGTATAAACTGTAAACTTGGTAGTATCAAATTTGGACTTTTTCTCCTCAGATCAAATGTAAATGTAGGTTCAATTCTATTAGATTACATTTGATCTAATCTAATGAGATTTTAAATCTCATTTAGAATAAAAGTTCTTGGCTAAAAAAATCCTTATTTCCATAACTTTTCTTTTTTCACTACTTCAATAGGCCTTTCCTTTTTTACTTGAACTGCTATATGTCTGCTGACAGACCATTTGGCTACCTTATTTATAGTTTCATTTACCTCAAAATGGTAAGACACTAGTGATCTTTTTACATTTTCCCTTCAACTACAGAAGTTGTATTGATAAACTGTGTTAAAATACTTCTCCCTTATTCTTTTTGATACTGGCATTGTTTAATATACTGTAGTCATTTATATCCCCTTCCTTATAATTTTTTATGATCCTGTGCAGCTCAGTTGATCTTTTTTTCTTGATCTTTTTTACCACATTTCACTTGTCTGTTATTGATCTATCCTTTTTACACCATCCTTTGATTCTGGACAAACTTGTACTCATCTGAGCTTGTACTCTTTTTCTCCTGCACCATCTCATACACAGTTTATATAAGCTAGTTATATCTGCTGGCATTTTGAAAGCAGAAAAGGTTTTCCAGATTTCTTTATAAAATATACAACTTCCAGGTGTCTGTCTGTCTGTCTTAACAGGACTGGAAAGAGAAATGATTCTTGTTGTGCACTGGAAATGCAGTTTCCCATCACTTCCTTCCAGGAAGGTTTTAAAGCATTTTTTCATTTCCTTTAACCTGTACCACAGAGCTTGGGTGAGACAGCAGTGTTTCTTTATCAGCCTTTGAATCTTGTAGGAAGAGGGAAAAGGGCAGACAATGATTCTCTATTGACAGATGTGGAAGATTCTTGAGTTTCAGTAATATTATTTCTATGCCATGTTTTAGGCTGTATCATTTGGTGTCAGCTCTATGATATTAAATTCAGTCAAATAAGCTTGTAGCTGTTCTTTTTTCCTGTTGCCTGTGAAGTTGCTTAGGAGCAAAACGTTTTTCTCTATATCTCTAGTTCCTTCAAGTGGTTGCAGTATTGCATGTTTAATGGAAGAAAAAAGTACAGCACTCTAAATGAATTGCATTCATGAATAGCACCAGTTGCTTATGCCTCTCATCTGCCAGGACAGGTCTAGGTTGGAATCCCATGTTTTGGGTTGAGACTTCTTTGGAAAATAAAGAATCTCTTGATGTGAATATATTGGAATCTGGGTAATGCAAATAGGCATGTTCATGTAGGTTTTAGGAACCTTCCAAAAGATGCATAATTTTTGCAGTGAAATAGACTTAGGGCTTGATGTTGGGTTCTGCTGTAATGTGTGGGTACTCAAGAACAGGAAAGCAATTTACCATCCTACATAGACACTTGGGACAGGATTTGGCAGTTTCACTGGAGGGTGATTAGAAGCGTCTTTTGACTTGTAGCAGTCTCAGCACAGGTCTTTTTACTATGACTTCAATTTAGTTAACTTCAGTTTTCTGCATGTGATACTTGAGTCTCTATTCCCTATCCTCCTCTTGTGTATGGGTGGCAATACTGGTGTTCTGTATGTGTGAAGAAAAGTGATAAAGTATTTAAGTAGCAGTGTATTGATGGCTGGGGCTAGAGTACAGAGAAAATGATTCACCCAAAATGTCAAGTGTTCTCAGTAGACAGAGTACTGCTATCATTCAAGAAGCTGTGACATGTAATGGAGAATAAGATTTTTTGGGATTGAATCAGGGTCATATGTTTGTCTTCTTGATTGGCTCATGGGAAATTAGTGGATAGCTGTTCAAGAAAGTATCTAGGGTATGATATCCTTAATAATGATACTGAATTTGAATAGTGGGTTGAAGGTATGTCCCCATGGCAGGAAGCCTGGATCAGCTAACAGGGCTCCCAGCTGTGGGAGTGTACTGATTTTATATATATATAAAATCAGTGTTTGATTTTAATCATGGAAAATGTGGATTTGGGTTCAATTTTTTAATTGAAAATTGGGATTTTTTTTAATAGGGCTTGATGTCATGAGGTGCTCATTAATTCATGCAAGGAACCTGTTGTGTAGATTTATGAGCCAACTCCGTGAGGCCAGCAGTTCTCCTTCATGTTTACCTTTCCAGAAGAAAGACTAGCTACCACCATGTTCTTTAAGTTGCCCATCTCCCGCTTCCTGGGTCTCTTTCAGCGCAGTGATGTCAGTGTTGTACCTGAATTCTTGAGCCTTGATTGTGGTACAGCGCTCTGGATGTTCATTATTAGGATTGCCCATGAGGGTATTCATGTGCCAGGCCCTTAATTTGACTGTGTATATATTCATTGATTTTAGCCACAGTAAAGGTGATCCATCCCATTGGACACAGTTATCCAGTCAGGCAGAAGGTCGAAGGCTATATTTAGGGCACCTTTTCTAGACCACTCCCTATGTGAAGTGAGCAGAGTAGACTGCTCAGCTGCGTTTACAGTTGCTAAATCACGCTGCTGCCTCATTCAAGTGCTAGACAACCTTGTAACTGCCACCTTCATGCCAGTTCATGACTAGGAGTTTTCAGACCTTAAATCTTGCTGCTGTCATTACTAGCTGGTTGCCAAAGGTCTTGAAAAATGTTCTGGAAAAAACTGTTTTCATGGAAGATGCCTCTGCGTGATTTCTTTTTTCATGGAGAAGCTGCTGAACATCAGCTTCCACACGATTCTTGATACAATGGGACCATAATCCAGTGGCAAGGATATCAAGACAATTGGAGATTTCATTCCATTGCAGACTTCATCTGCCTTCGCAGTCATTGAGATTTTAACATCATCTTCCACCTGTTCCACCAGTGAGAACTTGTAAACTCAAGGCTGCGGGCCAGGCAGGCTTATAGTGGGAACCTGTGCTCACCATATCACAGCTCTGTGAAAGAGTATATGTGGCTTTCCAGGAGGGAAATCACTGTCATCTGCTGTCCCTACCACATTCTGGGGGCACTGCCCCTGTTTGGCCTGCAGCTGCTTATTCATCAGTTACCCCTGCTTATTTCTCAGCTAATTTTCCCCTGGAAGTCATTCCTCTCTCCACCATCTGTGGAATGCAGTAGGTAGCAGTACAGCTCTGCTGCCTAGTTCAAGATATACTATGGGAAAGATAGATTCTTTTGGTACTATGACTTAATTTGACTCCATCTCTTCCTAGAGTAGTGGTGAAAGCATGCTGATATAGTGACAGCAATAATCATGATGTCTAATCTATAGCTATTTATAACATATTGAGACTCTAATTTTACAAATATAGAATATTATTTTAAAAATGGTTTAATACATTTTGAATCAGAATCATAGGAAAAGAAGCCTGGAGACCATCTAGTCTGACTCAGTGCTCAAGACAGGATCATCTGTATCTAAACTCAAGCAAATATTTATCTAACCTGACTTAAAAACATTCAGTTACTTCAATCCCACAATCCAGAGAATCTCTGTTCTAGTATTTAACTACTGTCAGAGCTAGAAATTTCTTCCTACTATCTAACCTAAGTCTCCATAATTACAGTTTAAAGCACTGAAATTTTTCCTATTCTTAGTGGATGTAGCAGATAATTGATTGCCATCCTCTTTATAAAAATCCTAGTAGACATGAAGCAAAGAATGAGGGGGCAACCTTCAGGCACATTAGTACCTGAAGGTTACCCCCCTCAGTCCTCTTATCTTCAGATGAAATATTGCTTTTACGTGCATAGGCACCAAAATAAAGCACACTTTGTTTTGGAAAGGTACAATAAAGAGAAAAATACTTTTTTTTCCCCCAGAGTGTTATCATGACATTGGCTGACCCAGGACTGAATGCTCTGGCTACAGGGAGCAGAAGTAGAATCCCATCATCAGTGTCACTTTCCCTCCCCTTTCTTTCCCCCTCCTGCACAGCCAACAGCTATGTCAATTTGGTAGCTGCTCTGAGAGGCTCCAAACTGTAACTTTGGGCTCTGCAGCAGGGCCAGAGGCAGAGGGAGAGTAATAAAGGCAGTGGGACTCTGTCCTTGCTCCATGCTTCTCGGGGGCTCAGCCCTAGTTGAACAGTACCCCTGATGCCATTCCATTGTCCCCTCTGACTCTGTTCTGGAGTAGACATCAGTATTGTCACTTAAAATGCACACCCCAGTTTAGCTAGTTTATTTTAATTACCTGTTATATGAGAATAAATGTGGTAATCCCGGGTTATACAGCATTTCCATGTATATTGGGGGGGTGGAAAGGACTCATAATTATAATTCCTTGGCTAGATAAAAAGGTGTAAATAAGACTTTTCATATGAGAAAAACATGCAAGATTTGACCAGTACGGGTTATTTTGATAGCTCAATGAAGATAACTGAACAGAACATGGATTAGTTCCCAAAACAGATAGACTTTTAAAATGCCAGAAGGTGATCATTAAAAATATAATACTGTATTTTCTCACATACAACAAACCCCCAAAACACACATCTTGTTTTTGGATGGCAGAATGTAGAAAAAAAAGATTTTTCCAGAATGACGATCAACTGTGGCATAGTTTAAGTCTTCCTGGTAACAGAGGATGTCCCTGAAGTGTGGCATTCCTGGAAGTTCCTAGTGCCAGCTCTCACCTAGACTGTCTCCTGGGATGTCATACTTCCTGAGCACTCTGCCTTGATTCTTCCAGTTAAGGGGAAAGGCCTGGGCAGGAGCAGACACAGCAGATCAATTCATGGCTGTGCAGGTGGTGTTGCCAGCAGGGTTCCAGTTTCTTCAACCATGGGATGTTGTTCCAAGAAGAAGGATTGCTAGGAAAAGGCAGGATGTACCTGATGGAGAGAAGAGCATTCTTGTAGGCAGGCTCACTAACCTAGTGAGGAGGACTTTAAGCTAGGAGGCCATTAAACTAGGTTCACCGGTGGGATGGAGACCAAAGCAGAGGAAGTGGGAGACCTGTAAGAAGCAGAAGGAGAGGGCAACCGGGGAGGCCTTCTCATTCTTAATGAGAAAGTAAGGCAGTTGGCTTGTTACCTCAGGTGCCACTACATGAATGCATGGAGCCTGGGAAACAAGCAGGAAGAACTGGAAGTCCTTACACAGTCACAGAACAATGACGTGACTGGAATGAGAGAGAGTTGGTGGGAGCTCGCATGACTGGAGCCTTGTCATGGATGGGTACAAACTGTTCAATAAGGAGAGGCAGGGGAGAAGAGGAGGAGTTGTGCTGCATGTAAAAGAGCTGTATGATTGCCCAGAGCTCCAATATGAAACTGGACCTCTGAATAGGCCTCTTGAAAGTCTCGGGGTTTAGGTCAGAGGAAAAAGGAACATGGGTGATATTTTGGTGGGTGTTTGCTACAGACCACCAGACCAGGCAGATGAAGTAGATGAGGCTTTCTTCAGACAGCTAGCAGAAGTTTCTATATCTCAGGCTCTGGTTCTCATAGGGGACTTCTCACCCTGACATATGCGGAGAGGTCAATACAGCAGTGCACAGACAATCTAGGAAGTTTTTGGAGAGCGTTAGAGACAAGTTCCTTATGCAAGTGTTGGAGATACCATCTAGGGACTATGTTCTTCTTGACCTGCTTCTGCCAAACAGGGAAGAATTGGTGGGGGGTGTAGACATAGACAGCAGCTTGTGTAGCAGTGACCACAAGATGATCGAGTTGATGATTCTGACAAAAGGAAGGAGTATGGACGTTGGACTTCAGAAAAGCAGACTTTGACTGTGATCAGAGAACTGATGATGGGCAGAATCCCCTTGGAGGCCAGTCTAAGGGGGAAAGGAGTCCAGAAGGGTTGCTTGTATTTTAAAGAAACCTTACTGAAGGTAGAGGAACAAACCATCCTGATGTGCAGGAAGAAAAGCAAATATAGCAGGCAACCAGATTGGCTTAGCAGATAAATTGTAGAGAGTCTAGCAGGGTGCCATGAAAATAATTAAGGTGCTTGGGCACATGACTTCTGAGGAGAGGCTGAGAGATCTGGGCATATTTAGTTTGGAGAAGAGAAGACTGAGTGGATTTGATAGCATTCTTTAACTACCTGAAGTGGGGTTTGAAAGATGGTGGAACAAGACTGTTCTCAGTGGTGGCAGATGACAGAACAAGAAGTGATGGTCTCAAGTTGCAGCAAGGGAAATTTAGGTTAGATATTGTGAAAAAAATTTCAGTAGGAAAGTGGTGAAACACTGGGAAGCAGCTTACATAGAACAGTGCTTCTCAACCTGTGGGTTGCAACTCTGAAGCATGCTGCAAGAATATATGAAAGGGTTGCAAACAAACTTGAAACATCGATCAACAAACTTTAAAAAATTGATTATGCTTTAAAGGAGGAAAACATGAAAAACTGGCCTTACTCTGGCAGGCTGTCAGAATTCCAGCTTGCAAGGGGCTGCTTGGGCCCCTCCCTGCCCCGCACACCCATCCCAAGCCCCCACACGCTGGGCAGCTGGAGTCTGGGGTCAGCAGGTTGGGAGTGAGGGAGGACTGGCCACTGATGTTTACAAATGGGTCCTAGTACAAAAAAGGTCAAGTACCACTGACCTAGAGGAGTTGTGGAATCTCCATCCTTGGAGGTTTTTAAGGCCTGGCTTGAAAAAGGCCTGGCTGGAATGATCTAGTTGGGGATGGTCCTGCTTTGAGTGAGGGTTGAACTAGGTGACCTCCTGAGATCCCTGACAACTCTAATTTTCTATGATTCTGTGTTTTCAGGATGATTTATGCTGTCATGCCAGGTTAATCCACAGACTTTTGCAAGGGTAGTAGCAGGACTGTCAGTTCTTTAACATAAGTAGCTCTTTATATAATTTCCTGTAAATAAAATCTTGTTTCCACATTCCTCATCAAGATAGTACTAGTATCTCACTTGCTGCTGTAAGAAGTTATAGTGCTCACCCAATAGCTATGGAGGGTTAACAGAGGACTGTACCATCTTGGCAGTGGCATGGCATGCACATTATCTCTAAACTTGCTTCTTTTAAAGTGAAAAAAACAACTTCTTCACATAACATGCACACCAGTCTGATTTTTGAGGGATCAGTATATATTGCATGTGAGACACTACAGTATTGCCAGAGCCATCCCTAATATATTCTTTTTTACTTCAGTAATGTTAAAGACTGGAAGTGTCTTTCTGACTATTTATTGGACAGTGACTATACTATATCTGTATGTCTGTGCCTTGCCTTCAAAAATATATAAATGAGACTAAAAACATCCAAAATATATATTAAAACCTATTAGAAGGAACATATAGCATTACATTTGCAATTGTTAGGATTAGTTTCTTGAAGTACTTGGAGTTATACAGGCCAAATCAAAAAATGATCCTCTCACATAATACAACTATAATGGGCTTGTGAAATGTTTTCCTTTTAATTTTTTAAAAGGGATAAATATTTACAATTAAATGGGAATACCTATAGTTAAATTCTGTAGTATTATACACAATATAGTACTACTGCATTTAGCTATATGCATACATGGATGTGCCTAATTATATATCATCCTGTAATTGAAGAACAGTAAGATTGCAAAGTCAAGCAAATTTGAACCCTTAAAAATGGGAAACGCAAAGGTCTTTGTGACAATGTCTGTTCATATTCATAGATTGTAAGGCCAGAAGGGACCTTGGAAGATCATTGTGTCCAGCACCCTGCACAAAGCAGGAAAGATAACTAGGGGTCAGGTGATCCCAGCAAGGTGACTGTCTAGTCTCCTTTTGAAGATTTCCAGGGTAAGTGATCGCACCACCTCTGAAGGAAGCTTATTCCACTGTCTGGACATCCTGACTGTGAAGAAGTTTTTCCTAATGTTAAGCCTGAATCGATCTTCCAGGAGTTTGTGGCTATTACTCCTGGTTTTCCCTCAGGTGGCCTGGTGAACAGCTGCTCACCAAGCCCTTGATGTACTTCCCTAGTGTAGCAGTAGCTGCTACCAGGTTCCCTCTCAGCCTTCTTTTCTTCAGGCTAGAGAGTCCCAGATTCCTCAGCCTTTCCTCATATGGCTTGCTGTGTAAGACTCTCATCATACAGGTGCCTCTTCTTTGGACTCTCTCAAACTTCTCCATGTCCTTGTTAAAGTGTGGTGCCCAGAACTGGATGCAGTACTCAATCTGCCGTCTCATCAGTGCTGAGTAGAGCCATGAAATCACTTCCATGGTTTTGCTGGAGATGCATCAATTGATGCATGCCAGAGTATTATTTGCCCTACTGGCTACAGTTTAGTGCTGTCAGGTCATACACATACTGTGGTCTATTATAGGTCCCAGGTCCATTTCATCTGTGGTGCTAGTCACCGTGGTGTTGCCAAGCCTGTAGGTGTGTTGAGGGTTGCTCACCCATGGTGGAACACTTTACATTTCTCAATATTGAACTTCATCAGGTTCCAATCTGCCCAACTTGCTAGCCCATCTAGGTCTGCCTTTATCTGTAGCCTATCTTCAAGCATGGCTACGCTTCATCACTAGCAAACTTGGCTAGTGAGCTCTTCAGTTCCACATCCAAACTGTTAATAAAGGTGTTGAAAAGTACTGGACTAAACACCAACCCCTTCAGGACACCACTGCCCACTTCTCTCCAGGATGATTCAGATCCAGTCACTACAACTGTCTGGGTCCTATCCTGCAGCCAGTTTCTCACCCACCTGACTGTCTTGGAGTTAAGTCCTGTTAAACCCATTTCCTGGGATGCCATACTTCCTGTATATTCTCTGTCATATAGACCCTTGCCAGACATTCAGGCAAAGGCATGATAATAACTGATGCATGTTCCACGCTATCATGCTTCCTGCCATGCCACATATGCATGGCAGGTGGCGTGATTGTGGAATCAGACATCAGAACTAATCACACTTTTATTGCTGGTACAGGGGATCAAGATACCCAGCTACCACTGCACTGGCAAGTTGCAAGCTTCCTCAGCTGGGAGTTGTCTCAGCTGATGGGGCTCCTAGCTGTGAAGGTGCACCATGTGTTCGCATGGCTGGGAGCCTGGATCAGCTGACAGGTCTCCCAGGCATTGGGCGGAGAGGGGGGCACACTTGATCATGTATTCCATTAATGGCATGATAGGAACTAGCCACCAAATTATGACACATTTTTGTGGAATAACTTTGTGGCTTATTCTTTGTTTTATGATTCTGTTAATTACTTTAATGTGTGGCCATGTTAAAACTTAAGACATGATTAACTGGTTAATCATGTCTTAAGTGTAACATGTGGAAGGTCCATAATCAACTATAATTCTGGAGAACTCTTTTCTCTATTCTGTCTTCCAGAAACAAGGAGCATGTTTTATTTGGGGGCATGTGGTATGCAAGAACTTTATATATCTTACAGACTGCACCCAGTATCTAGGCTCACTCTAATATAACAA
Organism: Caiman crocodilus; assembly: GCA_030014935.1. Lineage (NCBI taxonomy): Eukaryota > Metazoa > Chordata > Crocodylia > Alligatoridae > Caiman > Caiman crocodilus. Next base: position 36,069,730 of record JAGPOW010000261.1, on the reverse strand, counting down.
ACGGAGGTTTCAGATTTAATTCTTTATGTGTTCTGCCATCTTGTAAATTAAGCATTATACCTTGCCCAGCAATTTAAAATATTTAGAAGAATAATCTTTTGTGTAAGTGTGTTTGGGAGCAGGTGAAAGAAAATGTAATGGGTTAAGTGTTTAGAGAATTTAAAATATATATTTCTATCCAGTTGCCTTAATGACTCCATCTATCATGAAATAACTTACCTATATTACTTAAAACAAACAAACAAAAACCAAAAACCCCAAACTTGATGATTCATAATAGTTTCTTTGCAAAATATGGATATTGGCATAAATTCACTGTTAGATAGGCACAAAAATGTTCCCCAAAATTAGTCTTAATCTTGCATAATGAGCAAGTTGCTTGCCAAGTTTAACTTTTGACTTCCAAGTTAGTTCTGTGTAGGAAAAATATCATTCAAAAGTTGTAACTTTTCTTTTTCCTTTTTTTCCCCCCCATACTTCTTACAGGTGTCCAAACTAATTTGCAAGTAAATTACGTTTCCCTGATGGTAGAAACCTATAAATAGTAGTGCTGATTAGGCCATATAGACTTTGTGTGTTAGGTGTCCCATCAGCTCTGCCAGTGCATCTTTATCTTTGTCTGTAATGTCTTTTGTTGGTACAGCACTAGGCATCTCTTGAGAAGACTGTCAGTAATAATTCGTTCCAAATTTTTATTGGTAGTGTTCTAATCTACACAGACACTGCACAGAGATCACCAAACTTATTTCACTTGTGACCCAAGGAAAGGGTGAACTCTAATTTCCCTAGTGAAATGGGAAGTCTCCTGCTGTACCATTTAGTTGCATACATTTGTTTTTATATTGCTACTGAATGAAACTGTTGTCTAAATATCAGCTAAGAACCTTTTTAGTTATTTTTTCTTAAATGAAATCATTACATAAAAAATACTGGAGAAGAACAATTGAAGTATCATGACCAAGTTGCAGAATAAAAACAGATCACGTATGTGCATGCATCTCTATTTCTTATTCTAAAAGTTTCTAAGTTACCGTACATGTTTTCCTGTATGTGAAAATAAATTGTTTGCATAAATATGTTTTACATAATTGTGTATAATATTCTCTTATTTCAGAGTCAAAACCAAGAATCACAACAAAATGCTATAAGAACATCTAAAGTAGATAATTAAAGTATAATTAAGTTTAAATGCGTTGGTGAAGGAATATAAAAATATTTAAATTCAACAGGCTAGTACATTTGCAGTTTTCTTTTATTAGGTGTGAAATCTAGGAATCCCCTGCCAACTCTTGAGGGCTCAATCCAGAATGTTGAACTGAAGTACTGCAGCACATCATTGGTCAAATGTGCCTCTGGGACCGTGGGATCAATAAAAATTTGTGCCAAAGCCCCAGGTATGTGCAGCTGGACCATGTAAAACTTTATTGCCTGTATAGGAGAATTGGCCTTGCTTTTTACAAGAGAATTACTGAAACAAGAATTTACTCATTGTTCCTATGAACCAGAGGGGGAAGGGTTGTATTCTGTTTTTTCACTTGTGCCAGGATGATACAACATGGCTCTAGTAAATTCAGTGTTGACAATAAGTAAATAAAGTAAAATAAAACTTGGTTGATTTTTTTTTTAATTATTTTTTTAATAAAAAAACCAGACTCTAACAACAAGGAAGAAAATCTATGTGAAAACTAGATTATTTTCATTTTAAAGTACATTCACATTTTGTCTTATTTACACTATAATTATGATATTGTGAGTTTTTAAAAATAATTTTAAATGGACAAAACACATTTTTCAGGCCTTACGTTTTTAAGGGGTTTGTTTAGTGTACTTTTTTGGGTACTGCGTCTCTTGAAGAATGAAGTACACATGAAGAATGAAGTAAACATTTCCAAACAATATGTATTTTTCATTTAGTCAGTGTTTAGAGTTTTTTAAATGTAGGAACTATACTTGAATGTCATTTGGAGTAACAGTTCTGTTAGTGGACTGTAATTAACATATGTCATTTGAATTGATTAGTTTATCTGGTATCATTATTTTAAATCTTGTTGGGTATAAAAAAACCTTGTGTAATAACTGTATGAGTAAGTGTTTTTCTGTGACCAAATTTATAACAGCTTGTTCATTGTATTTTGTCACTTTTTTTATGCTTCTGAATTTAGTAGCTGCCCTTCTCAAGTTAAGAAATGTTTGCGTCAAAATTTTTCCTTTGTAATAAAAGGCATAAAAAGTTTAACCTTTATTCAGGTGATGGTGGAAAAGAGAAGCTGATTCCTTTAATTCAAGGCCCTTCAGACACAAGAGACCTACACAGCAGCAAATGGCTCAATGAAAGTAGAAAGCCAGAATCTCTGTTAGCTCCAGATTTGGTAGCCTTTACAATCCAAATTCCACGGTGTATGGACTACTGCCATAATTCTGGTAAGTGCAAAACCCTTGTTAAGCTGATATCAGATTACATTTTCCTATCCAAGGTAGTTTTCTAAAGAGGGACTTGATATAAAATGTGTTAAATGCCAAAGTATTTATTTCACATGCTGCATGCAGATTAATGTACTTTGAAACTTAAAAAACAAAACACACCATATTTATATATATCTTCTTATAATAAGGCATGTTTAATTGACTGTTTGCTTTTAAAAAAAACACATTTTATTTTCATCTTTTTTATTTTTGACAAAAGGCAAGTTTCCTATCTACTGATTTGGTTTTAGATACAAAATCACCAGGTTAGTTCCTGGGTAGACTCAAAATGTTTTGTGTAAATCTGTGGCATATTTTGTCAGTTCCATTCAGAATTTGTTAATCCATATAATAAAAAGTAGCCACCTTTTGAAAACCACTTAGTCTCATCTATCTCATTTTATAGTGTCAGATTTAAGTGGCAAGCAAGTTTAGAGTTTCAGAATGGTTTGTGAATGACTTGAAATTGTTAGTGGCAAGGTTTCTTTCTGAAATATTTGTGGGTATAACTGCTCTTCTATGGTAGGCTTCTGGCTTCCATGGGATTTAAACAAAACATTGGTCATTAGTGATCTGTTTAAACGTACATTGTCAATTTGATATCTAGTTAGTTGAAAACAATTCTAGAAGCGGGTTTGGAAAGTATATATGACCCTAAATCTCCTTGCCAATATATGTTGCTTTAGGAATCAATTTCCCATTTTAAAATCTTACTCTCTCCTTTGTGGTTACATTAAAGAAGGAATAAAATAATAGGGAAAGCTAATTAGTTGATTATAAGGCGAAAACAGTGAAAGTAACTGTATATTAAGTTCTTTGAAACACTAAAAATCTATTGAAAAGTGAGAATTTTTTCCTAGTCTCTTTAATTTATACTACCCTTTGAATTTATGTACATTAACTGTATTTCAAATATAGGCAGAGAATTTTTGTTAAATTAACAGTTTCTCTTTAACTAAAGAGCTGTGTAAATACAGAATGTGAACATGTAATAAATTCTGGAAACCTCCTATTTTCAGATATACTGTAATATCAAAATATCTAACATACTACATTTGAATGTGCATCCTGTTATGTAGACCATGTTTTTAATATTTCAAGTACTACAATGAAAAGTTTGCCTTGTAAAATCATCTGATACAGGTCCCTTTTTCCTCTACTTCCTAATGTCTTCAGAAAAAGGACCTGTTCTTTAGGAGTTTTTCTACTTTGGTCATTAAATACCATGATGTATTCAGTGACTAATCTTTACGGTATATGTTCATAAAATTTGTATTTCATTGGATCTCTAATATCTTTTCTTTGAAGACTCTCAGTTCAGCAATCCTATTTTGGGGTAATGTGTTTAACTTATTGTGAAGAACTTTGCCTGCTTACTATCACTATATGAGAAAAATAATAACTTTTCTGAAGTATCGTGATCACAATCGGAATGAAAATAGCTCAGTTTAACCTTCTGCTTATTTTAGGACATTTCTAACAGAGCATGCTTGAGAGAATTAATAAATAATTTTAAACCAAGCCTTGTCCATATTTATGTATGTGGATTGTTAAAGTGATGCAGCGGTAAAACAAGTCCTAATAAAGAGTTACAGTCAGTGTTGAATGAAGGCAAGTAGTTAACAGAAGTGAGAGTTGAAAAATGCTATAACAAATTATATAGTTTTATTCTCAGCAATCAGCTGTCTTATTCTAAAGGCTGGGCTCCCAGAAGATCGTGTTGATTTTGTATTTTAATTGGCAAGCTGCAAATGACAAACTGATATGTTACCTGAATCATTAGAGCTACAGTTACCATCAGGTTCTGTGAAGAACAGAAATTGATTGAAATTGAGAAGGAAAGAGGCACCAAATTTAAAAGTTTTTGGTCCAGAGGATTTGGTGAGCTGTAAACTGGAAGTGAGTTCTTGAAGGAATTTAGGTAAGCCCTTCTCTCAGCCCTACAAGAGAAGAGGGGTTCACTAAAATAAAAAGAACATCCATGGATCATTTATGTTGAGGTGGGCAGTTTTCCTGTTTTGTTTCAGGTTTTTTTCCCTTTTTAACAAAGGACAGGAGAGCAAAAATATGATGATTTCTTATCTCGGGTAGACAAAGAGCCTGGACCTACAGATGAAGCTGCTGACAAGAATCAGGAAAGCTAAATTAAGAGCTGGTTCAAGTTATGTTGGAATGGATATAGAAAGCTTATCGGAAGATTATGGTGGCAAGGAAGATGTGAATACTCTTGGAACAAATCAGTGTAGTTACTATAGATACGCTAGAATCACTATAGAAATTCATAAAAAGAAACATCTGAATAAAGGAAAAGTGGGAAAAGAAGCTCCCAAAACAAGGGAGAGACAAGTATTCTGGATTAATTTGATAAAACGATAAATTCATATTTTTTATCATTCCCCAGCAAAAGGAAGAATGATATGCTATGCTTCTGGGTGTCAAAGCTAGAGATAGAAGCAGAAAAAAAGCAGATTTATTTCAGGGAAACTTCTAGTTACTTTGGTCCCATGACACAAGAGATTACTGAAAAGGCAACTTTATATATACTTAAGAGAGCTCAAACTGTAAGTATCTCGAGGACAAATGACTTACAATTCCTTCCAGTGCAAGTATGAGCGAAGGAGGAAAGACTAGTCAAATTGTGCACCTCTAACAGGATTTTTAACTATTGTACAGCACTAGATTACTTTCTGTAATGAATGGTGATTGGATTATAACTCATTCATACTGGGAATCAACCGGTGGGATACAAAACTAATAAAGTGGCTAGACTGGGTATAAATTTCTAGAAAAGAGGTTTTCCGTATGTGTAAAATGGTATTATAGTGTTCCAGTTGAATACTAAGAGTACATGAAAATTGAATTATAAAAGACAAATAATAGTACTACATTAATATTTTTATGTGATCTGATGTTCAAGAGAACAGAAAAGTAATGGCTAGTGACAGTAAGTGTAATATAGTGGAGGAAACTGAATCTGGTTACACTTATTTTGGCAAAAGGAGTAATAACTTTAATGTGTGTATCCATCTAATATCCAGAAAAAGGAAGAATTATGCATAGTAGGTATATTTACTGGCAGTTATTTACTCAGAACACAACCCTTTTTTGTCATCTTTCTGTAGTTCTGTGTCCTCCAACCTAGACACATTATATAATACATACAACATTACAGACAGTTGGTGGCTTGCTGGGTGCTATGTACTGTCCCTGAACTGGGGAAGGAAGATCTTTCTATGTCATATTTGAATGCAGCATGTTTATCAACCAGCGCAGCTTATTTCACCTGATATATAAGAGAGAGAGAGAGAGAGAGGGGAATTTGAAAATGAAAGGGGTGTAAACATTTTATATGAGCTATGGTGAGGTGATTAAACTGTATTTATTTTGCAGTATTTAACCGGAATTAAGTATTTAATAACAATCAATAATGGAACATTAAAGCACTGAAGTAAACACAATAATATTACTTTCAAGTTCATATCGTATAAATTAATGGATAGAATAGAAAAGGAAAATGTTGAGCATGCAAGAAAATGTCTAGTTCCTATGTGAGAACCACTAGAAATGAGCAAAAAAAATGTAAGCTATATGTCAAATAGAAGTTGGTGGCACCTAAGTTAATTTAAAACAACATGCTTTTAAGTTGAGTATTTTGAGATACTTCTATCTATAATTATTTGAAAGATGCACCTAATTCTGTCTCCCTTTATCAAAAATCACTGAAAAGTTTCTGTGAAAATATTTATTTCTGTGTAAATTTTCTCTGCTTCCAAAAACCTTATGTTGAAAGAACACTTTGGAGTATGCAAAAGCTCCATTCATTATAACACTGCCACCAACACTACACTATGATTCTTTTTGTATCATCTAGCAGTTGATTTTATTCAGTAGAGTCGACTGAAAGAGATGAGACAGTTTTTAATATACAGTTCTACTTAAAATAAGTTGTTTGAAATGAAATTCTCATTGGCAACTGTTTCCTACTTCACCACTCAGGGCCAGAATATTATAAGTTCCAGCAGAGCTAGTTTTAAAAACTGGGACAATTGGTTTCTTTTAAATATTTGGTTTGAATTTAAGTGAATGAATATATTGTTAGTATTTAAAAAGAACTTTTGAGAGAGAATTGTATGCATTGGTTTGAAGTACTTAATATTTTTTTGACACGACAAATGAGTAGGAATGCTTATATACTGTAGTAATTAAAGACAACCCACATTTGTGGTTTGGGCATAAATGTGTAAAAATTATACCCATCTATCTTATTACATTTCCTCCCCTCTCCCTGAGGACATCACTATGCGTTTTATCTGTAATTGTTGCCAGTTTTCTATCATGTTCCCACTGGGCTTCTGGTGCAAAAAAATCTTATCCTCTTGCTGACAGAGCTTGCCTGAATGATTTCATGCTCTTAGCATTTTTTTCACGGGAATTAGAGGCAAAATGTAACTACAGCTGAACACAGCATCTATTTTTGTAATTTTGAAGTTTAGACTGTTATTGGAACTAAATGAAGAGATGCAGGTGTTCTCCAGTTCAAGTCCTTTGGGATTTTTTGATGGTAGATGCTTGAAAAGAAAATGCATGTGTTTCCAGAGTCAAACAGCAGCTGTGGACAAGGATTTATGTTTTTCTCAGAACTTTGGGATTTCAAAATGTTACATTTAATCACATGCCCAGAAAGGAGAGCAAATGTTAAAGATGTTGCATATAAAACTAGGGGACTGATCTCTTTACCATACCAACTAGTTGTGGGAATACAGGAACAAAGTGATCTTTAATCTTAATATGAACAATTTCAAAAGGATTATGATAGCTGCCAGGACTCAGTCTTTTGAGAACTGTGCAATTGCAACAGAGAACATTTTTATCCTCTTAATTACTTTTAAAATCTTGTTTATTCTTGTTATTTTGCCTTTTAAAAATCCCTATGTAAGCCATGTATGTTCCTAAATACACAGTGTTCATGTTATACTTCTGTTAGTGTAAGGTGAATTAGATTTCAGGCAATTATGCGTTCTAAAATGGATTCTATTAACTGTGTCCTGTAGTTTTCAAAATTGAATTAAAAACAACAATTACAATACTTAGACTATGAGGCACTAGAATTAGAAAAGTTTCTAGGTTACAAAGCATTTAAGAATTAATATTCAGTAGTAGCAACAAGTGAACTTGTTCTATACATTTTTTTAAAAAAACTGGGATTTTTTTGGCAATCCTTGAAGATATGTACTCTGCAGATGCATTTATACATTTTTTTTTAAAAACTACACCTAATGGACAGTTTTGTAAAGTTGTGATTTTCTACATGTTAATTTTTTGGGTTTTTGTTTGAGGAAGAAGTATTTCCATGTTGGAAATAAACTTGACATAAAAGTAGTTGTGCTTTGCTATATGAAGTGCTTCTGCTGTTAGACAGTTGTATGTAGGAAAGGATTGGTTTCTCCTCCTAGCTTCTGTGGTGAAGTCACAGTTCTACATTCATTATATAATTGTTTGTATACATGGAAATCATGATGAAATGAATTTAGCATTTTAGGTTTATTGCGGGTTACATTCAGGACAATAGATAGGGGAAACAAAGCAGGAGTGAAAAAACATTTTCTAATTAGAATCAATGGGGAACTAGTTTTTAAGTAAGATTCAAAAGTCCCTTTTTAACTTGGTAGGTTTTACAGTTGTAACGATATGGACCAGAGAAAGAAATACCTTTGATACTGGATGTAGGACTTTCTGCCCCACATAACCTCTATCTGTTGGCTTATAAAGATCCTACCACTTTCTGTGGCTATGAAGTGTCGGAGCCTGTTACTTGTGCTGACAGGGAAGATTCTTCTTTTGGTGCAGTCTTTTATTCTGCTTGCCTTGATTGCAATTCCATCCGATGGGAATAACATCTGGGAGGGGCAAATTATCGTATTTACTTGAATATAAGATGAGCTTCCCTATGCTGGCTGGGGAAAACAGCTTCTCATCCTACATTCACATACAAGAAAATCACATTAAATACACTGTCTTATCATTAAACTACTGCCAAAAGAAGCATGTGCTCAGTAATGAAAACTGACTATGAAGTTAATTAAATGCAACCAACACTGAGCATGACTATAAAACACATGGCCTATAATGGACAAAACATACTGATCTCCTACGGGGGGCAGCCCAAACTCTGCTGCTGATGTGCAGAGGAAGGCCAGCTTCAGAAGGATTGTAAAATGGAACTGTATGCCATAGGTGACTGGTGCCACTTTAGTTGGGGGGGCACATGCCCCCTCTGCAACCAGTCCCGTTGATTGGGGGGGGCTGCAACCAATCCCGCCAACCAGGGGAGGGTCCCTTGCTACTGATTTTACTCCCTGGGGGGCACCTGTGGCCAATCCCGTGATGGCCAATTGCTGCACTGTGACTGCTTCTGGGAGTGGCTGTGGCTATTTCTGGGAGTGGCTGCAGAGATTGGCTGGCACTTGCAGGGGGGGCACCAGTGCTCCTGCCTGCCCACCTGCCCATCACCTAAGCAGCGAGTGCAGCCAGTCAGGGAGTACACGTGCACACCCTATGCATTGCCACTGCTCTGTGAAGTCTGCAGTCAGATTGGGCACTGTTCACAGAGCTGCACCAAGGAAAAACACTGTAATCTGTGTAGGAAAGAGGGGCACTCTTTCAGGAGATGTCTTGGGGCACAGCCAGAGAGGTGGAGGAGGTGCTATCCATGGTTCTAGTTTCGGAGGCTCAGGATGCAGCGGGCCCAGAAAGCGAAAACAAAATGGAGCTGGAGGTCCAGAATCAGGAGGAGGGATAAGGGGAAGAGGGCACTCCAGATCCAGGGTCCACCCCCATTGACCAAGCAGTAAAAGAGACTTGCAAACTGTTGGAGCAGCTGAGCAAGGACTGTGCCTTATCACCAGCCCCAACAGAGGAGTTGGGGAATAGAAGGGGAACCGAGGAAACAAATGAAATGGACGTGACTGTGGGATCCTCCAAGACAGGAAACCAACATACTGATGGATACCTACCACAAGGATAGGTTAGCATAGTCCACCTAAATTAGATATATGGTCATGCCCATTGTGCACATTCCCTCTCAGCATGGACTCTTTTCAAGTCATGGTGAGCTACTACATTGACTATGCTTCAACTTTCTCTTCATTTTCATAGCTGAACTGTGCCTTTCTTTCCCATTTCCAATGATTCCTGTTTCTCCAGCAGCCTTAAGTGTCTGGCAGACATCACCAAATGGGGCCCTAAGCAGTTCAGCCAGAATCCCTGTCATCCCCTCTATCAGACTGTCGTATATGATTACTGTTGTTCCACCCTTCATGAGGTGGAGTCTGACCAGGTTGCCCTATGCCTCATCTCTCTATAAATTTTTGAAGGATCCTAAGGAGTAGTGACAAGAATACCCAGTTGCAGTAATGAGTGGGAGTCCAGTTAATACATAGTTTCTTTTTGGGGGTTATCTGGAGTACAAAATCATACTGAGAAGTGCTGAGTGATGGTATCACCATGGCTTGAAACACCTGTTGACTCTGCTGGGGCCCAGCTCAGTGAACTCTATGTTAAATCATGAGCCTTGGCTTTAGACTAATAGCATTCATAGTTTGTACTATATACGTAGGTAGGCACAAAAGTGCTGCTTAAAAGCATGTTTATGGAGTGCCTGTGCTAAAACTTGCAACAGTTTCAAAACAGGTGAAATGCATCAATTCTGGATGAGCTAAGTCTATGGGTACTGATAATAATTTGCCTACATGTTTATTTCAAAGTTAATGTTTTCAAATTTGCCCCTCACTTCCATGTGCTTAGAGAGAACAGGGCCTGACAGTAAAGGGAGGGGGGAAGAAGAGACTGCAGGGGAAAGAAGTTGGAGTAGGGCAGGGGACAAGGGGGCCACCTGATCTCCCCAGATTTATTTTCTCTGCTGTTACAGTGGTAGGGGGACAAGTTCATGGCAAACCTCCACGAACTCCATGAGAATGCAGCCCATCACCTCCCAGCTGTTGGGGCTGGAGGGGGGTGGAGCACCCCTGCACCTCAGCCAGAACCACTGCGGGGGGGCACACCATGTTGGGGCTTTCTCCCCTCCCCTCCCCTCCCCTGCTGACTGGCCCCACCAGGACTGGGAAATGTTAGGTGTGGGGGAGAAGGTGATGCAGGGGAAAGAGGAGGATCTTGTCCCTGCTTCAGCTCCCCCTGGTGTAGCCAGAACCACTGGGGAGGGAGAATGTGTGGTGAGGGTGTTTCTCCCCACCCCTCTGACTGACTCAGCTGGGGCTGTTGAATGCAGCCCTGCCACCTATTAGGATCAGGAGAGGATGTGGAAGAAGCAGAGACCTCTTTCCCAGCCTCCCTGAACCCAACCAGAACTGCTGGGAGGGGGCCTGCTTTCTCCACTCCCCTGGTGACTGGCCTAACTAGGGCTGGAGAATGCAGCCCCACCCCCTGTCACCTGTTAGGGGCAGGAGGGGGAAGTGAGGGATGGGGAGAAAGTTGAGGTCCCTGCCTCCACCCTAGTGGCATTCCTACCCCTAACAGCAGACATGGGGCTGGGCCAGTCAGTAGGGAAAAGGAAAAGCCCCCTGCAGTATGCTTCTCCCAACAGTCCTAGCCAGGGGTGGTACCAGGGGTGGAGTCTTTTGCTTCCTCCGTGGCCCCCCGCCCCCCACAGTACGGCCCAGCTAGTAGATGCAGGCAGGATACAAGGCTGAGGAACAGAGGATTTGCTATATTGGCTCTGTGACAGCTGGCCTTGGGCAGAAGAATGCAGGCAGAGGCTAGCCTGCTTGTCCTGTGAGAGGGGATTAGCAGGGAAGCTGCAGCACATCCTGAGATGCCAGGGGACTGCAACCTAGCTTGAGTTGGTGGGGCATCTGGCACAGAAATTCGATAGACTGGTCTTACCTCAATTGATTAAATTTGAAACTACATCTGTCCGGGTCCATCTTAAACTGAGATTGGCCATTTTGAAACTGGTCTGTGTGCACGAACTTTTGTTCTGTTGCAGGTTTAGACTGGTTTCTGATCACCAGTTTGTGTAATTTTTGTCCCTAGCTTTGAAGTAATAGAGGTCTGTGCTGATGCTGTTACTTGTAGGTAGTAGAACTCATTTACCCCTTTTTCATTTAGAAAATAAAACGGCCTAAGAAGCTACACAAAACAGAACAAATATCCTACTTTAATAAATTTAGATTACAGAACTAAACCTGTAAAAGATAAGAAATGCCAATTACATGTTAATCTCAAACCATAACTATATCCTTTTTGGGTATGTATTATGAGTAGGGGATCTACCCAACTTAAAGAGGTGGCTGGCCAATTTTGTGGGGAGATTGCTGGGCTGAGCACCTTTGCAAGATGGTCATTGCTGGGTCCCCCCCTACATCCCTGTTCGGTCAATGGCCGCCCTACCTCTCACTACTGATTGGCTGTGAGGGCTGTCATCATATGGCCTGCTACTAGATGCTGATTGGTAGACACATGTGAGGCCACATGACAGGCATCCATCTCAGCTAATCAACAGCACAGTTGGGGGCAGCAGACGTCTTGGGTTCCCTGTTTGTCTGTAGCCCTTGCCTTCCTGTGAGGACTGTTGGCTCCTTTTGGGAAGCTACTGTTTTATTTAAGTAAGTTTTCTTTTTATTTTCTTTTTTTCCCCCACAAATTTCATGGACCATGCTGGTTTTCGTATTTTCTACAGAATCATAATTTTGGTGGGTCTCTAATTATAACAGCCTCTTTAATTACCTTTATCACATTATGCTTCTTCCATGGAAGTTGCACTTCATTCATTTCCCAGGTTGGCACAATTAAAGTTGCATGGGTAACATTAAGTTTAGCATTTCCAAAATTTCAAGGACTTGCTTTAGTAACTTGTAATAACACTTGTACATAATAAAATATATAATACAAATCACACATTAGATCCTAATTTCATAATGATATTAGGTAATACATCTTTGAATGGTGTCTTTGTAAACCATATTTCTATAAAGCAGTTTTCCTACTTAAAGCATCTGAAAGCATTTTATTAACCAAGGTGAATAGATACTGATAGTGCAGAGATTTTTCTGGGAACCTGACAGCTGTTATACTCAGCAATTGCTGACACATAGCTTTAGATGTTAAAAATCTGTTTTTAATTGAGAGACTGTATGTTGGCCAAGATATTGGGATAGCCCTTGCTCATGGGATCTTCAACTTCCACTTGAATGCTTACCAGAGATGGGCATAAGGGACTGTAGCTGTTTACTTTCAGCTAATCTTTAAACTGTCTCCAACTTTTAAAAATTTAATTAAATCGACATAACTGTTCGTTTTGTAAAGATAGATGCTGTATGTACTGCTGGTAGTTCATTTTTGTTGAAAATAAGTAAATAGAGCAATTAAAAAAAACAGAATATTGATAGGAAAATATAAATTAAGTTCTATGCAAGTTTAGATAAATTCCTTTATTTTTCAAATGACACTGTTCTTTTAAAGCATAACATTTGATTAAATATTATAGTTGTCCTTCTTTAAGGGTACTGCATTTTAATACAATGTAACTTTTTAATTAAGAATTTCAGTTGTATTTATAGTTTACGCTGGTTATGATTCCAAAACCTTATCTAATTAAATAGCATTCATATTGCTGTTGATCTAAGGCCATGAAGAGATGTTAATTTTTACTGGGGATATTTATGAGACATTCCCAGCAGTAGGAATTTTTCTGGGAGAGGGAACATAGACATTCAACCTTCAATACTCTCTCTTCCCTGCTCTGCCCACTTTCCCCAGACTGGGCTGATGCTGATCTGGGGAAGGCATGGGGAGCAGTGCCTGCTCTACTCTTCCCAGTCCCCAAAAGAGTGGAGCAGCAACGAAGGACTGTCCTCAGCATTTTCTACTCTGCTCCCGCTCTGGGAGGAGAGCAGGGGGAAACTAGGGAAAAGACAGGGAGTGGCAGCACTGACACTAGGGAGGAAAGTGTCTGTCACTGTACCCTGCCTCTTCCCCAGATTGGGCATTGCCCAGCATGGGGAACAGATAAGGAACTTTTTGCCTTGCTGCTCCTTTCCCCTCCTGGACTGACCCATTGGCCCACTCTCCAGTAGTTAAGAGAATGTGTAGGCTACTGCTGAAATATTTTCTGCAATTTAAAAAGCATTTGTTGTGTGCAAAAAAAACCATACTAGCAATATTTGGACATATTTTAAAATCAAAACTCAGGCCATTCATTTTGGAACATAATCTCAAATATACAAATAATGAAAACTACTTCCCCTTCTCCCCAGCTCTTTTCTCCCCCCAAGAGCTTTAGCAAAATTAAAAAGGAAGTACATCACCGTGACTCATAGGAATTTGCCATACTTGACCACACAGAAATTTTAAGATAATTGTACAGTTACAATACGATTTTGTAAATATGGTGTCCTATGAAATATAGAATAGACAAAACTGATTAGGATTTAATTAGAAAGTTAACTGTAATCCACAAATACAATACCAGTGATACAGTCTCATCTAAAATAATATTTTTCTATACCAAAGAAAGGTTTTTCAAGGTGACTAATTTTGAGACCCTCAGTTTTTAGGTGCCAACTGCAGAAACTGTCAACCATGATCTTGGTGCCTCAGAAGTAGAGTGCTATGAGAGCATTTTAAGGGTGCTGTGAGGTGCTACACAGTATGTACTGTTAAATGTACAAATCCCTGTACAAGATATATACCCAATAGAAATCCATAGAATCAAAAACATTCTCATCCAATGGTTTGTTCTTTCTGAGCTCTTTGCAACTGAAGAATTACTCTTATTTTACATTGTCAAAACATAGTAGAGAATAACTATTTCTGAGGGGTGCCTCGAATCTAAAAAGGTCAAGAACTGCAGCTCTAGGTCAGTGGTGCTCAGCTTTCCAGCCCTGTGGGTCAGAGAAGCAGCTTGAGGCCAGTCTGTTGGCCAGATCCAATGTGATGTTGGTATATGGAGTAAGTCCATGGGTTTGATCCAGTGCACCTGATCTAGCTACAGACCAGCCTCACATACTGACATGTCCACATGTACTAGATTTGGCTGTGGAGTGGCCTCGCCAGCCACAAATTAGTGTTGCCACTGCTACCCCATGCCAAATTTCCAGGCCCAGGGGGAGCTCCATATTCTGGGTGACGTGGCCCCACAGACCAGAGGTTGAACACCACTGCTTTAGATAATCCTATTTTTCATTAAGGGATTGGCCACCCTCTGCCAGTTGTCTTAAGTTGGGCATCCAGTAATCAGTGCTGTCGAAACAATTATTTTGAAAATTTGCTGTGTTATTTTGTGTGTGCTTAATAAGTAACAGCTGCAGGGGTGGTTTTTTTTTCTCCAGTGTACCCTCATACAATTAATCTGCACCAAATACCTATCTATCTCCATTTTCCTGTGCTGCTGCAAAGGAAAGTAGTAGAAGTGGGAGCTTTTCGCATGCCTTCAAGGGGAAAAGTGGTGGTGGTGGTGGTTTTGCCATGCTGCTATGTGGAGAAATAGTGGCAGTGGCTGGTTCCTAGCACCTGTCTGTCTGTACTGCTCAACCTGAATGGGTCATTCTGACCTGCAGTCAAAAAAAGGTTCCCATCTGGTGTGTCAAATAGGGTGCTTTTGAAAATCCTCTGATTAGTAGGCTGTTATATAGAATAATACTATTTCCCTCATATATAATACCACACCTAAATTCATCTTATTCTTCACTATAATATACATGCATATTATAGATGCACTTTGCTACAGATATCTCTATAAAGTAATGATTTAAAAAAGAATAATTATTTAGAACATAATTACTACAAACCTATCAGAATATTTAATACATATGTCATGGTAATTTTAAATCTTATTTAAAATTGTCTTAATATTCTTTTTACGCTTTGGAAAACTACATATACTTGAGGAATCCATTGGTAAGATTATAATAGAAACATAAAATAATGAAATAACCACATTTTAAAAAATATTTACTTAATTGAAATTTGATTTGCAGTTAAATCAATTTGAGGAAGGAGAGGCAGCAACCCAGCAGAGACCAATGGTTTTTATTAAAATAACAACTCATGTTCATATGCCTCAACTTAAAGCCCAAACTGAATTTGGGCAAGGGCACATATAGAACTTGGACCCTGTCTTTACACCAAGGTCTTTTGGTGCTAATTTATTGTAGCTAAATGCTACGTTATATCTACAATGTAAAATGTCACAAGAAAACAAGAAAGTGATTTAGAATTATCTTTTAAAGATCAGACATGCAGGTTTGAAAACTTTAGGCTTTAATCTTTGTCAAAAGACCTGGAAAATCAGTTTTCTCTCTCTCTGTCTCTTTCTCTCTCCGTGTAAGTAAAGGTATGCGAGAGTGTGTGTAAATATCTATATAGAGCTATATCTGTGTTGTGTGTGCATGTGTGTGTGTATACCTATAACAGAGTGTGTGTGTGTATAGATATATCTATATATGTGTATAGATGTATCTATATGTGTGTGTATATCTGTCTATTTAGACATATAGATATGTGCATGTGGGGGGGTGTGCATATGTGTATATTAGGGTGGTCAATTAATCACTTAACATGTGTGATTAAGACGTTAATTGGTTCTTGCATTAATTTTTTTTAACACGTTAATCACACATGTGGTTTTGGAGCCTGTGTCTGGGATCTGCTCTGTCACCATCACTGCTGCCTCCAGGCCACCCAGCGGGGTAGCCTACAGGCACAAGCAGTCTTCACACAGCCAGAAATGCAAACTGACAGCATGTAAATCAGCACCCAGCAGGTAAGTCTGTGGAGGGGAAGGAGTGGAGAGGGGCAGATTGAAGCCCCTACGGTAAGGGAGAGAGTGGAATAGGTGCTGGGGTGAATGGGGTCCCAGGGCAGGTCATGGGACAGAGACACAGGTGGCTTGTCCAGGAGCACGGCTCCCTGCTGCTGCACACTCCCCCAGGGGAGGTATGAAGGGCATGTGCCCCCCAGAGTTGTTTGCAGGGCAGAGGTGGGCTGCCCGCTGCAGGCTGGGTCTCTGCCCTGCAGCCTTTGTCTCAGGTGTTGCGTGATGTCATGTTGTGCCTTTTGCACCTATACAGTACAAATTTTAACTAGAAATAAGGCCCTATTTTACAATAAGGGAAACAAAGCATTGAAACTATTTGCCTGCAGGTGTGCACTTAAACTCCTGTAATAGAAAGAGTTCAAGTGCCTTATATTATTTTTTATTCATTAGCCAAGAGTTAATTATTAGAATGGTGTTGCTAGTTGTGACAATGAGAATTAAAGGTTAATAATTCTGCTTTATTTTTTCAATGGTAACAAAATATGACATAATGATCAGCTTGTGAAAGGGATGACTTAACACAACTGCTGATGCACTTGGAGTGAAACATCTTTATCAAGTTAATACAAGAAGCAGTCATGCCCTACTTGAATTACTCAATTTTAATAGCTGAGCAACAGCCTGCATGTGGACTTTGAAATCCTGGGAAAATAAGATGCATGCATGCTTACATTTAGATGCCTAAAGCTTTTACTTTTGCAGCAGCTGGAAAATGTCAAAGTTGTCAGCTACTAGCTGTTGTCTACATTTTTGGTGTTAAGGGAGATGTGGTCAGTTCAGTTACTGACCAACTTCACTGTTATTTTAATTGCTGCATTCTGAATTCATAAAACTATTAGTCTTTATAGTTTCACAAGTGGTTAACCACTTAGAAAGCAACTTTCAAAATTCAACAGATTGAGTTCTGTTTTGCATTTGAATCTAGGACTCAAATTATTTATTTATGAGAAATAAAATCTGTGTTTCTCAAAATTACAACATTTTCTCTGAGATAACCAAGTAAATCCATTGGTTCATTTGAGTCAATTTTAAAGACTGTCTCTTGAGAAATTAAACATCAGTTAGACATTTATGTCCTGAAAAATCTTATAAGTGGCATGACAGAGATGCTTCAAATTTTCCATATTGCTAAACTTAATTGAATTCATGCACAAGGGCTATTTTTGATGAATGTAGGTTATAATAAATCAATGTTATTAAGAACAGTTAAATATAAACTGTTGGGAATACATAGGCTAGAGACAGAGTTAGGTGAACAGTTCAGGCATGTAGCCTGATTCTTCTTATTTTTGGATTAGCACTCATTCTTGATCTTCAGGTTCAGAGAGTGTCTTCCTAAATAACATCTCTTGATCTGGCTTTGGCTGTCTCTTCACACAGCTAAATCTTTCATCCAGACACTCACTTCATATCTTGACTGTCACCATCTGTTCCTTGGCAACCTTGAGAAGAATCCCACATGTTGAGGATGCTGCTGCAAAAATATTTTTTCTGGCTTCTCACTTCAGCCTTTTTGTCCTAACCTGTATGTCCCTTCACTTGCTCCCCCATTTCATATTATCCAAACAAAAACGTCTCTTTCGCTTTTAGGGTAGGAACAGAAGTTGCACATGAGCCAGTTTAAGTGATGAGAAAAGGCTAAGTACAGACAGTCAGAAATCCCATTCAGTCTTTGCAGGTTAGCCTAAACTGCAGAGATTAAACTGAGAAACAATTGGACACACATTCACTTTTGATTCAGGAAATGCAGCCACGTAGGAAATGCAGTGGCTCAGGCCAGAAGCCCAGGAGTGGGCTGTATGTTCACTTCCTCTTCCTGCTGCCCCTGAGGTCTCTGGGATCTGCAATTACAACAACAGGATTGTGTAGGGTTGCTTATAACTCTTCCAGCTTCTAGGTGCCTGGTGCCTCTGGGATTGGTAGTCCATGGTCACAGGCAGCAGTAAGTTTTTAGCAGGCCAGCTCTACTTGGGGGAAGGAAAGTTTTCTTCCCCCTTCCCAGGCCACAGCCCCCAGCTGGGTTTTGCCTGGGTGGGGCAGTCCCTGCCTCTCCTTTCTTCCACCCCCAAAAACCCTCCCAAAACCCAAAAACCTTCTTTGCTGGAGCAGACAGCACAACCCAGCCCAGGGTTAGAAAGCATGCTGGGATGCTGGGGGACTGATTTAATTTGAACCAGGAAGTGGGCTGGGACAGAAGTTTGACCATAAACCAGTTTGACCCAAATCAGTTAAGTCTGATACTACATTTAGCCAGGTTTATCTTAAACCTTTTTCAGATATTTTGAAACTGGTTTACGTGCACTGAACTTATGTTCTGTTACAAGTTTTAACTAGTTGCTGATCATTTAAACTGGTTTATGTGTAATTTCTGTCCTTAACCTAAAAGTCAGACCCAGTCTGCAGTCTTTGTCCAGACAAAGATGAAACTTCTTGTTTCTGACCTTCCATGAGCTTCCTTGATTTCATAGATTTCATAGACATTAGGGCTGGAAGGGACCTCAGGAGATTGAGTCCAGCCCCCTTCCCCAAGAAATCAGCTGGGGTCAAAGGATTCCAGCAAGATAAGCGTCCAAATGATTCTTAAAGGCATCCAGAGTAGCGGAGACTATTCCAGGTCTTGGGGGCTTGGACAATAAAGAAGATTTTCCTTGTGTTCAGCCTAAAATGGTCTTGGAGGAGTTTGTGATCATTGGACCTTGTTATCCCTTGGGGCACTCTGGTGAACAGGTGTTCCCCCAGATCCTGGTGAATACCCCGATGTACTTATAGGTTGCCACCAGGTCACCCCTGAGCCTGCACTTTTCCAGGCTGAAGAGTCCCATGGCTCTCAGCCTCTCTTCATAAGGCCTATTCTCCAGTCCTTGGATCATGTGTGAGGGTCTCCAGTGGATTCTCTCAAGCTTCTCCACATCCTTCTTGAATTATTGCTCCCAGAATTGGATGCAGTACTCCAACTGCAGCCTCACCAAGGCCGAGTACAGCAGGAGAATGGCATCCTGAGACTTACTTGGGAAGCATCTATGGATACAAGCCAGAGTTTGGTTTGCTTTACCAGCTGCAACATCACATTGGTGGCTCTTGTTTATCTTGTGGTCAGTCATGACCCCCGGGGTGCTAGTGAGCATAGCACTGCCAAGTCTATAAACATGCTGCACTTTTCCCCCCAAGGTGAAGTACCTTACATTTGTCAGTATTGAATGTCATCAGGTTTGTGTCTGCCCATTTTTTTCAGTCTATCCAAGTCGGCCTGGGTTGCCAGCCTATCCTCAGGTGTGGACGCTCTACTCCAAAGTTTGATGTCATCAACAAACTTGGCTAGTCTACTTTTGACACCAGTATCCATGACATTGGTAAAGATGTTAAAGAAAACAGGTCCAAGGATGGTACCTTGGGGAACGTGAGTGGTCATGGTGCGCCATGACAATTCATTTCCATTGACCATTATTCTGTGAGTCTGGCCTTGGAACCAATTCCCTAGTCATTGGACTGTGATGTAGCTGAGGCCACAGTTGTTTAGTTTTTCCAAGAGGAGATCGTGGGACTCCAGATCAAGGGGGTTTTTTTGAAGTCCAGATATATGATGTCAGTCTCCTCTCCCTTGTCCAGGTAATATGTCACCCAGTCGTAGAAGGAGATAAGATTGGTCAGGCAAGACCTACCCACAACAAACCCTATTCCTCAGGTTGTTGCCATCAGTCAGCTTGTCAAGAATGGTCTCTTTGGTGATTTTTTTCCTAGAATCTTTCCAGGGATTGAGGTCAAGCTGATTGGCTTGTAGTTCCTTGGATCTACTTTCCTCCCTTTCTTGAAGATGGGCACCACATTGACCTTCTTCCAATCTTCAGGTACTTCACCTGAGTTCCAGGAGTTTTCGACAATCTTTGCCAGTTGCTGGGCTATGACTCCTGCCAGCTGATCTTGCTGATGTTCTGGTTTGACTCATTGCTCTGACTCTGGTAAGACTCTTGATATTCCCTGATTCTGGTTCCACACTCATGGTTTTGGTTCAGTGGGAGGTCAATGCTTACATTTGCCCTCCCCTCCCCCTGGTCGCAGAGTGGGGAAGGGGAGAGTCCCCCAGTGGCCAGTTGCAGATCGGGAGGCGGTGGGGGGCAGAACCGCAAACTGGAAGTGCTTCTCCACACTGCTGTAGCTGCTTCCAGTTTTGCAGCCAGCCAGCACACCCCACAGCCCTGGACCCGGGCGCAATGACCTCCTACTGCCCCCTTGCTGACATACCACTGTTCTGGTTTGACTTTCAACTCTGGCTTCTGGTTTCTGATCCTGGTTAACCCTCAGCTTACCTTGTGCCTGGGTTCAGCTTTTGACCTCAGATTGTGCTGACTTTGGCTGCAACTTTTGAATCAAATTCAAGCATCAGGCCCCTGCAGACCCCATCTCTCTGGGAAACCACCCTGGACTACACCTGTAGTTTGGGTAACTAACCCTACGCAAGACCACCTATGCCCTGGTACATCACAGGGAACTTGTTATTTGTTTGTATAGTATTTGTTCATATAATGCCTACCAGAATGGGGCATAGACCAATGATTGTTGTTGCTAAACATTATGCCAATACTGTATAAATATATTAATACCATCTGTAGAATAGGCACCAGAAAATTACTGTAAAATTCTATTTTTACCATTACCATTGAATCATTTTTTCTGGCCATTGCTAGGCAGGTGTGTCTTTACTGCAACTCTTCATATATGAAGTAATAATCAGCTCTTGTGGAGTCTGATTAGAGCTGCTTATCCTCTGCCAAGTCTCCTATATTTTTACTCTTTGCTAGTAACTAGGAGCATGTTGGATGGAGGTAGGGGAAATGAAATGAAGATGAATAAAGCAATAGGATAACCTATAATGCCCTGAAATTGCTATCTAATGTTTGAATTATGATGATGTTAGGCTTGTCTGAATATGCTGAGCCACAACGAAAATATTGTCACAGGTGTTGTCACACATGGAGAAGATTTCCCATTATGTTTATTTCCTTCCCCCTGAAAGTAGATAAGTTGGAGATAAAGCTCTATATCAGAGTGATTTTAGTACATAGGGAGGAAGCAGGTGTAGTCCAGAGTACAGGGATAAGAAAAAAAGGATGCTGCTGGTAGAAGTTGCAGACCTCTTTCATTTTCATTTTCCTTTCTACTTTGCTTCAGTGAGACATTTTCAATAAAACATTTTACCGGTTGTCTTGAAAAGAACCAAATGAAGCCTAGCCTGGGAATATATTTGCAGCAACATATAAATGTGAGTGAAATCCGTTAGGTTTTACTAAAAATCCTAGTAAATATGAACAAAATTTGTTGGTTTATAAATAATTTGTTCACTCCTGACTCTGGGTGTGCTCCCTTTCACAACTATTTTACAGTTTTTGCTAGTAGGACTGTGTACACTGTAGCTCTATGGAATTTAGCCTTCACCACAAAATTAAGCTCCAGAAATGCAAATGTCATTTTTTCAGCTATGATTGTGAGAAGACCACTGAAAACTTTAAGTAAAAGGCAACTAATGCAATGGTGCCTCCCTGCATACATCTAAAGAAATCCCGTGGAGTTTATAATTCCATGTCCATGAGGTCTGGCTTTTTTCTAAGACACTTAGGAATTTTGCTATTTTTCCTGCAGAAGTTACCATTTTGGAGCAAACGTATTTTGTTTTGTCTTCACGTTTTACTGGGATCTGCCTGCAGATGACTCTTGCTTTGGATGAAAGCAGTCAGATTACGGCATCTGTCACCTGCATTCTTTGGTAAAAGCAGACATGACAGTATCACAGAGCTGGAGCTAGACATTAGTTGAGAGTAAGGGGAGCCAGAAACATGGGCTTGTGAAGTAAGCTGCCTATAGCATGGAATATCAAGAGGCCCAGGACCCACAGAAAAAGATTTCTTTGCCTCAAAGCTCCAGCTTTCACTGATATACATGAGAGCAGGAATTACTGAAGTGCTCTCTTTGGACAGTGTCCACAGGAATGAAGAGGCTGGGAGGGAGGGTGGGGGAAGGGAACAGGGTGGGGGCGTAGTCACTACTCTTTTCACTAAAAAGGCTTAAAAGTTTGAATAATTTATCTTAAAACATTTTTTTTTGGTTTAGGATTATTGTCATATTTCTTAAAGACATTGATAATGAAACCTCTGGCCAGGATATTTCAGTTCATCTGATTTAAAATGAAAGAATTATCCTGGTGCATGTCCAGGAAGGGCCAGCAGGGGAGGTTATGCTCAGGGGCAACCAGCATGGGTTCATTAGGGGCAGCTCTTGTCAAACCAACCTGGTGGCCTTCTATGACTAGGTCACCAAGTCCTTGGATGCAGGTGTCACAGTGGATATAGTCTTTCTGGACTTCGGGAAGGCCTTCAGCACGGTCTCTCACCCCATTCTCAGTAAGAAACTAGGAGACAGTGGTGTTGATGCCTACACGGTCAGATAGGTCACTAACTGGTTGGAAGGCTGCACCTAGGGAATGGTGGTGGACGGGTCTTATTTGACCTGGAGGGATGTGGGCAGTTGGGTTCCCCAGGGCTCAGGCCCGTATTATTCAACATCTTCATCAGTGACTTGGGCAAGGGGGTAGAATGCACCCTGTTCAAGTTTGCAGATGACACTAAAATGTGAGGTGAAGTGGGTACGCTAGTAGGAAAGAAGAGGCTGCAAGTGGATCTAGACAGGTTACAGAGGTGGACTGAAGAGAACAGGGTGGGGTTCAACACTGACAAGTGCAGGGTAATGCACCTGAGGAGGAAGAACCAGCGGCGAACCTACAGGCTAGGGAACTCCCTTCTCACCAGTGTTGAGACAGAAAAGGATCTTGGAGTCATCATTGATGCCACAATGAACATGGGCCAACAGTGTGGGGACACAGTCAGGAAGGCCAACCATACCTTGTCATGCATCCACAGATGCGTCTCATGCAGGTCCTGGGAGGTGATCCTCCCTCTCTGTGTGACATTGGTCAGGCCACAGCTGGAGTACTGCATCCAGTTCTGGGCGCCGCATTTCAGGAGGGATGTGGCCAATATGGAGAGGGTCCAAAGGAGGGCCACCCACATGATCGGGGGCATTAGGGTAGGCCCTACGAGGTGAGGCTGAGGGACTTGAACCTGTTCAGCCTCCAAAGGAGTAGGCTGAGAGGGAATCTAGTGACAGTCTACAAACTAGTCAAGGGGGACCAGCAGGCATTGGAAGAGTCCCTGTTCCCTCGAGCAATCCCAGGAGTTACAAGAAAAAACGGACACAAGCTAGTGGAGGGTGGTTTCAGGCTAGACATTAGGAAGCACTATTTCAGGGTGGCTAGGACCTGGAACCAACTTCCAAAAGAAGTGGTGCTGGCTCCTACCCTGGGGATCTTTAAAAGGAGGCTGGATGAACATCTGGCCGGGGTCATTTGACCCCAGTACCTTTTTCCTGCCATGGCAGGGGGTCAGACTATATGATCTCCTCAGGTTCTTTCCGACCCTTCCAACTGAAACTATGAAAACAAAAAAGTACCCCATCAGATTCATATTTACCTGAATCTAAGACAACCCCCCAATAATTCTATACATGGGAAAAATTACAATTTTTTCATGAATAGAATCTAATTATTGAAGAGTCATGTTTAATTCATCCCCTTACCACTGTAGGGGGGGGATAGGCAATGAGGGGATAGGTAGTGCAGAGGTCCAACAGTTTGTCCCTTGCTTATGCCTGTCCTTCTTCCCCCTTCATCTCTGCTCCTCTTCCTCCCCCAGCATCTGGTTCCCCCCCTTCCCTCAGCTTCTGCTCTTCACTCCCATCCACATCCTTTATCTTTCCTCCCCCACTCTCCACCCTCCATTTTACCCTTACTCTGCACTGGCAGACTCTTTCCTAGTTTAATATGGGACTCTGAGCACAGCCCCAGCTCAGCCCCTGTAGCAGACATGCAGGCTGCATGCAGCTGCTTTGGGGTTGAACTGGGACTGTGTATGGTCCTCCAGGCTGCAGCATGGATGGAGCCTGCCAGTACAGAGCATCAACCAGTAAGGAAGGGAGGCAGAAAGGCATATGGGAAGGAGTAGACTGCAGGGTGGGGGATAGTGGGGCAGAGGCAGCAGGGAGGGACAAGCAGCAACTGCTGCTACAGCCGTGACCCAAAGGCTGCAGTAAGGGCTGGAGCCTGAGCCACAGCAGTTGCCTGCTCCCCCTTCTGCTGCCTTTGCCTTCATACTTGATTCTAAGATGAGGGGCTTTTCCCCTGCATGTTGCATGCGAGAAGGTAGGGAACACATCTTAGAATTGAGTAAATATGGTAAATTGCAGTGAGAATGAGATTTAGGAGTCTGTATAAATGTTTTAATGTGGAAATTTATGAATGTTGTAAAATAGTTACTGACAAACATTTTTCTGATGGTATATATAGTGCAATGAAATAGGCACTTGTTTCTTGCTCTGAACACCCACTGATCTCAGGAACAATATGTACCTGTTTTTATAAACTACCAGATGCTGTCTATAATTCAGTATACATGTTTCACACAACAAATAATCTTATGCTTTGAAAGAGGAGTTTTAAATCCTTTGTGGCTGAGGGCCAACATACAGTCAAAATATCACTGCAGGTGCTTTTCAACACAGCACAGAGAGCTTCCAGGTTGATGAAAGATATAGTTATTTTAGTGTTCATATTAAACCTACTGAGAGCTCTACAACATATAAGTGCCAATGAATTGATCACTCATCTTCTAGTGGCTATAAGAATTGCAATTGCAAATGTCTAGAAGACAAGTGACACACCTAAAATCACTGGTTTTAAAAAGTTTGGGAAGGTTTAATAGTGGAAAAGTTGTCTTATCAAATCAGTGTCCTACAGAGGAGAATGCAAAAAGATGCTTGTTTGGAAAGCTGGTGGAAATTTTTGGTATTGGCTAAATGAAATTTTTCTTCTGTCTCCTAGCCAGTACATTTGAGAGACTTTTTGAATATTGAAGTGCAAGTTCTTTGAGCTTGGGAAGACAAGGTTCTTTGGGTAAATCTGATATCTGTGGGCAAGGCAAGGGCCCCCAAAGGGACACTTGCATGCCTATACACAAATGCCAGGAACTTAGGGAATAAACAAGAGGAACTTGTCCTCCTGCTACACGCAAATAACTATGATGTCATAGGGATAATGGAGACCTGGTGGAACCCTACCCATGACTGGGCCACAGATATAGATGGCTATACCTTGTACAGGAGTGATTGAGTGGACAAAAGGGGTGGGTGTGTAGATCTCTGTGTCAAGGGAAGCTATGCATCCCTGCAAGCTGACATTGGCACACACGATGAATGACTTGAGACCTTCTGTGTTAAAATCTGTGGGGAACACAGCAAGGGGATACTATTGTAGGTGTCTACTACAGACTGCCTACACAGGGTCAAGACCTTGACCAGGAGTTTGCCAGGGAATTGGCTGAGGCCGCATGCTCCCGTTACATGGTTATCATGTAGCGACACAAAGTACCCATTTAACAGGTAGCATTTTCTTGGGCGTCAGTTGTCCCATCTGGTTTAGCAGGGGTCCAGCATTGTCCTTGCTTTTCCTCTGGCTCCCCACGTATCTGAAAAAGGACTTTTTTATTGTCCTTGATACTCGTAGCTCGCTGGAGTTCTGTCGCAGCCTTGTCTTTCCTGGTTTGCTCCCTGCAGGACTGGACCAGTGCAGAATATTCCTCCTTGGAGATGGATCCCATCCTCCATCCTTTGTAGGCCTTTCTTTTTAGCCACAGGAGGTCCACTAGTTCCCTGGAGAGCCAAGGTGGCTGCTGTGCCCTTTTGCCGCCTTTCCCCCCAAAACAGAATAGCCTGAGCTTGTGCACTGAAGATCGCTCCCTTGAGCAGCAACCACTTATCCTGAACTCCCCTCCCTGTAGGGTCATGGTCCCTGTGGGCCTCACTAATAAGCATCCTGAGCTCGTCAAAGTCAGCTTTCCTAAAGTCAAGGACTTCCGTATTGCTGAATGACTTGCCAGCTTTACAGCAGATGATGAAAGTGATCAGCTCATGGTCGCTGTCGCCCAGCTTCCCATCAATCATTAGGTTGCTGATTAGGTCGTCCCCAGTTGCCAGTACCAGGTCGAGCAATGCTTTTCCTCCTGTTTGTTCGTAGACTTCTTGAGTCAGATAGAGGTCATTCATGCACGAGAGGAAGCTTTGCAACTGCTCGGGTTTAGCTGAGCACTCTTCCCATGAGATGTCTGGGTAGTTGAAATCTCCCATGACAACCATGGACCTGGGAGCATGCAGCCTCAGCCAATTCCCTGGTGAACTCCTGGTCAAGCTCATGACTTCTGAGTGGGAGAAGCGCTCAGCCAAATCCCAATGGTCGCAAAGCTTTCTCTCATGTGTGAATGTCCTCTATCTGATACAGGAAGTCTATGGGCTGATAAGACTTAAAGTGCTGCTCAACTACATTTTGGCAACTGGGGATAACCTACTCAGTGGCCTAAAGATTGAAGGGAAGTTGGGTAACAGTGACCATAAGCTGATCACCTTCACCATCTACCATAAAGCTGGCAAGTTAGTCAGAAATACAGAAGTCCTCAACTCTGAGAAAGGTGACTTTGGCAAACTAATGAGGCTTGTCAGTGAGGCCCTAAAGGGCCACAACCCAAAGGGGAGGGGAGTTCAGGATGAGTGGCTGATCCTCAAGGAAGCAATCCTGGATGCACAAGCAAAGTCCATCCTGTCTCAGAGGAAAGGCAGCAAAAGCGTACAGCAGCCCCCTTGACTTTGTAGGGAACTGGCAGACCTCCTGCATCTGAAAAGAAAGACCTGCAAAGGATGGAGGACTGGAACCACTGCCAAAGAGGAAGACTCCGCTCTGATGCAGACCTGCAGAGAGCAACAAGGAAAGCCAAGGCTGCGATGGAACTCCAGCTAGCTACAAATATCAAGGACAATAAAAAGTCCTTTTTTAGATACGTGAGGAGCCGAAGGAAAAGCAAGGGCAACATTGGACCCCTGCTAAACCAGATGGGGCAACTGACAACTGATGCCCGTGAAAAAGCAAACTTGCTTGATGGGTACTTTGTGTCAGTTTTCACCAGGCCCATGGGATGCCCTCCATCGAAGCTGACCTCATGACGTGATCTCACAACCTTGACAGGCTGGATACCTTCAAGTCAGCCGGCCCTGACTGTTTATACCCAAGGGTACTCAGGGTTTGCATCATAGCCCAGACCCTGGCATGTATCTTTGAGAATTCCTGGTGTTCTGCTGAAGTGCCCAATCATTGGAAGAAGGCTAATACAGTGGCGATCTTCAAGAAAGGGAGGAAAGTAGATCCAGCAAACTACAGGCCCATCAGCCTGACCTCTATCCCAGGGAAGGTCTTGAAAAAGATTATCAAAGAGGCCATCCTTAACAGACTAACTGACAGCAATATCTTGAGGGATACCCAGCATGGGTTTGTTGTGGTTAGGTCTTGGTTGACCAATCTCATTTCCTTTTATGACCAGGTGACCTATCAGTCTCTTCCCCCAGTCAAGGTGATGTCATATATCTTGACTTTAAAAAAGCCTTCGATCTGGTATCCCATAATCACCTCTTGGCAAAAGTGGCTAACTGTGTCCTCGACCTCACCACAATCCGCTGGCTGGGGAAGTGGCTCCGCGGTAGGACCCAGAGGGTGGTGGTTGATGGAAGCCAATCGTCCTGGTGCATGGTCACTAGTGGGGTCCCTCAAGGCTCTGTCCTAGGACCTATACTGTTTAACATCTTCATCAGTGATGTGGATATTGGTGTCAAAAGTGGACTGGCCAAGTTTGCCGATGACACCAAACTCTGGGATAAAGCATCCACACCTGAGGACAGGAGCGTGATACAGGCACATCTTGACAGGTTCATGAAATGGGCTGTTGAGAACCTGATGGTGTTCAATGCTGAAAAATGCAAGGTTCTCCACCTTGGGAGGAAAAACCTGCAGCATGTTTATAGGCTTGGCAGTGCTGCACTGGTTAGCACTACAGATGAAAGGGACTTGGGGGTCATGATTGACCAAAAGATGAGCATGAGCCTTCCATGTGATGCTGCAGCTAGTAAACTGAGCAAAATGCTGGCTTCCATCCATAGATGATTCTCAAGCAAATCCTGGGACGTCATTCTCCCCTTGTACTCGGCCTTGGTGAGGCCGCAGCTGGAGTACTGTGTCCAGTTTTAGGCTCCCAAGCACCCATTTTGGGTGTCTTTAAGACACATTTGGATGCTTATCTTGTTGGTATCCTATGATCCTTGCTGACTTCCTGCCCCTGGGAAAGGAGGTTGGACTTGATGATCCTCCAAGGTCCCTTCCAGCCCAAATATCTATGACATCTATTAAATATTTCATTAGACCAACTCAAATATTTGGAAAAATTCTTCTTAGCAAGCTTTTGGGCACAAATTTCTTTCCTTAGACTGACCTGTAGTTGGTCTGTGTTCTTCCTGGATGGAATGTATAATCAAGAAGCCAAAGGCTAGTGTGTATGCAAAAAAGACAGTCAGCAAAGATTTAAACTGAGAAGTCAGTGGGTTTAAGTTCTGAGGAATGAGTATAGCTGGTAAGTAGCGGAGAGATACCTGGGGAATCGGATGTTAGGCAGGTTATAATGTGTAATAAATCCAATGTCTATATTTATTTCGCAATTTTTTGTATCTTGGAGGTCGATGAAGTGAAGTTCATAGGCTCGTCTGTGAAAGGTGTTTTGTAAATTTTCTTTGAGGATTAGAACTGAGAGATTGGAGAAAGAGTGGTTATGCCCTCATAGGTAATTGGATATTCCTGTCTTTGCTAGATTTCGGGTATGCATTCGTTCTGGTACACAGTTGTTGTTTGTCTCTCCTACATATTTTCCATCAGGACATTTGGTGCATTGGATGAGGTGTATTACATTTCTGGAGGTGCAGCTGTAAGATCCTGGAATGCTGATGGTTCTGTTGTGGGGTGTAGTAATAGTGGGGGTGGTGGAGATATAGCAGGTTTTACATTTCTTGTCATAACATGGTCTGGATCCATTCAGTGTGTTTTGGGTTGTAGGAGAGACAACAACCACATACCAGAATGAACTTATATGTGTTACTGCTTATTTTTGTAATATTTTGAAATGGAGTGCCACCAAATTCACAAATGTTGTGGAGGGGGTGTCTCGAGTCTCAAAAGTTTGAGAACCACTGTTATAGATGCTGTGGAGCTGTGTAACCGGCTTACCTAAAAGCTTACCCAGTCTCTTCTCTACTTCCAGTCCCACCTGCCACAACTTGATCTTGATGTAGAATTCTTAAAAATTCAGAAGCTGCCAATAGAACAGGGCTGCTTGCAGGTATTTTTGGACCACCCAGTGTTGTCCATAGTTTCCCAGATTTACACACTGCTCTTCATAGAAGGTGTCATCCCTTTCAGGACTACTTCCCAATTTAAGCCTTAAGGGCATTAGTAATGACCTCCTGCTTTTCCCATAGTCACATCCATGCCTCACTGGTGTTGTCAAATATCATGCTTTAGGAGGCTTCTCTCTTCACTAACATCCAATCTGTCACAGATTTTAATCACCTATTGGGATTTTTGCTGTTCCCTGGCTTCTACCCCCTTTTTCTAGCTGGGCCTTTTCTACCAAAGGCCTACTTTGCCTGGCTCCAGCATAGGAGCTGCAGCCCTCCCAGTCTGTCCTCTGCCCTGTCCTGGCAGGGCACTACCCCTTATTACGCCTCACTGTGGCCTCCATGCTCCCATACAGCCCTATTCTAAGTGTACCTGACAAAGTTCAATATAAATGCAGGCTGCTGCTGTATATAAACTTCCTTTCTTGGTATTCAATACATTGGAGTCAATGGTCACAAAAGGAGGGGGAGGGCGAGAAAGGAACACCCCCCTTTGCAGGCACTCCTACTCAGCAGCTGAGCCTCTGAAGTTCCTGGCAGTCTGCAAAACAAGAACTCCCATTTACCTGCATGGCCCCAACAGTCCCTGCTCCCTGGCTGGGCAGACCTCTCACTTCTTCCCCTGCCTGGATTTTAAACATCCCAGGGCAGTCACACCTGGCCAATTGCGTGCCTACCCATTTCTTTCCCAGGCAAGTCTTATCTTTTAATTAACTGATAGCCTTCCTGCCAGCAACTGCATTTTCTTAAAGGGACTGGGTCCTCTTTCTCTATATTCCCAGCTCCTGCTTCTTCTGTCTGTCTCTCTCTTGCCCCTCCTTGGTCAATTAGCAGGATTAGGGTCACCTCTTATAAGCTGGTATATACCATCAGTTTCAGGCCCTGTCCACCTTTTTGAAGTCATTAATATCAGGATCCTTCTCAAGATCACCTCTTTATGCCTCTAAGTGGAGGCACAAGGATGCTTAGAGCACTTTTGCTGTGTCTACAAATATTACTTGCAGTATTGTGTCTAGCAGTCTTTAGTTACGGTACAGAGAATGTGCATAACATCAGTGGACTATGTACATGTTAAAAAACAAAAGAAAAACTCTCCCACTCCAAACTCTTGAAAAACCAAGTTACTGAACAAGAAAGTAATCACTTGATTTCCTCTTTATGTATATGCAGTCTGCATGATTATCACTCACTGTTTTTTCCCCTCATCTGGCACACAGGATAGATGTGCAAAGGGTATGATAAAAGTTGTCTAGGTATCCACAAATATGGTATTTCCTGACTTTCAAGTACTTGGTTATGTTACTCAATACATTTACCATCTTTTAAAAACAGATTAAATACCCCTATTTTTTGCCCTTCAACCTCTTAAACCAGGGGTGCTCAATCCCTGGCCTGTAGGCAAAGTCTGGTCCCTGGTGCAGTCATCTAGCCTACAGGGCTCCCTACAGTAGGGCATGGACCCTGGCCCTGGACACTAGAGCAGGTGCACAGTGCATTGTGGAGTGCCAGATGGAGCCTGATCTGCCTTGCAGACTATCCCTTTGCCATTCATCTAGCCCTTGGGGCCAAATCTGTGAGCATTGCTGTCCAAAACTCTACTCAAGATTTGGTTGAGAACTTTTTTACAAAACTGTTTATCACGAGTTACCTAGTAATTGAAAACAAAGGGTTTAGCAAAATTGAAAAATGGAAATGATTTCCATGTAATTTCTGCCAACATTTTTGAAGGGATGAAAAATTCATAGACTATTTGTTTTGATTCAGTTTTTACTGTTTTGTTTCACTTCAATTTTAGAATTTGATCTTGAATTTTGTTTTTCTTTTTGTGATCAGTGGGTTTTTTTCCTAATTTCCCATTTCACATCATAAGATTGGCAGTGGCCTAAAATGCAGTCCCTTCTGTTATGGCCCCAACATCATGCAATTTTGTTAATAAATTTATCAAGACCTTCTTTAAACTGGTTGATTTTTTTTTTTTTCCCCACCCCTCTTCCTGCTTTTTGTTCCAATTGCAAGGATCTTCCAGAGCTTTACTTGACATTGGAAAATTCCTTTTCTGTGTTATCTGTCCCAAGTTGCCATACATGTTGTTTGACTGGACACTTGGGTTAGGGACAGACATTACACAAAAACCAGTTTAAGTGACCAGAAACTGGTTTAAAACTGTAACAGAGCAGATGCTCAGTGCACATAAACCAGTTTGAAAATAGCTGAAACTGGTTTGCGATAAACCTGGTTGAATGTAATATCAGACTTAACTGATTTGGGTCAAACTGCTTTATGCAATGTCTGTCCCAGACCCTTACTGGTTTAAGTTAAACCAGACTCCCGCAGCATGCCAGTGTGCTCTCTAGGCTGGGCTCTCTGCTCAGAAGCAGAGCTGACCCCTTCCCTCTGCACCCTGGCTGGAGCTCTGGCGGAGACTGCAGGTGTCTGCCTAGTTTCCCACTGCTCCCCCACCCCTCCCCTCACTGCTCCCTGCTCCCTCTGCCTTACATAGGTACCTCTCAGCATTAGCTAGCAGATCTTATGCTAGCTACGGTCTGTGCTGTGGGATTTTGGTTCCTTCCTTGGAAAAGCAGTTTAACAAGAGCTTGAACTAATGGAGTGAGGCTTTGTGTTCTGATCGGGTGATAAACACTGAGTTAGGAGTGATAAATGCTATGCTATCATCTGCCTGCTGGGCTGCTTTTTGAATGTCTGTCCCTTCCTTTGAAGTCAGCTTCTCTTTATAATGGAAGGTTTGTTTGAAGCTGTGTCTTTCACGTGCAGTACACTGGACTGCATCTGTAGTGAAAGCAGTATAGGAAGCAGCAGTTCATTTGAAAGAATTCTTCTAGCAAAGCAGGATGACCTGGAACTCTTTTTCTGACCCATGTAACCATGCTGGTGGCTACTTCTGTGGTTGTGCATGGCAGCAATTATTGATTGCTTTCATTTTACTGCTACAAAGTTTACGAGTCCACCCATCTGCAAGGTAAATAGGGTCTGTAAAGTAGCTCTTGTCTGTTCCCAAAAAGAAGGAACATCTGCCTGTGACAGTTTTCCAGTTCAAGCAGCAATGTTGCCCCACCTAGCCCACAGGTGTACTCTCTAAGAATTTTATTAGTAGATCTACAGTTCTGTACCATGAGGCTACTTTTGAAGCAGCTTTCTTCTGTGAATCACTTCAGAGTAAAAAAAAACAAACTGTGATTGGTTGCTAAAATAGAGGAGTCATATTGATATTGTAAGTTCTGTCATCTGAATCCCAGGAAGTGAAGATAAGGGAACCACTAGGTGTCACATTGCACAAAGCTGAGGGCTCCTCTGAAGAAGGCCATAGAACATAATCAGTTACTCTAGATGCAGGAGGTTGTAATATTGATGATGATGAGGAAGAAGAGGTTAGTATATTTCCAGCCAGTTCAGCACCATGGGTCTGTTTCTCTTGAGACACCAAACATCATCCGCTTGCTGTAAAACTTTGCTTGATTTTTTTTTTTCTGTTGTGGAATGAATGTGGTTGCTATGCATGTGAATCTGTTAGTCATAACTCCAGGATTAGGTGGGGAGGTCATCGCCTCCATTTCAGCTGGACTTGATGGGAGGGAAGTAGATTCCCAAAACTCAGCTGCAGCTGTCACCAGCTGCAGGTCTCAAACCCCTGGTGGGAGTCAAGCTGTCTGCCCTTCTGTATAATTACTGTCTCCAAGGTGTTAGGAAGCAGATGCAGTACTGGATGGCAGCAAACCTTCCTCCCCTCCCCCCAACCCCAGACTCAGAAGTACCACAGCTTCCTTCTCAGCAGGGTGCAGTGAGGCAAAAATAATTCAGTTGAAAAAGTATGGTAGAGACATGATGACTTGAATCCTTGCATATCATTGTATATGATTATTCAAGACATTCACTGTCACCTGATAACAGTAGTATGGCAGATAAGTAGTATATACAGCAGAGAATGAATGGACTCCTGAGTGACGCTGTTCCAAGAAAGCAGAAAGCTCTTCTGTCTTTGGCGGAAGTTGGGAGAATTCTGAAAGTGGTCTTTGTTGCATCCTTCCTCAGTGAGGAGAAATGTGCTGCTGCTGCAGTGGAGAAGATGGAAAGCTGGTGCCCACTGAGTCAGGCCCTCTCTATTATTGGCACCTGAGCAAAGGCATGTAACCAGAGGTGCACCAGGTAGCTGCTACTCTCTTAGATACCATCATATGCATTTGGAAGGTTTCTTTAATACCAGCAAATATTTCATAATCTTCAGAAGATACATCTCTCATAGGAATATAGATTGATTTTCATTTATCTGAATTAATAGAACTACCTTCTCTAGGGATTCACCTGTATTGTGACAGAAGCAGTCTTATTTGAAGTCCTTGAGGCCGTGGCTGGAGTAAGGATGAAGGAGGATGTTTCTGAGGCCATTTTTGTCATTGATTACTTGAGGATAAGGAAAATATTGGAGGAGTTATTTGAAAAATATACCTGAATTTTGTTTTAATGCCAAATCAATTAGATTAGAAAGTGGTGTTGCTACTTAATAGCATTGTTTATTGATATTTGTGTTGCTTTTTGTTCACAGAATGTATATAAATTCCTGTCCCTTACTTATTTCCCTTTGCATGAAGTAGAGAAAAGAGCGAATAGTGCTTTAGCTGGCTGCCTGTGCTGGTGATGATTTCTTACTTCTTGCCTGTGTATCATGGAACACATATTGCTGTTGTACTTAAGTTGATTATGTGGGAGAGAGTTGGAAGGAGTTTTCTGTAAAGCACATCTTTCTTTTACATCATTTGGTTTCAGATAATAGGGAATAGCTAGTGGTTTTGCACTACATTTGATTTACTCAGGGTGTTCATGTTCACATAACTAATATTTCTGCTGTTTGGGCTGTGTTTAATTTACTGGGGTTAGGGAGGAAGTAAGGAATTGTGCGGGGAGGAGACACAAACTTTTCTTTTCCGTTTATGGAACAGCAACTTTAGTTTGTTTACTGTTATGTCCGTTTCGTGTTCACAGACCAATTCACATTTAGACTTTTCATAATTTTCTGTCATCTCTTCTGGCACTACTTTCAGGGTAGAAGCCACAGTGTGAGGGAGCATTGCATATGCATGGTTGGTTAAATGGATCTGTGGGAAGGAGGACAGTTCTATAAAGTCTTGAGCTCACTCTTACTACCTGCAGATCAATCACAGAAGATGAAAGATAATGTTTCCCTTTCTTTGCTCTTGAAACACTTACCTTAAGAAATAAAAACAAGTGTTAATAGTGGATAAAGCCTTCCCAAATGTAGCATTAGGGAGCTGTAAAGCAAAAGGGGTTGTTTTGATGTGGTGGGTGCTGGTAGTACATATCACATGGAAATGAATATCCTGTGCTTCCTGGAGCCAGCATAGTGTGGTGATTAAAGGCAGCAATATTATAGGCCCTTTATCATTTATTAAATATAAAAGTACTCCTTCTGAGAAGCCTGGCTGCTGCCTCAGTGCACTAGGAATGTCTCTGTTCCTCAGTGTGGGTCTGGAGGCAGTCATGGACCTCTAGAGCCCTTTCTTAGCTTGCAACCAAACCCTCACACTCTCATAGTGCCCTTCATCCCTCTCTTCCTCCATGAGGAGAGCAGGTTAACCTCCTGCTGTCCCTCTGGACTTCCCCAGTCTCACTCTAATGGAACAAGAATTGAGTAGCCCGTTGGATTTTACATCTGGACATACAAAAACAGTGCTCCCACTCTCCTTGACCAGGTGGGGCCTAACCTTAGATTATAAATAGACGTTGCCAAATGAAGCAGATCAGCTGTATCAGGATGGCTAGGGACAGAAATTACACATAAGCCGGTTTAAGTGATCAGAAACTGATTTGTACCTGTAACAGAGCAGATGTTCAGTGCATGTAAACCAGTTTGAAAATGGCTAAAACCGGTTTGAGATAAACCAGGTTGAATGTTTAGACTATCAGTTAGGGTCCGGTTAGGGTCCAGCAGCAATGAGAGATGCAGGGGGGAAGCCTGTAGTGCCCCCACAAGCCCAGGACTCCAACAGTGACCCCTAACGTGGTGGAACCCAGACTGACCCGCCAGTACAGCTGGAAGGTAAGTGGGCCCATGGTGAGTGGAAGTTAGTACAGTTGCTGGAGGCAGCTGAGAGGAGCTGAGGAGAGTCACCTCCTCCCCACCCCTGCCACCTGGCTTCTGTTTGGCCCAGGCCCCCAGA
The DNA here is from genome assembly GCA_030014935.1 of Caiman crocodilus. Classification (NCBI taxonomy): domain Eukaryota; kingdom Metazoa; phylum Chordata; order Crocodylia; family Alligatoridae; genus Caiman; species Caiman crocodilus. Next base: position 36,033,883 of record JAGPOW010000261.1, on the reverse strand, counting down.
GAGAGAGAGGAAAGGTGGGGACACTTACCTGTCCCCCCTCTGCAGTAAGGCAGGGTACATAGTCCCCAAGGGGAGCACAGCACTGCTGTACATGTGCAGAGTTTTTAAAAGTCCCACCAACGGCAGAAGCTGCAGTTAGGGTCCAGCAGTGGCAAGCGACATACGGGCAGAAGCCCATTGTGCCTCTGCAAGCCCAGGACCCCCACTGTGACCCCTAGCACGTAGTGGACCCCAGACCTCCAGCACAGCAGGAGGTAAGTGGGGCTCACGGTGGGTGGGAGTTAGTATAGCTGCAGGAGGCAGCTGAGGAGATGAGGAGGATAAAGTCCCCACCTGGCTTGTACTTGGCCCTGCCCTGCAAGGGAGTCAAACAAACAGGTACACTCTGGGCACAGCATGCGAGTTAGTGCAGGAGTTCAGGCAGGAGGGTGAGCAGGGGGGCGCGAGGCTCCAGGCAGCAAGCCTGAAGAGAAGGGTCAGCACAATAGTAGTCTGGGCTACTGTGTAGACCATGGTGGGGACATGCTGCACCCCAAAGATGCCCTCCTTGAGTGGATCCCTCCTCTCTGGTACCTCTGGGGCTTCTACCCAGATGAAGCCTGTGATTCTGGCTTCACCCCAAATGGATCCTGTGGTCCCTGCCCATATGTGGGCAGAACCCACAGCCCCAGCCTCCACTCAGAGTTCCTGGCTGTGGAGGCAGGCAGCTGGGTTTATGAGCACTGACACCTCCCCTTGTGAGGTGTGTTCAATGGTGAAGGCCCTGGAGTGCCAGATTAGGGAACTCCAGGCAACAGTGCAGCAGCTGCGCCCTCCAGTCATCATCCCATGCTACTCATCCACATGGGCATGAATGATACAACTCGGAACAATCCCAGCCAGGTCATAGTATCATAGTGCCTAGGGTCAGAAGGGGCCTAGAGCAGTCCATCTAGTCTGACCCCCCACCAATGGCAGGAACAAGTGCCAGGGTCACAGGACCTCAGCCAAGTACCTATCCAATCTACTCTTAAAGACGCCCAAGGT
>JAGPOW010000261.1:36018980-36032757 GCA_030014935.1 Caiman crocodilus | reverse complement strand
GTTCCACGTCCTAGCCACCCTAACTGTGAAGTAGTGCCTCCTAATGTCCAACCTAAACCTGCTCTCCAGTAACTTGTGTAGTCATGCATGACTACAGGGCTCTGGGGGCTGGGCTTAAGGGTCTGGGGCACAGGTAGTTTTTTCTTCAATCCTCCCTGTCACGGGCCCCTGAGGGAAAGATGTACTGGTGAGGTGAACAGAAGACTCTGGCAATGGTGCCATCGCAAGGGGTACAGCTGCTTTGACCATGGTCCACACTTCAGTGAGAGAGATAGCAGATTGTTGGGAAGGGATGGCCTCCACCTCACTCTGAAAGGGAAGAAGCTCTTCTCAGCCAGAATGGCTGACCTATTCAACAGGGCTTTAAACAGAATTATTTGGGGACAGGTAGTCAATTAACAGTTCTGGCCCAGGTCATGTCTTCCACAGTAGTAACAGCTTAGGTAGCCCAAGGGAACCCACTCCAACAATAGCCCAAGGAAAGGTCATGTCCCATCACACAAGGAAGCCTAGGGCTTCCCATGGCATACTCAGCTGCCTGTACACAAATGCCAGGAGCTTGGGAAATGAGCAAAAGGAACTGACCCTTTTCTTGCACAATAAAGATTATGCTCTTGAAGGGATAACTGAGACCCTTCTGGTAGAACTCCACCTACAATTGGTCTGTAGCTATAGAAGGCTATACCTTGTACACAAGAGATTGTGTTGGGAAGAGAAGCGGGGGTGTAGCTCTTTATGTCAAGGAGCAGTACACTTCTCTTTAAACCAAGTTCACTAACCAAGCATCTTGAGACCCTCTCGAGTTAAAATATGGGGAGAGAATGGGGATGGGGATATGACTAGGAGTCTATTTATAGACCTCCCAACCAAGAAGAAGAACTGGATCATGAATTCAATAGGAAACTGACTGAGGCTGTATGCTCCTGATGCATGAATGTCATGGGGGGGCATCAACTTCCCCGACATCTTATGGGAAGAGCACATGGGGAAGAGCACAAATCTGACCAGTTGCGTAGCTTTCTTGCTTGCATCAATGACCTCTACCTAACACAAGAGGTCTACAGGCCGATTAGGGGAGAGGCACTGTTGGATCTGGTTCTGGCCAAAGGGGATGATCTGGCGAGTGATCTGAGGATTGAGGGGAATCTTAGTGACAGTGACCATGAACTGATCACTTTCTCTGTCCATCACAGGATGGGCAAATCCATCAGTAACACAGAAATCCTCAACTTTGGGAAGGCTGACTTTTACAAATTCAGAAGACTGGTCAGTCAGGCATTAAGAAACCATGACCCCTTAGAAAGAGGAGTCCACAAGGAATGGCTATTCTTTAATAATGCAGTCCTCAAAGTGCAAGGGAAGGCCATCCCATCCTGCGGGAAATGCAGTCAACATACAGGGAAGCCCCCTTGGCTAAACAGTGAACATTTGGACCTCCTGAAACTTAAAAGAGAAGCCTGCACCAAATGAAAAGCAGGAATCATCACCAAGGAGGAGTACTCAGCACTAGCCCACACCTATAGAGAACGGTCCAGAAAAGTCAAGGCAGAAACCAAACTCAGGCTAGCCACTGGAATTAAGGATAACAAAAAGTCCTTCAGATATGTGAGAAGTCAGAGAAAGAACAAAGGCAATGTTGGACCCCTGCGATATCAAATGGGTAGCTGACATCTGACAACCAAGAAAAAGCCAATCTCCTAAATGATTACTTTGTGTCAGTTTTCCACCCACCCAAGGGAGTCACATTGTCAGATAGGACTTAAAACATCCAGGAAGCAGGAGATGGGCCCACAATTGACACAGATCAAGTGAGGGAACTCCTTGACAGGCTAGACATCCATAAGTCTGTGGGCCTGGACGGAACACACCTGAGAGTCTTGTAGGATCTGGCAGACATTATAGCATGCCCTATGATGAAGATATCTGAGAATTCATGACACTTGATACAGGCAGACTGGAAAAGAGCCAATGTGGTCCCAGTCTTCAAAAAAGAAAGAAGGGAAGATCCAGGGAATTATAGGCCAATCAATCTGACGTCCGTCCCTAGAAAGATCTTGGAGAAAATCATCAAGAGATCCACTAGCAACAGGTTAATGGAAGGCAACCTTCTGAATATCAGCCAAAATGGCTTTGTTGCTGGAAGGTCTTGCCTGACCGACTTCATCTCCTATGACCAGGTGATGCATTGCCTGGACAAGGGAAATAAGGTTGATGTCCTATATCTGGATATCAAGGAAGCCTTTGACTTGGTCTCTCATGATGTCCTCATAGTTAAGCTGGGGAACTGCAGCCTTGAACATCTCATGGTCTGATGACTGGGGAACTGGCTCTGGGGTTGGACCCAAAGAGTACTAGTTGATGGGAGTAAATCAACATGGGTAACCAATGGAGTCCCTCAGGGCTTAGTACTCAGGCCAGTACTCTTCAACATCATCATTAATGATCTGGGTTCAGGCATCAGGTGCATACTGGCAAAGTTTGCAAACAACACTAAACTATGGAAGAAGGCGGTCACATTGGTAGGTAGGCTGGGGATACAGGCCGACCTGGACATGCTCGTAAGGTGGGCGGATCAACACCTGATGGCATTCCACATGGAGAAGTGCAGAGTGCTCCACCTTGGAAGAAAAAAACCAGCATCATACTTGTAGGCTCAGCAGTGCTACACTTGCTAAGACCACAACTGAAAGAGACCTTGGGGTCTTGATTGACCGCAAGATGAACATGAGCCAACAATGTAATGCCATGGCCAACAAAGCAAACCAAACACTGTCATGCATCCACCAATGCATCTCAAGCAAAACCAGGAATCTCATCCACTTTACTCAGCCTTAGTGAGGCTGCATCTGGAGTACTGCATCCAGTTTTGGGCCCCCCCCACTTCAGGAGGGACATGGATAAGCTTGAGAGAGTACAAAAGAAAGCCACCTATATGATCAAAGGCCAAGAGAGCAAGCTGTATGAGGAGAGGCTGAGGAAGATGGGACTCTTCAGCCTGGAGAAGAGAAGGCTCAGGGATAACTTGGTGGCAGCCTATAAGTATATAAGGGAGGTGCGTCAGGATCTGGGAGAACACTTATTCACCAGAGTTCTCCAAGGGATAATTAGGTCTAATGGCCCTGGAAGACCGATTTAGACTAGACATAAGGAAGAACTTCTTTACAGTCTGAGTGTCCAGGGTCTGGAACAGACTCTCCCAGAGGTGGTGCAAGCACCTGCTCTGGATTCATTCAAAAGATGTTTGGATGTTTATCTTGCTGGGATCATTTGACCCCATCAGACTTCCTGCCTAGGGCAGGGGGGCTGGACTGGATGATCTCGCAAGGCACCTTCCAGCCCCTAATGTCTATTAAGACTTAACTGATTAGGGTCAACCTGGTTTATGCAATGTCTATCTAGGTTAAACTAACCTGCAAAGATTGAATCAATTCAAGCTCAGGCTTTTTGAATGTCTGTCCCTAGCCAATGTGACTGGCACAGCTGATCTTCTTCATCAGCCAACATGGACATTGCCCATTTTTCCAATCAAGGCCAGGCCCCTACCACTCCTGAGACTTCAGGAGCCCAATTCTGTGGGACAGTGCTGAGAGTACAGCTCTGCAAATGGAGAAACTCAGGGTTTCCCCTGTTTGCAGGACTACACTGTGAGTCAGAATCTCCAGGTATGGCTCTGCAACCCAGGAAATCCAAGATTCCTTACTTAGAATCATAGAAAATTAGGGCTTGCAGAGGTGTGCCCTGGGATTCTGATTCAGGGCATGCCTTTGCAAATGGGGAAACCTGGGTAGGCACAGCTGGGGCCTCAGGAGCCCAATCCTGCACACTTGGGAATTGTACTACAGGGACAGGGACAGTTGTCCCCCAACAGGAAACCTGTACTCCTAGATTAATACCTACAGGGGAATTCCTTGGGGCACAAAAGTTTAGGCTCCTGAGGCCCTGTGAGTGCCTGCCTGGGGTGGGAGGAAGGATGCCAATAACTTTAGGCTGCCTGTACTCTTCCACTCTAAAACACACAGGCATCTGCTGCAAAATAGTGGCACAAATGTATACTACCTTTTGTTGTGGCCACAGATTTGGGCATCTGTGACACCACAGTGTACACGGGCATTTGTTTGGCTTTGCTTTGCTTTGCTTTAAAATTAAAGCAATTAGCAAGGCAGCTTGAATTAAACCTACTTGAACTTGCACACAGTGAGAAAGAGTTCAGTATAACTGAATATATTACTGTAATTTATTTGTGGCCATGACAGAAGGTAGTAATAAGTTGGGCCCCGTTATTGTGGTCCATGTCTGTTCATTTCCCCCCAGATCGGGGTGTGGCAACTAGGGTTGGCTGTACAGACATCCCTGAAACATGATCAGCTATGCTGTGCCATGCCAGTCATGCTCACCTAGGACATCTATTTCCAACCTAAGATAGACAAGAATTCTTATTCCTGAGATGATCATAAATTGTGTAAGAATTTCTCCAACTCTCTTATTCTACTGTCCCCCTGAGGCTCTCAATCCAGGAAATGTGTTACTAAAATGCTAATCATAGTTTGGGGAATTTAGGTAGGAATGTTAAGTGTTTTTAATAATGTTCTAGTGGCAACATATATCAGTTTGCCTGTCCGGTAAACTTTATTTTCCATGTTTCATAGAGATGGAGGCAAAGTCATCTTGGATATGGAGAACAAAACATAAACAATTAAAAACTTGCAAGGATATTCTATAATAGCTTTTCTTTGTGATATAGCCTAATGTGGAAAATACATCGCAGTTGTTACTGCACAATCATTTAGTAATTGCTAAAGTAAGTACTAAAGCAAGTACTAAGTGACTTCATGGTAATCACTGTTACTGCACAGTCCCAGCAACGCACAGGCCATTTTCGACCCTACTGCACCGTAGCAACGAGCTATTGCGCAGTAGCTCATTGCTAGCATCAGCATCACAGTTCATCTCTGCCAGTTCTTTGTCACCATAGCGACGAGCTGTGTCACCATAGCTCGCTACGGCAGTGTAGTGTCTCCTGTAGACATACCCTATGATATAAAATGTGGTATAATGCATCATGATACATAGTTTTTGTTTGACAGTTTTTGGCTATACAAGTGAATAATTTGATCATCAAACATTGTATTTCTGAATTTTTATACGCTATATTATCAGATAATATTTATGTAGTAATTCAGGCTATCGTGTGAATATAAAACAGGAAAAATAAAAAGCAAGCCCTGTTAACACTGAGCAACATAAGCATTAAACAGTGATCAAATCTATAGATGCTTCAAAATAAATGTATGAATGCATTTTTCACCCTAGGAATCAATCTAATCAGTTATGTTACTGTTATTGTTCAAGTGAAGATTAAAAATTAGTGCAGTTTTCTTAATATGTTGTCTGTTCAAAAAACTAAATGACTTTTTTCAACTAAACATGCTGTATATAATAAAGATTCATAATACCATCTGGCTGGAGATCTTAAACTAAAATATGTCCCTTGACATTTTTAAAGAGTAGATGGTATCATGTGTTTTAAGTGCGTTAATTTAACAACAATGCTGTAGTACTTATTTAGTCAGAATGGTAAAATTTATATCTTGCATGACAGTCTGCCAATTCAAATAATGTTCAAAATTTTCCAAGATTTTATGTTTCTTCTAAATACCGTTTAATACACGTCCATTATTATTGTTATGCTTTGGATCAAAAGAAAGATAAAATAGTTTGAGTACCAAATAACTTGATTTTTGTACAGAGGTAATGACAAAAAGAACTAGACTGAAGTTTAGATTTATGTAGTGAATAAGTCTGAGTAGTTTTCTGTGCCATTAGCGGAACAAATTAAACTTTTGCTGGTTGAGTGCATATACCTAAACAGTGTAGTGTGGGAGGATTATCAGCCAGTTAGTCTTATTGGTTTATTGGTGGTAGAGCAGATTTAAACCAAATTTTCCCATGGCAGAGGTACTGTATTAGAAATCCCTGAAGTTCTCTTAAGAAATTTATGAAGTGGTATGAAAGTAAATTACTGAAGAGCCATCAAAGCAAGTATGTTATTAATTGACAATTTATTGACTCCATCCTCAATGCTAGATGAAAAAAAGAGAGGATTAAGTTTCAAGCTACACTTTGAAAGCTGCGTGAGGTCCTTTGCGAGATATTTCAGTTAAGCTGTAATTAATTAACTTAATTAAACAAATATTAGTAAAAGAGTAAAAGCACACTTATTCTGATGGATCTATAAAAGTAGTCATGGGATCTCAATGTAAATAACTAATGGAAAGTGTGAATCTGGGTCTGGTTAGGGCAGTATGCAACACTAACTACCTTTGATCTTCTGAAAAACTTAGTCCTTGCTCAAGAGAATCTCTCACTGACTAATTGACTAAGAACTTTAGAGTCTTCACCCTCCAGGTTAAGGTCAATAATTTACTACCATTAGTTATACTGAACTCTTCCTCACTGTGTGTAAGTTCAAGTAGGTTTAATTCAAACTGCCTTGCTAATTGCTTTAATTTTGTATTATTTACCTATATTGATTGGGTAGGCCAAGTTGTTACAGAATTCTGTGCTGTATCATTTGTTTCTTCCAGTGAAATATTGACTGTAGATAAGTTACCAAACTGCTCTGTATATCAGTTTCTCTGTAGTACATTTTATAACAGCATCTATCTTAAGGGTGTTGTGATACTACTGTGTAGAGTTTTCAGAATTTCGATTGCAAGGCATGAGATACTATAAAGAATTGTATTTTTATCCTAGTAAATATTTTATATTTTTAAAATTCATTTTGATGCAACTAAGGTGGTAAGTGACTTAATAGTGATTACCATTAAGTTTGAATAGAAGTGGAGAGCTTAGTTCCTTTAAGTGTTTTTGAAAATCATCTTTCCAAGGTTAATCATTTGTAATTTAAGTATCTGGTCTCTGAATTTGTATGCGTCAGAGTTTATGAAATACAATAAATTTGTTTTATGAGAATAATTTCCTTTTCTACTAGCAGTTGTAAAAATTCTACTTAATCTGAAACCTGATCGAGCCCATATTGAACCAGTGGAAGTCTTTCCACTGCCTTGAATTGACACTAATCAGTGGGATGCTTATTAGGGAGGTGAGGAGGAGTGGAAGGGGGCAGAGCTCATTGCCTTTGAACTGCAGTGGAATTTCTTATTAAAATATTTTGATAGATTAATTAGAAATTTTTATAATATTGTGACATGAATATTATTTCTGAATAAAGTCACTGTCAATGGGAGGAGTTCTTACAGAATATCATATTTCCTATGAAATCACTGAAGTTCTTATGGCACCAGGAAGTGAAAAATGAGGCTGATACTGCTGTGATCCAGGGTAGCAGGTAGACCAGAGCATGATGTTACCATCAGCGTGTTACTCATCTTGCCGTAAGGTTCAAGTGAAGTTTGGAACCACTGTACCATAGATTTTCTAGCCATTTTCACCATGTAGAGAAGCCCTTGAATATTTACCCTTATCAGAAATCTTAAATAGGCAGCATCTAAGAATATGCTTTCCTTCTTAGTTAGGGATTCAAAGCAGCCTTATTTTTTGAGCTGTCTGTGATATAAATATCTTCTTTGTTCATGTCAATTTTACCTATTATTCAAGGTGTTTTAGTTTTGATTGCAGCTAATTGCCATTAAATTCACACTATTTACTGTCTTGGCAAGACAGAACAAGTTAATTTTATTCACTATAATGAGGCCAGTAACTTTGTTCTGTTCCCCTCTGGGCATATGCTTGTTTATTTAGCAGGAGAAATTATTTTAGACATTTTCATATGTGGCACTCTCGCATCCCATTGAAAATCCAGATTAAAAGTGGTGTTTCTGGCTTGTATAGGGGAACTGTTTCCTAAATTAATTTATTCCCTAATACATGAGTGCACAAAGACATATTTTTACAGTATTTGCTATGCTGCTCTAAATAGTGGAAAACATTGCCTTGTACCTTGGAGGTTATCCATATGTTAGAGACATTTTTAGGGCTAGGTTTTCAGATCCTCAGAAATGAAGTTTTGCTTTTGATCCAGTCAAAACATTAATTAACATATTTTTCTACTGAATATATTTAATTTATTCATGTTTTAAATATTTTTTTCCCACATCTTAGTAGTTAAAAACATGCAATAAGCAATCTTGGTGGACTCTGAGTGCAAGACACTAACTATATTCAGTCTGTGTTATTCCCTATGAGTAGAATCCACTTTTTTTGAAGGAACATTATACATTGCATTAATATTTGTTGTAATTTGAAGTATGGTTCTCCGTCTTCTATTGCAGAATCACTTGAAACACTTATTTTGTATAATTCTTGTCTTATGGCTCTAATTTCACTACTGGGTTGATAGTATAATACCATTGAAATCAATTAAGGAATGCCAAAGTGAGAAGAGAACTGAAGTAACCCTCTAGTAAATTAGGTCCTCTATATTAGTGGTGCTCAATTTTTTTGGCTGGTGGGCCAGATGATCAGTGCCTGATTCCTTCATGGGCCACATCCAACCCGTAGACCCAATTCAGCGCCTGGGGTGGGTACAGCAGGCCCCAGGCCAGCCATGCAGCAGGAGGATGGGTGACCCAGCCCTGATCCAGCCACACAGAATTTAGGATTTGGCAGTGGGGAGGAGTGGCAGTGCTCCTCTGCTGCCAAATTTCCTGACCTATGGGGAGCTCTGTGAGCCAGATTCCAAGGCTCTGTGAACTGCATTTGGACCATGGGCCAGAGGTTGAGCACTCCTGCTGTACATTAGTGGCTGGCAACTTTTCAGCTAGATCAGGGATGCCATGAAGCTGAAAGTGAGTCTGTGGCCCAGTCTGCAGGTCAGAGTTGGCGTGTAGGACTAGTCCAGTGGAGTACCATGTGCAATGTGCCTCCCTGTGCTTGCCTCCTGTACAGGCGGTAATTGGGCTAGACCCAGAGCCATAAGCACTGCTTACAGCCTAAGGACCCAGCATGGGTGTGTGCTGCATGTGGCACCCCATCGGACTGGCCCTGCCCACTGGCTCTAATGTGGCTGTATCAGGCCCAGAGATGGCAAGAACCTCGTCCTGATTGGTCCCCAGGCCATCTGTATGCATCTGAACCAGTGTTCAGGGTTGTCTAGTGGGACATCACATGAAGTGCACACCCCATGCCAGCCCCCTCTGCTGTAGGCAGTGCTTGCAGTGCCAGATCCAGCCTGGACACAACAGGTAGCACAAACCCCAGAGCAGGGTGAGGCACATTGTGCATGTGGTACAGAGGGTGGAACAGGTGTCACCACTGTTGCTTGTTGGAAGGTGGCCAGCATGAAGCTTGTGTTGCATGCAGTACTCCAGCGGACAGTCTTGCGCTCTGGCTCTGATATGGCCAAGTGTGGACCTGCCTTGGAGCCAGTGTTTGGCACCGACGCTGGCTGCAGCTTACCTCCTGTGCAGCAAATAATGTCTGAGGCACTGGGTTTAGTCTACATGCAAAAGCAGTTTGGTCCAAAACCCAAGGACCTCATCACACAGGTTCAAGAAAAAAGAACAAAACCCCCAAAATACTTCTGCAGTGTTTGTAGACTCAAATATATCAGTATTTCTAATGATTTTGATAAAACGGTGAGGATTTCCCTCCCTTGTCATCCTGCTTCAATCCTTGCTTGAAGGAGAGAGGCCTGGGATTTTTTTCTCTAGACTTCCAAACTCTGATGAAGTATAACATTATTTTATTCAGTGTATTAGATAATATCTGACAACTACCAGCCTGTATTCGTTATCTTGCCACTGTCCCTACCAGACTGGTTCATAATGAGAGATGAGGTCTGGTATAACAGGAGCATCACAATTACCCCGTTATACTGTGAATGACAAAATTGGGCCAGAAGTAATGCTACATTAACTTCAGTAATTCAACCACTCCAAGGGGAATGTAGATAATCACAAATTATCCAGTAGTGAACCATTATTGGGAGTTGGTAATTGGCAGGAAATTAGAATAACAGTGAATGAAACTACATTAGCAGTTTGTCTTGTAGGTGAATAAACCAGAATTTGCTACTTACATTGCTTATTACATTGTCTTATTTGTCAGCATGCTACACTATGTACAATCCTTGTCATCACAAAGATAAATTGAAGTTATCTTCCTTTCATGTAATTATGGCAGTTAGGGCCTAGTTAGTATACAAACATGTTTGGGAAGATATAGGTAAAGGCATCTGTGCAAAGAATGTTTGCATCTGCTTCTGGCATATACAATGTATCATAAAGATAAATAAATAGGCATTACATTTAATAAGTTGTATTCTATATGCAGTGAAAATTGTTAATGACAGAACAGCTGTGTTAAAATAATAATTTATGGATGTATGCTTTTGCATTGTCAAGTGGATCTACTTGATCTTGTTCTTAAAGACAATGACAGGATCTGTACCACAGAAGCCTACCAATTGCCTGCTGAGTTTCCCTGTGGAAAAACTGGAGGGTGCAAATTGGGGAAGTGGTTATCAGTTGACATGTAGGTAGTTGCAAATCCACCACAAGATTGGGGTTATCAGCACTAGGGTTTATCAGTAGTTCTGCAGTATCATCAGTTGTTCACATCTGTTTCCAAGATCAATATATTATATAACATCAGCAACAGGGCCTTGTTTCACTACAGCAGCTTCCTGAGTGGTCTGTCCTGTGCTGTCATCCACTGACAAAGTCACAGCATGATACCAGCAATTCTTAATAGTCATAAGAGTCACTTCATTCTTACTTAGTGTTATCCAATAGATCATACCAGTAATTTTGACTTTGGATGTGCAGCCACTGGTGATAGCATTTATGTGAATTTTCCTGAAATAACACCAGAAGTGAGCTTTGTAGGTCATTCTATTAACTGTTAAGTGGCTGGTGTCAACAATAGAAATTCTACTTGGGTGCTCATTGGTCTTCAGAGATTACATGTCTAAGTGCAATGCCCGTTAGCAATAAAACATGACACTTCCCATGTTTCATTCTCAGGTTGAATGATCATATAAATATTTTTTAGAAACCCATTCACCAACTATGCGTTACTGTTCATGCAATAATTGTTGTACATTAGTGGGGTGAGCCACTTTAAGCAGCACAAGTTCCGTGCTTTACTGATGATAATAAATTTATCTATGATATCAGTGTTTCCAGGTGGCGTTATTGATATCTACTCCTGCTTTTTGACGTGTTCAGTTTTGTTTAATGTTGACTGTAATGTGTCGGGCAGCGTCTGGGAAAGCAAACCTATCCTGTCTAAATTACAGATGTTGTGAAACAACATCTGTGTGATCTGCTGTGCTGGCTTTCCTTTGGTCACAATTGTAGTTCTGCAATAAATTAGCTGATATGTGAATCCCCATTATCCTTGAATTACTGAAATCAGCTTTTAGAATACTGAAAGCTCCTAGTGCTGAGCTGTCTTTACTTACTTTTTGCAGAAGACAGTATCCATAATATCAATTTTCTGTGCTTTAGATTTCTCATGTCACAGATGGGTCTACTAGATTACAGTGCTTTACTATGCATGGCTTCTTAGGATTGCTAGCATTGTGATGGATAGAGATCTATATAAATCATGGGGGGCTTACCAATTTGGGCAGGTTGATCGCAGTGTAAAATTTTCATTTTGTGGCCATTTTGCCGCAGTCCTGCCCCTCGGCACTGATTGATGAAGAAGTCACAGGGACTGGAGGGGTGAGGGGACAGCCATTAGTTTGATTGCTGGCTGCACTTCATGTATCCCTACCTCTCAGTGCTGATTAACAGAGAAACCTCAGGCTGCAGCCATCCTGTCTGCTGCCCTTTGTGCCGCTCCACAAGCTGGTGTCTTCCCCTCCCAGCAGTGAGGACCACTGGCATCCACTGGGGGGCCAGCATTTTATTTTTATTAATTTTATTTTGTTGATTTCTCTTGGAGCTGCTCCAATCAAAGTGCTCCCCCTTCTACCCTAGAGCATGTGTATAGATGCCCTTTGTGCTTGGATGGTATTACAAATTCCTTTCTTTTGTTTAACAGTCAAACTAATTTTTATCTTCCAGTCACGCTAGCAGATAAAATGGCTGTCTAGTATATCTAGGTTAAACCTGTTCCCATGTGGTTCTGTCACCATGGTTATCTACATGAATTTGCATATGGTGGATGTAGTGAGGGAGCCATGTGATTACTAGAGCCTTTATCCAAAACTTGTACCTCAAATTTCTGATTTGTGCAACCATGCCAGAAAATTACCACAGCATGCTTACCTGTCCATTCTCAGGCTGTTTGGGGACCTAACGGGAGAAGTATCCTGGCAGTATAATGTTAAAAGCGACCAACTACAGTGGGGACAATGAACACTGAATTTGGTGGTGTTTAACTGTAATTAACCCAAAGGGAAATTAGTGTTGAGGTAGTTGTTGGACAGAAGCATGTTTGGAAGGCCAACAGAGAAGCTGGACTTGCATAAAGGAGGGTTATAGCATCTCAGAAGGTGGTTTGTCCTTTGTGTAATGTCTGTCATCTCTGCTAAGCCATATACCTTGGTCTCACTGTGCTGCACCTGACTTAACTTCTTGAGTGTTTCTCCTTTCTTATCTCCCAAGAAATACGTATTTTGAATAGAAAATAAGACCTGGTGAAACTAACTGTATCATATATAAATTAGTATATTCTGACCAAAGCTGTGACCTGTGAGGGAAAGATGCAAGATTACATTCTGTTGGAATCTGTAATAAAATGTTGGGGTTCAGAATTGCCCATATCAGAAGCTATCAGTGGTAGCCATTTTTCTAGTATTAACAGTCTCTTAGAGCTGGGCGAAGGATGGAGTCATCTAACACATTACTAACTTAATGACTGGTGGCACGCTCTAGATTCTGAACGCCTTCCAATGGTGAACATATTTTTTGCTGAAATTGGTAGATTTCAAACTTACACTGGCATGTAAATGACATCAGGACAAACCCTCCTAAAAACTCCTTCAGAACTAAATTTAGTTGTTTGCAAATAAAGTGATTTGGGTTCTTAGCTGTTAGTAAATTTTTATTTGTTGAAACTTTCACAGTTGCGTACTTGACTATTAATTTAACACTGTCAGTTTCATGTAGGGAAACTATCAATGAACTGATGAACATTTGCTAAGATTTTTCCAGATTCTAAGGAAGGAAAGCCTCATTCCAATAATTGTGTTGTATTTATGTGTGTAGCACAGGGAAAGAAATGGGTATACTGGGCATGCACATCTGATAAGTCATACATAGGGACCTCCCAAATTCAGAGTGCAAATGGGCTGTGTGATTAACTCCTTTAATCTTGCACATTCCTCCCCCTACACCCTCCCCTTGTTGCTGATTGGTTGAGGGGTCCCAACAGCCCTGGTGTGTGTTGCTGACTAGCCATGAGGCAAAAAAGACACCGTATTTTTGCCTCCCTGCCAATCAGAAACTAGTGGCAGGGCCCCTCTACCAATGGGTGGAGGAGGTCGTGGTGCGGGGGAGGGGGACCTGCTGGATTAAAGGGGCTGCTGCACAGCCTACTTCCTTCATGAATTTGGTAGGTCTCTAGTCATACACATTTAGACAAATACTTTGCTCCCCTCTCTCTCCTTTTTTATTTTAAAGTATAGCCAAAGGATACCAAAGTAAAGGAATGACTTTGTAGAAATAGCGGAATGCAGGAGTACTGTTTAAAAATGATTGAATATTTTCAGCAGGAAATAGGGCAGGCTCTTTTTTCCTGGGCACCACCAGGGGTAACTAGGACCAATGGTCACAAGTTACTGGAGAGCAGGTTTAGGTTGGAC
>JAGPOW010000261.1:35988965-36018880 GCA_030014935.1 Caiman crocodilus | reverse complement strand
CATTGGACAATCAGGCCTGTGTTTTCCAAGGTGCACAGAGCCAGAAGTAAGTCCAGAGCCTTGGATGGTGGCAGCGGAAACCCCAGGCTAGCGGGTGTGATCCAGGGAAGGGGTCGGCCGGACGGGAGGCACCCCAAGGGAGGCACTAGGAGCCTGGAAGGTGATTGGGCACAGGGAGGTGGGCGGCTCAATGCGGGAGCGCCCCCTACTGGCCCGTCACACTGCTAGGCGCCCCCACCCACTTGCCATGGCCCAAGTCTGCAGAGCCCGGGGCAGCCCCTTCTTCCCAGCTGGCCCCCACTCTTCTCTGGCTGCCTCCTTCCCAAGTACCCAGATGGGCTGACCTGTCCGCGATGCCTCCTCCTATGTCTACCTCTCCCTATGCTGCCCAGACCCAAAACCAAGCACCCAGCTCCAGCAGTCAGTGCCCCAGTGCTGCTCCCTACCCCAGCTGATCCCTGCCTCCCAGTCCTGGGCCTGGACTCCCCCCACTCTGGGACCATCGGTAGGCCTGGGTACCTGGGGCTCTGGCAGCTGCTGCTGGGGTGTCTCTGCCTAACTCCACCAGACTCTGCCTTTGGACCAAGCTGCAGCCGGTAGCAGTGGGCAGCAATGGACACATACTTTCTCTTCTTTCTTTTTTCTCTTTCTTTCTCTCTCCTTTTTCTCTCTTTCTGTCTTTTTTTCTTTTCTTCTTTTTTTTCTTCATTTCTCTTTTTCTTTTTCCTCTTTTATCTCCTCTCTCTTTTCTCTTTCGCTCCCATTTTCTTTTTTCTTTCTTTTTTCCATTTTCTTCTTTACCTGTTTTTCTTCTTTCTTTCTCTCTTCTCTCCTTGTTTCTCTTCTTGTCTCTTTTTTCTCTCTCCTCTATTCTTTTTTCTTTCTCCTTTTTTCTCCTCTCGTCTCTTTTTTCTCTCCTTTTTTTCAATTTCTTCTCCTTTTTCCCCTTTTTCTCTTTTTCTCTTTCCTCTTTCTTATTTCTTTACCTCTCTCCTCTTTTTCTCTTCTTCCCCTCTCTTTTTTTCTCCTCTCATCACAACATGCTGAACAAAAAAGAATGCAGAAGAAGAAAGGTATATGAAGTTGTATTGTCACCAGGTTTATAATTTTTAGAAAACCTCATATTTACTGTAAAATTATGTCAATAATTATAATTGATTATGGTTATTAACTATATTAATATGCAGTGCATTCTGCCATGTGCCCTCCCCCCTGGTTTTGTTTTTCTGGCATGCTGACACTCTGGCACCTTACATGGTAGACATTGAGCTTTTTCGGCAGTTTGGCCAAAAACATTGCCTACCACTCTACTAAGCAATACCTTGGCCTAGTTTTGTTTGCTAAATGCCTGCCCCACTGTCTTACAGTACTTTTAAAAAATGTCCAGGCTTGGGCTTTGGTGAACTTTAAGGGAGAGGGACTTGCAGAGCTTGGGAGTCAACTGCTAAGGACAATCTTCCTTGTGCTTTCCCCAAGTGGATTTGATGTACTGATAGTACCTGCAGGAAGTTGTTCTTGACTGACTTTAGGGATTGCAATAGAACATGAGAGAAGGCTGGGCATGTAGGGCTCAGACAATTTAGGGTCATATAGGTCAAAACCAGCACCTTGAATTATGCCTGAAAAGCTATGAGAGGCAGTACAGAGGCTTGAAATGACATACTTGTGATCCCGCACCTCCAGCAGAAGATTGAGCTGACACATTCTGTAACAGCTGCAGCTTCAGAACAGGTTCTTGGGCAGTACTGTGTAGAGAATGTATTGTAGTAGTCTATCCTTGAGGTTATGAAGGCATGGATCTGAAAGAAAGGGTTACAGACTTGTCATCAGATGGAGTTGGTAAAAAGCACTCCTACTCATAGCTATCATCTGAAGATTCAGGTGCAGCAGAGGATCCAGGAGCACCCAAAGGCTGCAAACCTGAGGGGGAGGCTGAACTGCATCAGTGATAGGTTACCCAAGCCCTTCACCCCAGAGTCAAGTAGTCCAGCCACTGGTATCAACTACATCTTATCTAGACTGATTTTCGTTTTTTTACCCTGCTCTAGTTCCCAACTATGGCCAGGCACTGGGAAAGTGCCTCCTTTAGTCAAAACGTGATTTTTAGGGCCTTGAATTTTAGTGAACATGTTAGTAAATATGCATGAGTAACCTTACAGATAAGTAAATATGGGTTTGGTTTGACTTAATTTATATTTTTGGAGAAATAGAAATAGAATATACAGTGGTTCTTGAAAGACAATTTTTGGATGTCAGGTTGGAAATTGAATTTACCAATTGTTTATTTATTTTAAACCAAATAAATTGCTTTATTAAATAATCTATTTTTGTTTTCATAATACCTGTGCATATTTAGGTATACATTGAGTATTTCCTATCCCCTTCCTCTAATTTTCCTTCAGTTTTGTATTTAATAGTAATTGATTGAGGATCTTTGTAAACAGTTATAGTTTACTGAAAGGCGATTTCTTGGTAAGGGGTTTTTTAACCTGGTGTTTTGTGGTTTTGCCTCAAACATAGAATATTAAGGTATAAAGTAATAAATGAAAGATGGGCTGTAAGACACGAGCAAACATAAAATCCATACTTGGACATTTTAGGAGGTCCATGTAGAGGTCTTTTTGGAGGCCCCTGCCTAGGGATGGATAATTATTTGGTCCCCGGGGCTACATAGAGAGTTTTGAAAAGTTGTTGCAGGCTGGATCAGCACCCCTTCCCTCCCTTTTCCCACCACAACAACTCACCAAAATTTCCTGTGGGGCTGGGAGAAGGCAGGGAGCAGTGTTCAGGAGCAAAAAGGGCTGCAAGGGCAGGATCATAGGGCAAGGTTTTGGGGCAGCCTCTGCCTTGTTGGCAGAGTGGGGCATGTACATGTATGTGTGTAGTAGGTCCCAGGAGCCAGCCAGGAGTGAAGGGAAGGAGGGAGGGGGACAGGGAGTAAGTGCAGCATAGCTAGCCCAAGTCATCTGGTCCATGGCTGTCCCCGCAGCGCTCTGCATGTGGCTGAACCCTAGCCACTCCGACCTGGGGCATCCTCAGCTGTGCTGCGTTCTAGCCTGTGCCTGCTACCTTGGCCCCGACCAGTGTACACAGCTTCCAGCGGGGCTGCTTCTGGTGCAGCTGCAACTGCCTGGGTACTGCTCCACTCCCCTCACCTCCAGCAGCGGCGGCTCCTCCTGCTCCTACTGCGTCACTCTGGGTCAGGAGGAAGCTTCAGCTGGGTGGCTTCTACCCTAGTGTGCACGGCTCTGGCTCTAGCTTCTAGTCACCTTCCACCGACTTGGACACCCATACTAGGCAGGTGGATCCAGAGCCCTGTGTGCTGGGGCAGGAGCCTCCTGGCTGAAGCTCCAGGATGCCTTCCTCCACCCACTTGGCCATCTGTGTCTAGTGGGTGTAGCAGATGAAAGGCAGGCAGGAGCTGGAGCCAGAGTCCTGTGTGCTGAGGCAGAAGATGCTTGGCTGAAGATTCCTTCCTGCCCAGAGTAGTGCAGTAAGAGCAGGTGGAGCTGGCGCTGGAGGCCTGGTGAACAGAGCAGTATCCACATGGCTGCACTGCACTGAGAGCAGCTCCAGTGGAAGTTGTGCATATTTGCTGTGGCCAGTAGGTACAAGCTAGAGCCTGGTGTGGGCTGCCTGGGCCCCATGCAGAGTGCCGCTGGGGTAGCTTCAGGCTGGAAACACATCAATTGGTTGGCTGTATTTTGCCCACCGCTGTTGTAGACAGTAGCTTTTCTAAGAGATAAAAGCAGTGTGAAGTCTTAAAGCTAGTGCTTAGATAGCTTTGCTACAGTGTAGTCTTTGAAATGAAATGGTGTTCTGATTATGGGGAAGTCATTTAAAAATGTATGTATAAGTGTTTATTTCTATAATTTGTTCTTGTTAAAAGGAGCATAGTTTCAACAGTTCAAACAGTTTTAATACCTTGTTAAAGCTTCAGCTCTTTCCTCGAAATGATGGTCTGTGAATTGAGTTATTCTCTTCAGCAGGAAAGCAGCAGCATGATAGCTGTTAAAAACTTGGAGAGAAAAATTATACTTTCCTTTTAATAAGAAAATGCAATGCCTTTACAATCACTTTAAAAACATTACCTCAGCAGATGTTAGAAACAACTCATTTAAAACAAAGTACAGGTCAGTTGCATTATACGCACATTTAACTTACGTGAATTCAACTATACGTGGGCGGGGGGGGGGGGCAAGGCTTGGGTTTGCACGCCGCGCTGCTGTTTACCTGGAGGCCTATTATGGCGGTTACAGCCACTGCCTCTAAAACCTCCCACTGTCGCCATGGAGCCATGCCTGGACCTGTGTGGCTGGCCCCCGGGTGGTAGCAGCAGTGTGGTGGTGGCCGGGCAGCACGCAGCCATCCCCACCAGCACTCTGCGCTGCTGCCGCCAACCGCACAGCTCTAAGCACAGCTTCATGGCAGCAACAGGTGGTTTTGGAGGCAGAGGCAGTCACCACTAGTCAAATTGCTGGCACGGTAATACGCGATTCGACTATACACAATTTTTGCCTTACGCTGTGACTTTAGAACATAACCCCTGCGTAAGATGCGACTGACCTGTATTCCCTTGATTTCTGTCAGGGGAAATGTATCAGTTTTTTTTGGTTACAGTTTCTATACAACATATTACAACAAATATCAAGGTAGACACCATCTGCCCAAGAGCGAATATGCTTTATTATTAGCATCATCGTTACTTTTATTAATAATAGGAAGATAGAGCTTTTCTGCAAAGCTCAGAACACTTTTCTGGATTAGGGAAATGTTGTTGTTAATTATGCATTTTGTAGACAAACTGAGGCCTGGAAAAGTTGCGTTCTTGAGTATGAATTTCCAACCTTCAGAATCAATTAGGACAGGGGTTGTTAACTGGGAGTGCATGAAAAGGCCCTAGGAGGTATGCATGGGCAGGGATGGAGCACTGCCATGCACCATTCTGCGCTTGCACACAGGCACATGGCCAGATAACGGGGTGGGGGAAGCTCTTACATGGCAGCTGCCACCAGTTTGCATCCACCTGTGCACCACCTCCTGATCCCCCCCCAGCTCCACATCCAGCAGTCAGGGGTACACTGCTCTGCATCTGGCCGCTGGAGGTACACTGACCTAAAAAGGTTGCAAATCCCTAAATTAGGGGACTAAGGTGGGCAGTGCTAATTAGTATGTAGGTTAGGTAGCTAAGCAAATGGAACAGTTATCCTGGTGGTTTTGAAGAGCCTAGATTCAGATCTGTTGCTTGGACTTAGAGGGCACATCAACACACACAGGCAAGTGTGCTTGCAATAACTCAAATAGGTGTGGCACAAATTTGGGCTGGGGATTTTTGGCTCTGTGCATGTGCCTGGATATTCACTTTGGTGTGGGTCAAGTTGTGCCACATGGGCAAAATAACCCTGTCCAGCTCCTCCTGGATATGCATCTAGGAGGAGCTAGAGCCTGGGGCCAGTACCTGTGCTGGTCTCAGCAGCATAAAACCCTGCCCTGTGCTGACCCATACCCAGAAACCAGCCCCCTACCCCCACACATGCACAACTCGCCCACCTCCGCAATTCTCCCCCATCTGCCAGTCCCTACTTACTCGGGCAGCGATCGGGTCACAGACTTGCGCTGCTCCGGCTTGTCCTGGCACGTGAATGCAGCGTGCTAGGACATCAGGGGCACCATAGAGATGCTCTGGCCAAATTCCAGAGCATGCCCGGAGGTCCAGGCCCTGGCTTACCTCAGGTCATGGTGGGGAAACTACTTGCCCTGTGCCACTTTTCTCTACGGTGTTTTTATTTGATACCTGGAAATCCAGGTATCAGATTTTGAGTCTACACTGCATAACATTTTTTTGTTCTCAGTGTGCTTCTTGCGGTATCTCAAACTCATTTGAGATGCTGCAAGAGGTACGTGCGTGCTTATCTGGATATGCCCAAAGGGGCTTGATGAGTTGTCTGTGATCTTTTTCTTGTTCTCTTCTGTCAAGGTGATGGTAGCTGTGTGTTGGTTTCCAGCATGGCTGAGCTATGGCAGGTCTCTGTGTGTACAGTGGTTAAGACGATGTGGCTATGACTCGGGGTTTTGATCAAACTGGTATTTTAAGTCACTGAGTACATAATTCCTTCTTGATTAACAAGGGGTTGGAACTGAGCAGTGAGGCTTAATAGAAAGGTCAGTTGGTAGGCAAGGCAAGTGGGTAATAGGTGCATGAAGCTGGCTTTTTAACTATTGTTTTTTATTCAATCCCGTGATGGTCAGTGATGGAACTGTAATTGTGATTTGCAACAGATATGCCAAAGGGGAGATCCTCTATATGTAGTGCAAGTGGTTGCACTGGAGGAAGATTTGTGATTTGGAAGGGTAAGTACTGGCCCTGTAGAGCATCAGAAAGCATGAAGAATACCTGGGCAACCTGAATTGGAACTTCACCAACTCAAATTCAGTGAAGAAGGGGGCTGACCACCAAAGAACTGGAGTGTGGAAATATAGAGAAGTCTTGGAAGTTTGTATTCTGACGAACATATCTGTAGATGGCAGTTTGGCTCAATTTGCAAGGCAGTTATCCAGAGAAGACAGAATCCCCACTACTGATTTTTATTTAAGAAGTGAAAAGAACATTCTGCAAGGCACCTGAACCTAAGGCATGGAATGGAACTACAAGATTGGGAATCCTGTAAGTTGGTAAGGAAAAATTTGCTAGTGATTGTCACTAGTTCCAAGAGATTCCGTTTCGTATGCATCTAGCAAATTATAGATCCCATTTGTGATCTCTAAAAGGTGTTTCATGGAAGAAGTATCTAAATAAAAATAACCGATATCTTCCTCACCCATAGTCTAAGAAATACAGAAGAGAGAAATTTCTCTCAATTAACTGATCGATTGGTTATGTAAGGTAAAGGATTTAAGTTTTCTGGAATACTGGCCTACCTCTGTGGTGGAAAAAGGCTGTGTAATATGGCTGCCATCTCGCTGAAAGAGGAACCAATCTTTTAGGGAGCAGACTTGGCTAGATAAAGCAGTAAGGCACTAATCTAACAACAAAAGGGAGGGTGAAAATAAATGAGCGGTCATTTACAGGAACATTCCTTCTCTCAATTAAATGAATCAAGCCACCAATTCTTTAATTACCTATTCTTTAATCTTAGAAGCCTGACTACAAATTAGAAGCCAGGAAACTTAGAATATGAGACAGACAACCAGAAAATATAGTATGGGCTACAGAAGTAATATCAAGGAATTTTAAAGTAAGATAAGAACAAAAAGGGCCCTAAGTATGGAAATGTTCCATTATTAGATGGTTGTGGTAGAAGTGTCAGTATTTATGCAGAAAAGGCAGAAGTGTTGGATATGTTCCATGGGAACAGTACCTAAAGATGATAACTAGGGACCTACAGAATTTATGGAGGAAGTGGGCTGTTCTGTGGCTCTTATAGATTCATAGATGCTAGGGTCGGAAGGGACCTCAGTAGATCATCGAGTCCAGCCCCCTGCATAGACAGGAAAGAGTGCTGGGTTCAGATGACCCCAGCTAGATGCTTATCTAACCTCCTTCTGAAGACCCCCAGGGTAGGGGAGAGCACCACCTTCCTTGGGAGCCTATTCCAGACCTTGGCCACTCTAACTGTGAAGAAGTTCTTCCTAAAGTCCAGTCTAAATCTGCTCTCTGCTAGCTTATGGCCATTATTTCTTGTAACCCCCAGGGGCACCTTGGTGAATAAAACCTCATCAATTCCCTTCTGTGCCCCCATGATGAACTTATAAGCAGCCACAAGGTCACCTCTCAACCTTCTCTTGCGGAGGCTGAATCTTATAGGTTCCCCCAGGCTCTGCCCCAAGTGATTGGTGGAGGGGCGGGCCCCACTTACAGGTCACTCCTGATCAGCAGAGAAGCAAAAACTGTGGTTTAAATATGGTACCATTCTTGCCTCCCGCCAGTGATTGGCTGAAGAGCCCCGGATGGCCCTCCTGTTAGCTGCTGACTAGCAATGATGCAGAAACAGTGCCATGTTTAATACCGCGGTTTTAGTTTCCCCTCTGATCAAAAGGGAATAGTGTTTTCCTCCACTAATCAGCAGCAAGGGGGTTGGGACAAGAGGCAAGGTGCATGTGGGGGAACATACAAGAGTAAAGGAGTCACCGCACACTCTACTTCTGCTGTGAATTTGGTAGGTCCTTAATGATAACAAACAGTAGCATCTGAAGTAAGATTGTTTAAAATCAACGTATCCAAATAACTTGCATCTAAGAGTTTTATAACAACTAGAGGTGGAACTTCCTGGTTCTTTCATAGTTTTCATGTGTCTTGGGAACTTGAAGAAAGTAAAGCTTGTGCCACTATTTAAGAAAGGTAACCAGAATTACATAAGTAAACATAGGTCTTTTATTTTGAGGCAAAATAATGGAATCTTTGTGTGGAACTTTAATTATATATCCCCTCTGTTAGTTTTTTATGAACTCCATTCAACATGGATATATAGAAAATGGTAGATTCCATATATTTATCAACAAATATATTAGATAATGATAATAGTGTTGATATAGTAAGCATAGACTTGTGTAAGGCATATATTTGGTACCACGTAGCATTTTGATTAAGAAACTAGACTGTTAAAAAAAATCAAGATGGCATGTGTTGAATTGATTATTAATTGGTTAAATCAGAAATCTCAAAATCTAATTGTAAAAAGGAATTTTTGTTAAGCTTCTGTCTCTCGCATGGTTTCCCACAGGGATTTGTTTTGGGCTGTGCCATATGCTCACCAACCTTTCCTACCTTTTTATTAAATGGATGGGGAAGAAAGTGAAATCTTCTGATAAAGTTTGCAAATGACACACAAATTGAGGGAGAGATAAATAATGATATCAATTATCTAGACTTCAAGAAGGCCTTTGACTTGTTCTCCCATACTGTCCTTACAACCAAGCTGGGGAACTGTGGCCTTGATCATTTCACAGTCCAATGACTGGGGAACTAGATCTAGGGATGGACCCAAAAGGTACTAGTTGATGGGAACAAATCAGTGTGGCTCAAGGTTACTAGTGGAGTCCCGCAGGACTCAGTACTTGGGCCGGAGCTCTTCAATATCTTCATTAATGACCTGGATGCAGGTGTCAGGTGCAGACTGGCAAAGTTCAGGGATGACACTGAACTATGGGGGAAGGTGGTCATGCTGGAGGGCAGGCTGGGGATACAGGCAGACCTGGACATGATTGCAAGTGAGCGAACAAAAATCTGATGGCATTCAACATAGAGAAATGCAGGGTGCTCCACCTTGGGAGAAAAAATCGGCATCATACTTACAGGCTTGGTAGTGCTATGCTTGCTAGCACTGCAACTGAAAGGAACCTGAGGGTCTTGATTGACCACAAGATGAACATGAGCTCCCAATGCGATGCCATGGCCAGCAGAGCCAACAAAACTCTGGCATGCGTCGACCAGTGCATCTCAAGCAAAACCAGGGATGTCATCCTCCCATTTTACTCAGCCTTAGTGAGGCTGCAGCTGGAGTACTGGATCCAGTTTTGGGCCCCACACTTCAGGAAAGATGTGGATAAGCTCAAGAGAGTCTGAAGGAGAGCCACCCATATGATCAAAGACCAAGAGACCAAGCCTTATGAGGAGAGGTTGAGGGACATGGGACTCTTCAGAAGACAAGGCTCAGGGAGGACTTGTTCGCTGCCTATAAGTATATAAGGTGTGTGGGGGGGAAAGGTGTATCAGGATCTGGAGAACAATTGTTCACCAGGACTCCCTAAGGGATAACTAGGTCTAATGGCCACAAACTTCTAGAAGGCCGATTCAGACTTGATATAAGGAAAAACTTCTTCACAGCCCAAGTGTCCAAAGTCTGGAACAAACTCCCTACAGAGGTGGTGCAAGCACCTACTCTGGACTCATTCAAAAGACATTTGGATATTTTTTTTTTTGCTGGGATCATCTGATCCCCACAGACTTCCTGATCTCACGAGGTCCCTTCCAGCCCCTAATGTCTATGAAATCTATGAAAAGGACTAACCACTCATTAGTACGGAGCGATGTGGACTGTTTGGTAAGTTGCATGTAATCAAACCTTTTTAAATCATGACAGTCTCAGATAGAGAGACCTACATTTTCTATAAGACAAATACTAATTAAAGAGATTGTCAAGCACCTCCCCCCCATTGCAAACTTAGGGTTCCTTTCAGGGGAATTCCCCATCATCACAAGTATTATGAGATATTCAGGCCCATCCATGAGCCTGAGGATACTGTGCGCGTGTCTACACACAATACATCACCATACCAATGCACTACAGCAACCACTAAACGATGCTGCAGCTACGTCAGTGTATTGAAATACTTCCTTGCTACAATGCGTCGCTAGAGCAATGTAGCAGCTAAAAAACCCATATGCCACCAGCATAGTCTAGTACTTCCTTTAGGAAAATGACAGTGCTGTAACAATGACACCGTAGAGGCATATGTAGACACACCCTGTTGGAACCATCTGAGTTTATACACCTGTGAACTTTCAATCTTTCAGCAGGCAGATTTTTCATATCCCTTGCCACCAAGTCATAGGAGTCTTGTGTTACCCTGCTAGATGAGTAGCTGTCCAAAAGTCATCTAATATTCCTTTTACCATTGTCAAGAATTGTTGTTTTAATTTATTTGCTCTCTAGTTTATTTGCTGTAAAGGGTCTATACTTCTATACTACATCTGTCTCTTTGGATCCATGTTAGGGCATGTTAGGAGGTAACAAAATGAATATTTTAAAAACCTTCAAAATTAAAATTGAATGAACTTATTTCTTTTTCTTATAGTGGGAGATGGTAATATTTCACTGATAAATGTTTTTCCTGTCTTTCTTTCAAAATGACAAAAATTGAAACAATTTAAATTCTAATAACATATATTCATTTTTAGGTTAGAGTAGAGGAACCTTTTGTCTAATATTATAAATTTGACATAAAATTGTAACTTAACCTTAGACCTAAGCTGTCAGTTTTGAGATGCTTTTATTCCTGTGGTTTTTTTTATAGGGGAGTAACAGAAAGGATTAAAATAAAGACTCCTTTGTTACTATCCTCCCATAATTTGAAATATAATTAAATAGTAATGAATTGTTCACATTTGTGGATTTGTCATCTTAAAACTGCCCAATACCCATATAAAGATGAGCAGCTTGTTGTCAGAATTCTGCTTTCCTTCTGGCTTATTGATTTGATAATTCATATCAGTGAGAATTATACTTCATTAAGGTGTCAAAGTTCTTGATCTGTTTTCTTTATGATAAAAAGCAGACATTGAAGTTCTAGATCTTTTACTGCTGTCTGATTGGATTATGCTGCTAATTTATGGATTTGTCTATTGAAGAACTCTGGTGACAGCAAATTCCATTGTTAACATGTTTCTTATCACACTTATCTTTTTCAACCACTTATTTATTTCTACTTCCTCTTTTGCAATACCTTTTAAACAAAAAGTAATGGACTTCCATGTGGCATGCTGAGCAATTGAAGCAGTAGCTACAGTAAAGCTTTAAGGCAGTGGTTAAAGATAGTACCACATGAATTCTGATTGATATTTTGTCAGTGTAGTAGAATAAGAAGTTTCTCATGGTTTGTTACTTACATGAGTATAAAAAAAAAAGTGATCTTAGTCATCCTTGCAGGGCACTGAATACTATCTTTACAGCCTTTCTCAAGAGTTTGAATTGCTTTTGGTTTTTGTTACGTTTGCAATACTTTATTTGTGGGTGTACTTAGTAAGGGGAAGTGGAGAGATTGCTGTGTTTGTGCTAATGAAAAAATTATCAAAAATGTTGAAAGAGGGGTTTATATTAAACTTCTGAATTCCTTTATGAGCTTTGCTCTAATCATCAGAAAAATATTATTTAACTGAAAAGCACTCGCACTTTAAAAAGTGCATGTGGTCCAAGTAGACTTACTCTTTATGTTAGATCTTTCTTTTTTCATTTATATGCTTGTTAGTTCACTAATTTGAGATTAGTATTTGTAGCAAACTTTTTACTCCAGTATAAGATGTACTGTTTTAACTAGTTTTGTTAAACAATGACAATTTTAACACATTTGGCTACTGATGATAGATAAAAAACTGATTGTCAGTTGTAATGACAAATATGGTGGTGGTGATAGTTTTTGATTTTGAAGAGTAAGGGAGAGAGATTCTTATTGTTTTATAAATGCTTTGCAACAAAAGGTAAAACACATGAGAAATGCTCCTGTTATATTCTCATGCATTATAACCAAATAGATTTTTTTTTTAAAAGCATACTGATATCCTGGAAAATCACTTGGATTTTTATGGCTGAAATGTAAACCCATGATCTATGTAGTCTTAAGTAGTAATGATGACAGATGCTTAGAAATAATGGTGTTAGTAGAAACCACTGTAACAATCTGCAAAGTTATGTTACAGTTGTCACTTCTACTTTTGATAAATTATTAATGAGATATGAGACATTGACTTTTCTATAACTGTTTTAAAGAAAAAAGCATTGCATTTGCGTGAAATAAATTCATAGGCATTAGAGCTGAAAGGGACCTCATGAAATTGAGTTCAACCCCCAGCTGGATGTCTGCTGGGATCTAATGATCCCAGCAAGATATGCATCCAAATGCCTTTTGAATGAGTCCAGAGTAGGTGCTTGCACCACATCTGGGGGAGTCAGTTCTAGACCCTGGACATTTGGAATGTAAAGGAGTTTTTCCTTATGTCCAGTCAAAACTGGCCTTCCAGAAGTTTGTGGCCATTAGACCTAGTTATCCTTTGGGGAGCCCTGGTGAACAACTGTTCTCCCAGACCCTAATGCACCCCCCTTATATTCTTATGGGCTGCTACCAAGTCACCCCTGAGTCTTCTCTTCTGCAGGCTGAAGAGTCACGTGTCCCCCAGCCTCTCCTCATATGGTTTGCTCTCTTGGCCTTTCATCATGTGGGTGGCTCTCCTTTGGACTCTCTCTTATTCACATCCCTCCTGAAGTGGAGGGCCCAAAACTGGACACAGTACTCTAGCTGCAGCTTCACATTCTTAACTGTACCTGTGGAGAGCTGGAGGATGACATCCCTGGTTTTGCTTGAGATGCATCTGTGGATACATGGCAAGAGTTTGGTTTGCTTTTCTGGCTACATCATCACATTGGTGAAATATTGTTCATTAGCTCAAAAGTAAAATACTTGAGTTCTGTTTATGTAGAAAATACTTTAGCCCACTAGAATTCAGTGCTATACTTTGTGAAGGGACATTTAATTTGTATAACAGTCATGCATTTCTTCGAAGCAGCAGAAATTAACCTACTTCCCAAATCTCTTTTATTTCTTCCTGTGCTGTCCCCATGCCTGACTCTTCTTCCCTATCTACACTGAAATTCCTGTTCTAAAACTCTTCATCTGTGAGCTGTCAGTTATCATAGAAGTAAGAGAGGGAGAAGGCTTGTTAGGTCATTCAGTCAGTCTTGCTGCCAATGAAGCGAGAAGGAATCAGCAGAGCAGGGAGGAATGCCTCTGTGTTTCCTCTGATCCATTTTCAAGTAATTACTGACATGTCCAAAGTAAAGCCCAGCAGGAATCCATGTTTTCTGCTCACTGACTGCTCGTGGATATGGTAGATGTTGTTATAGTCAAGGCTTCAAACTTCATATAGTGGATAAAACTTTGTATTAAATACTGGATGGATGAGACCTAGAAAAGAAATAAAGCAGGTGAAAATGAAAAAATACACTTTTTTGTTATCTTAGAATTTAAGAACTTTTACTGATAATGAAGAGTAGGCAAAAAAAATGCTAACGTAGAACTTAATTTAGAGCACTAACTGCCAATAGTTTGAATTTCTCAGGATGTATAATGAGATCTTCACGTGGCAGTCATCATAATTATCATAAATGCCTGTGATTTTAAACTTCCCAGGATAAAGAGCAAAGCATTAAAAAATCTTAAAGATTAATTTTTACCTTAAATTTGTCCATTAGCCTCTAAAGGCATTAGAGCCCTTAATGAGAATGGCATTGACATATGCAATTTTGTTGACTCAGGGCAAGGAAAATTATTTGCTGTTATTTATGATTCTTACAAGGCAAATGCAGGAGACTGAGCCAGTGAAGGAAGACATATTTATTAACATAATGGTGGTATTTTCTATTGTGGACAGCACACAAAAATTGTTTGTAGGTAGCTATGGGTGTTGGTGAGAGAGAAGGGGGGGAAGGGGAAAGAGTAGAGACTCAACTGCTATTTCATAACTAAGTATAGAAGGGTCTCTTGTAATATAGTAGGAAATTTATGTATTGATGTATGACATCATAGCAGGTAGTACATTAAAATCAAGGAAAAATGTAATATATTTGTTTTTTCTCATATACCACTTGCCCCCAAAATAAGACAAGCATCTTGTTTTGGGGAAGGCAAAATGAAAAAAAAAAAGATTCTTCCAGAGTTCCATGGAAGAACTCCACATAGAGCAAGAGCAGAGCCTAATTTTCAGTTTACTCTCCCTCTCCTTTCCTCCTTAATCAAAAGCTGAAATCCTAGCTGCTGCTGAAGAGTGGTCTCAACAGGTGGATCTATAATTTTGAAAAGAGCTAAAGAGTCTCCATAGCTGTGAAATAGAAAACAAGAGACCAGGAGTTGCTAGCAGCCAGCAAAACTGCCTGAAAAAAGGGTAGGTTTTCCAGTGGAATATCAAGACTGTTAAAACAGAGGTATGATTGTTAAAATCGTGGCGAAGAACAGTGCACCAGTAAGTTGGTGATTCTGTAACAGGATACCTTGCAATCCTTTCAGGTGTGCCATGGGGTGCCGCTAACATTTAGTTGTGCAAAATGATTCACAAGATAAACCCAGAGATCTCAAATAGAAAGCCATAGCGTTAAAAACATTCTAACCTGTTGTGGTCTTTGAGTTCTTTGCAACAGAAAATTTGTTCTTTTATTTTCCATAGCCAAAAAATGAGTGAAGACTAAGAGGTGGCATATTCCAAGGGGTTCCTTGATTCTAAAAAGGTTGAGAATTATGGCTTTAAGTCACTTGATTTCTTCAGGTGTCTGAATATAAATGTCTCTGCTGCTGCCTGGAAAAGTAGGAATCAAGGTGGGGTACTTCTATTCTAGGCTGAATGTTATCCCCCTTGCTTAAAATAAAAAAAAAAAACAATTTTGGGGGAAGGGGCTGATTTGGAGGAAAAAGATGCATGTGGCATGTAAGGAAACATGGTGTATATCTGAGTCCAAGACATGTAATACAATGAGCACCCTCAATTTCTATGTGTTGGGAAATTGAGGGCAGTTATCACCTCACAGAATCAGGAACTACATTCCTGGCTTTTAGTTATTCTTGATTTTTTGCAGTGATGTATTATGAATATTGGAAGATTTTTTTGAACCCATGATGCGTGCTATGTGCTGGAGGGTGGGGGGGGGTGTTCTGTTTATTTCCTAATTAGGTAAAATTCTTTCATTAAATAACACTACTTTAGAGCCAACAATATTCTATGGTTACTCTTTTCTCAAGTAAAAAAAAAATTGCCTATTTTTCCTTAAAAAAAAAAAAAAATACTGAAAATAGTGACATCATACCATAATGTTCAATTAATGTAATTCAGAGAAGAGCAAGAAAATGGAATAAAGTCCTTTCATGTAAGGCATCCAGCTCTGTGATAATTTTAGAAAACACTAATTTGGTTCTGTATGGTCCATTTCCACAATGCCTGAAAAAAATATATTTGTGAGCCCAGGGAATAAGTTGGATGTCACAGAGATGATTTTAGAATTGACCAGAAACAGAGAACTACCCTATATTCCAATTAGTTTTGAAGGGGAAATTTTTCAGTAAAGTTCTAAATGCATTCTCACAGTCTATTTAGCACATGGCTCAATTATTATTATTTATTTATTTATTTTTGTAGCATGACTGTAATTATTTTAAAAAATGTGTCTGTGGTTTTCTAATTAAGTAAAAAAGAGCGCCATCATGGTTTGCTAACTTCTGTCTTTTCAATCCAGTGGGTTAAAATGGATAATGGGATTATAGGATGTAGTTGCGTGTGATAGCAGGGAACTGGACTTGTATAGAATCATATAAAATTAGGGTTGGAAGGGACTGCAGGAGGTCATCTAATCCAACCCCCTGCTCAAAGCAGGACCATCCACAAGTAGATCATCCTAGCCAAGGCTTTGTCTAGCTGGGTCTTAAAAACCTCCAAGGTTGGAAGTTCCACAGCCTCTCTGGGTCACTTGTTGCAGTACTTCACCACCCTCCTAATGACAGTTTTTCTGAATATCCAACCTAAACCTCCCTTGCTGCAACTTGAGACCATTGCTCCTTGTTCTGCCATCACTGAGAATAGTCTAACTCAACAGTTCCCAGTCTGGTATGGGTACCACCAATGGTATGCAGGCACCCTGTCAGTGGTACAGGTTAACAGATTTATTATAATTACTTTATATGACAAACATTTGCTGATGGTACTCAAGGTTGAACTGAAACATTTGCTGGTGGTACTTAAGACTGTATCTTTTTAAATTGGTAGTGCACAATCTGTCAGAGTTTGAGAACCACTGGCTAACTGCATCCTCTTTGGAACCACCCTTCAGGTAGTTTAAAGCTGCTATTAACCTGTCCCCCAGCCCCAGTCTGCTCTTCTCATGACTAAATTAGCCAGGTTCTCTCAGCCTCCACTCAGAAGTCAGGTACCCCAGCCCTAGCTACTTGTATTGCTCTCTGCTGGACTCTCCAATTTACCCATATTCTTTCTGTACTGGAGGGCCCAAAACTGGACTCCAGATGTGGTCTTACCAGTACTAAATAGAGGGGAATAATCACTTCCCTCAGTTTGCTGGCAACACTTCTACTAATGCAGCCCAGTGTGCTGTTAGCCTTCTTTGCAACAGGGGCATGTTGTTGCCTCATATTCAGCTTATTGTCCA
The DNA here is from genome assembly GCA_030014935.1 of Caiman crocodilus. Classification (NCBI taxonomy): domain Eukaryota; kingdom Metazoa; phylum Chordata; order Crocodylia; family Alligatoridae; genus Caiman; species Caiman crocodilus. Next base: position 36,001,967 of record JAGPOW010000261.1, on the reverse strand, counting down.
CTGTAACCCCCAGGTCCTTTTTGGCAGAGATGATGCTTAGTCAGTCGGTTCTCAGCCTGTACTGGTACATGGGGTTGTTCCATCTCCTAAGTGCAGGACTTTGCACCTGTCCTTATTGAACCTCATGGCTAGGGACAGACATTCGCAAAGGCAGAGCCTGAATTGATTCAATCTTCGCAGGTTAGTCTAAACTGCCTAGATTGAACTCATTTGCAAGTAAACAGACATTGCCTCTGGACTGAGGAAATGTGTCTGCAGCCGCTCAGGCCAAGCACTGGGGGGCGGTAGAGCAGCCCTTGGCTGCAGGGAAGCTGTGCTATGGGGCACAGCCACCCCTGGCAGTAGCCTGGAGTGAGCTGGTCAGGAATGGGGTTTAATTCCCTGTTCCCTGTCTCCTGGCATGAACTTGAGCTGTGGTCCACCTGGCATTCCCCCCTCGTTCCTGTAATGGCAGGGGCAGGTGCCCAACTCGATGCTGGTCAGCATGGCCCCTGAGACAGAGGAAGCGGTGGAGAGGTATTTCTGCCCTGCCCCTGGGCGACTGCATAGGGAGGGAGCAGCAGTGTGGTCTCTTGGGGGTGGAGGGAGACTAACACTCCCTCCCTGCCACCTCTGCCTCGGGGCCATGCTGGCCAGTGTCTGGCCACACCCACACCACTACAGCAGTAAGGTGGGAGCACCTGGCAGACCCTGGCTCGGGTCTGTGCCAGTGGGACAGAGAGGGGGGACTTAAACCCCCTCTATGGCCAGTTCACTCCAGGCAACTGCTAGGGCTGGCCTGCCCCCACTGCTAGAGCAGCCAGCAGAGAAGTGCAGGACTGTGCTGGTGAGACAGAGCAGGAATGAGGTGGAATAAACCTTTCATGCTCCCTTCTGGGGCAGCATCTGACCAGGCACCCGCCTCTGCCTGTCCCTGCTCTGGCTAGGGAGCAGAGGGACAGGGCCTAGCCCTTCTCCACTGGAGCAGAGAGCACGGCGCAGCCCAGAGAACACACCAGGATGCTGTGGGACTCTGGTTTAACGTAAACCAGGAAGGGGTCTGGGACAGAAGTTGCATAAATCGGTTTGAGCTCAGTCAGTTAAGTCTGATACTGCATTCAACTAGGTTTATCTCAAACTGGTTTAACACATTTTGAAAGTGGTTTAAGTGCACTGAACTTATGTCCTGTTACAGGTTTAAACTAGTTTTTGATCACTTAAACCAGTTTGTAACTTTTATCCCTAGCCCATGAGATTTCTTTTAGTTAAGTTCTCCAAGTTGTCAGTGTTTCTCTGCCCTAGCCCTACCCTCCAGCTTATCTGCTACTCCCCCCGCAGCTTGTGATCAGCTGCAAATTTGCTGAGGGTTCCATGCCATCTTCTAGGTGGTTGATGAAGACATTGAACAAAACTGGCCATAGGACCAACCCCTAGGACTCTCCATTTGATGCATTCCACTGAGTGCCAAGTATATATCAAGCCATTGATTACTATCCTTTCTTGAGCCCGACAGTCCAGCCAGATTTTTATCTACCTTGCAGTTCATTTGTCCAATTCATACTTCCTTAGCTTGCTTGCAAGTATGTTGTAGGAGACCATATCGGAAGCCTTGCTAAAGTCGAGGTCAGGTAGCAAGGAAGTTCCTTTGTGCCTAAGTTTCATCTCTTCTTTTCAGTCAGGCAGTGATCACTTCTGGAAACTTGAAACATCACACTTGGAGGCTGTTGTCACACTGACCTCTTGTTCAGAAAAAAAATCCAGTCTTAAGCTTGTGAGATTTTGAAGGAGAATAATTGAATGGCCTTGAATACTAGGAGCAAAGGTAACAGTAAAAGTCACTTTGGGAGAAGGTGCTGGAACTTATATTGAATGTAGAACCAAGGATATTTCAAGTGTACTTTATTGGAGCAAAACTTTTACATGGTCTTTTCCTTGAACATAGTCAAAGGAGAGGCTGCTGTCAAGACTCCAGCTAAAGTATGTGTTTGAGAAATTAACCAAGTAGGCCAGGCAGTTGTGAGGAGATGAACTCCTACCTGATATAGTAGCTCTTCATGTCTAGATCATTTTTTAATGTTCTTTTATCCTTCCTTAACTTCCCTGTCTTCTTCACTCCCCCTCCCTCACCCCCAGGCAAAAAACCCCCCACAAAACAAAACCCAAAAAACTTTTTTGACTGTGCAGGTACCTAGCATTAACAATCAGCATCCTTCTCAGATGGCTAGACAACATCCATCTGCTTTCAGAGGAAACTTCCTATTAGTTCCAAATTATGAGGTAAGCTGATCTCTTTGCAGTTTCAAAGTGAACTTCATCTTTATGCACCCCACAGTTCCCTTTAGCTGTTGCCCGGCATGATGGCTATCAACATAATCACGAGATATGCTCCATAGCTTTGACCCTTTTCTGCCCTTCGTATAGGGAAGTGTCTGTTCTGTGAGCTAATGACCAGGCATAGATGATAAGGTTTTCCTTTCCTTGCCTTAGAAATTTACATCAAACTTAATCATTCTCTTCCAAGTAAGATTGCTTTTTAGTCACAATTCCTCTTTACTTCAAAAGTAACAGAATTACCCAGTACTCCTATTGAAATATGTTGTCCTAGCCTTTGGAGCCATCAGCTGCTTTAGAAGTTTCTAGAGATGACTTCTATCTGTATACCTGTTCTTCTGAGTGACAGATATATATATATATATATATAGTTCCTATTTATATAAGAACAAATCACCTCATCCTGGTTATCTGGTTTGTTGTCTCATTCTTTCCTAACTCACACAAATTGTGAGTATCATTGTGCATCATTGTGATACATAATTTCTGTGCACTATTGTTAGTTGCAAAGTGTAGCAATGAGAGATTGGAAAGTTTTATGTTGGCTCTACTTCATAGTTTATGCAAGTTCCCGATATCCTGTATGATCCATTACAACAAGTGGCTGTACCAAACCTGACTATCATAATTGAGTATAAAATTCTTGGCCTTACAATAAAGTGAGCCCTGCCTTTTTTTATGAGCTGACCAAATTTTGTCATTTTTCCTGTCAGTTTTATAGAAAAATAGGGCTAAAAGGGATCTTAGGAAATTGTCCAGTTCAGTCCCCTGCTCAAGCTGACACTGAGAGGTTGCGCTACAAATGCGATTAAGGTGACATGATAAACTCTGGTGCAGTTCACACTGGAGAAAACTGTTCCTGGGCACAGTGTCTACATATGCACCCAGGACTGCAGCAGTTGGAGTTGGCACAGAGCAGCCTAAGACAGGCAGGGAGTCCAGGAGGTCAACCCTGGGCTCTGTATGGTAGTGTTGGGTGGCGGAGAGGCTGGATGATGGGGCACGAGGGTGCTAAATTGTGGGGCTAGGTGGCAAGCAGACCCCACAGTTTAGCACACTTGTGCCCCAGCCAGCCTCAATCACCATCTATATGTGCATTACAGTGGAGTAAATTACTCCACCGTAGGATAGTACCTTCCCTGACAGTATTATCCTGTGATGCATTTAATTAACCTACTACACCCTAATGCCAGTGTGCATGTAGATGAACCCAGCGAGTGGAACCACTGTGATTATCTCTGTTTAAAATCTCCAAGAGAAATGGAGATAAATTTGGAAACTTTGATTAAGATTTTCAAATCTGGATGCTGAAAGTTAATTTTATAAATCCTTACAATAGTGATCTTGCAGACAGGTCTGATTTTCAAACTGTTAAATGCTCTACATCTTTTCAAGACAAAAGTCAGTATAAGTTGTTGCATGTTCAGTCCTGAAAATCAGAGTACATATTTAGTTCTTCAGAATAAGTGTGAAAGCCTAAACTTTGGCACCCAGTTTTGCAAATCTTGGTCTTTGTATTTTAATTTAGACAAAGTGTTGCCAACTGTTGTATTTCTAAAGTGTTGTTTTGGGGGTTTTTTTCTTCCTCAACTCTTCAGGGCAGCAATGATCCATATTTTGTGTTTTACCCAGAACATTGGTTGGGATATTTGAGCACTAGCATAATAGAAATATTTACTTTACTTTACTTTATCAATATTTGTTTACTTCACAGTGACAGAGGGGTTTGTTTGTTTGTTTGAAGTTTCATGTCATCTCAGATTCCTGGATTCAGAATTTCTGTAAATCTGAATAGTATCCAACTCTCATTACTTTCAATAAGCCGTCAGTACGTCAAGCTGACCTTCTTATGTGAAAGGGATTGAAAATGTTGGGGTAATGACATACACAGAATGGGCTGAGGACCCTTTTGTGTATATACCACCTTGGTAAACGATGGGGCAGGATTGGAAGAGTATTCGTTGGGAAGAGACTGGGCACATGGGCAGACAGACAGAAAGGAAATAGAATATTTGATTGGAGAGGAACAGAACAGCAGCTACCTGTAATGGTAATCTCACTGAGCATTTCAGAGGTAATTTTGACCTTGAGGTATTGCATACACTTCATGAAATGCCAGCTTCCAGTTTAACTGAGAAAGCAATGAACCCATTCTTTATATCCAGTATTAGAGTATTTTTAAAAGGTTTTATGACTGTAAAGAAAGTCCTTTGATCTTTGGGGAGCTGACTTAAGGTTTTTGAGTATTTGGGGCTGAAAATATTATAGAGAGTACAAAATTTGCATGGTATAGAGTGATTAGCACAAATAACTAATTTGTCATCCATAAATACCCTTTATTATTATAGCAGTGTTAACTTTATTGAATGAGTCTTTTCTTTGAAATAATTTTCTTTAAATTATGGATTTAGTACATAAGATGCATAAATAAACAGAAAGACATTCAGTTAATTAACCCCCATTATATTTTCTTTGATTTAGTGTTCTTTATATGGGAATACATTTGATAATTACTATTTGAGTGAATGTTTAATTATATTTGATGTTCACATTGCAGTAGCACCTGTATCATGTTAGACATTTTTCAGATGTTGGTAAAAATATAGTTTCTGCTTCAAACAGTGTGCCTTTAAAAATCAGTTTCTGGGAAAAGTTGTTATATTTCAAGGGAAAGAATGAGCATGATGATGACATTTATTTTGTTTTCTTTTAGGATTTTTTAAAACTGTAATCTGTTCCCCTACTTCTAAAATGTTACCTTCTTATCTTTCTCCTATATCAATTGTTAGCTGTAATTCCAATATCTTTACAGCCTTCTCAACATTAAACTGCCCTTTTCTGTATGGATTAGTAATGTATTCAAAAGATAGACAAACTAACTAGTTGATTGAGATAGATTGATTAGCTGCTTTAGTGGAGATGGAAGAATTGGATTTTCTGGTTAAAGGCAAATGTGGCTATGGTAACTGTTTTGTACACGAGCTTTGTAAAATGTTACATGCGTTGCCTGTGAAATGAAAGCTGGAGATGGTTCTAAAAGAAACATGATGCTTCAGGACAGATTCAAACCTGAGAGAAAAGTGAGAACGTACAATCCAAAGCAAGTTATTGAGAGGGAACATCACACACAGTTAAAAGAACTATATATTGGGTGTTCTTTAATATGGTTCTCCTATGACCGTGTTTTTGTGTGATCGCTCTTGCTAATATCTGTATATGTTTAAAAATTGTTTTGAGTTCAAGAAAGTGCTTTTTGAACAACTTAATTAAGGTAACCATTGGGTAATTCCTATTTTCTTAAACATTACTGCCCCCATATGGGCATAGTAGGAACATGTGTTGGCTGTAGGGAAGGCCTTAAGTAGTTGTAGTTTGAAAAACCAAATCACAATCAACTCTGTAGCTGCCTGTTAGATTTCAGCTGACTTTTTATTGTTAGTAGTTAAGCAGATAACAAAGGTGTTTGTAAAAGGGGTTTATGGTAAGGGATTAGCTAGTTTTATTTAAAGATTTTTTTTTAAGTACAAATAACTGTACTAATATATTTGTTTGTTTATCACTGTTTGCAAATGCACCTGTAGTTCACAAGATTTTTGAAGTCATCTTGCTATAGAGATAAAAGGATGTAAGTACAATTGGCAAAAGTTTCTTTACACATGACTTCTAAACTAAGTATGGAGCATGCCTTAAGTAGAAAAAGAAGAAAAAAAATACTTGAAAATATTTATAGTTATTTTATAACATTTGCTAAGTAAATATTCTAAACAGCTTACACACAGTGAGATCCATGTCCCTTGGCTGTTAAGATTAGAGTGAATTAGAGGTGGCTTTTTGCACATGCCTTAAGTAGCAAATCAAAAAGTAGAATTGTAACTTATGTGGAAAAGTATCTACATCCAATTAAACTAAACATTCTGACAAAACTCACTGGCTCCCTTGAATAAGTAACAACACGTGACTTTTTTTTTTTTTCAATATTTGCCTGTGGTTCACTGGATCAGCATTAAATTTCCTTGAACTGGTTGGATTCAAAAGATTATTTTTAACAAGTCCCATGTATATGCAGGAAAATCCAAAAATAAGGAATTAATAAAGTCAAGATTTACTGTTGCCACAGCAGCGTGTTTTTTTTTTTTTTAAATGGCCATTTCCGTGCAAGTAGGGGAACAGTTAAAACTTTTTTTAATCAGTTTAAGTGTTACAGGCCAAGTCAAGTGTTCTTTATTTATTCCGAGTAGCTCATTCAGTAAATTCTTTGAATGTCCCAGAGGGCTCAGTGTGGAAAGGATGTTTACAAGTACAAAGTCAGTGTTATACTTGCAGTATATGCCTCCTTAACTCCAGTTTGTTTTATATACATTGACTTAAGATACAAATTTGCAACAACATTAATTTTATTCTGTACAGAAGGACAAAGGTTTTAGAGTTATTAAACTTAGTTCAGTTTAGCAGAAATATATTTCAAACAAATCAACTATGTTCAGAAGTACTCTTTTTAATTACTTCTTCATAATATCACATATGTTCAAACATTTCTAAACAAAAACATGTTTCTGCAAATAGCAATACTATTTTCTATCCATTCAGTGACTTAGTTCGCTAGTTGTACGTGGGATACAGCAGACCTCTGTTTTGTATCCATGTTCCGGAGAATTTGATAACTTGTACTCTTGTTTTCCACATTTGTAGTGATCAAGTGTAATGGCATTATTCAGTTCCTTTTATATCATATCAGAGGACATACATGATTCAGAGAACCTTACTTGAAATATTTCATAAAGTAAGCAAAAACTTGGCTGTATTTGCAAAAGGAAAAAAATTTCAAACCGCTGGGTTTTCATGCATAAATAGTACCAGCAAATCTTTCTGGTAGAGGCATAGACTTGTACCAACAAAAATCTATTTTCCATTATAGTTTATACTAATTCTTCAAACAAAGTAAATTATAGCACAGAGAAAAGCACCTGTTTGCTGATATAATTGTGTCTACCCTAGGCCTTTTGCTAACAAACATAGCTATGCCAGCAAAACTTTTAGACCAGGTTTTATACCTGGTTTAGACTTTTAGATCAGGACACACCAGCTCGAGTGTACCAGTAAACTTAGAAAGAAGCAGAAGCCTTTTTTAGAGGAGTGGAAGGGGATACAGAAGCCCTACAACTTCATACCCGTTCCGTCATCATCCTATGTTTACAATTTAGAGATACTGTGGAAATACAGGGGTTGGCAAAAGGCATTTAGGGAAGAAGTTGTAATACTGTATGCTTTCAGCTTTGTCTGACATGCAGCTAAATAAGAATTAATGTCGCTCTAAGTGGGTGCATTGACGTGTACTTTACTGTGAAGTTGGCTAATTAGCATCACGGTCTACAGGTCTGCCAGTATTAGGGCGCAGCAAACTAATTAATTCTACTGTAAGATAGTACTGTCCCTGGCAGTACTATCTTATAGCAGAGTACTTTACTGTGTCAAAATGCACATGTAGACACTGATGGGCATGTAATTTTGTCCAGTCAGCCCAGCCAGCCAGTGGCCTGTGCTGCTGCAGCTCAAATTGCTGGTGTCCTGAGTGCACGTGTAGATGCTGCACCTTGGAGCAGTTGATTCTGGCACAAACAGCTCCGGAGTTTGTCATGTCACATTAATAGCACATGTAGATGCATCTAGTAGCACTAACTCCTACTGCACATCTATGCCACTTTAGAGAGAGCACAGAAAGTAATTGTATGAGAGTCAGGGCAGAATGAGCCCAGAAAAAAATGTTGCCATAACGTAGAAGAAGAGAACAACCATCTTAGTGGAAATGAGGCATGTATCAGATGTGTATCAGAATTTTTAGTAAAGGGAGATTGTAATGTGACCTATAAAGTCCTACGGGTTTGCTTTTTGCTCCTTCTGCCTAATTTTGAATATACTACACAATATGTTTGATTGTATATTTTCAGTTTTACGGTTAGGTACAGTGCCACAAATTTTCATTTTTGAATGTTTTAAAGTAAGTTTCAAGCATGATCATGGAAGGTCAAGCAGTAATTTACAGTTCCTGGATGTTTGATATGTAGTAGTTACCCTTAAAATGGTCACCAAAATACTGTATTTGGAATATCACAGTTTTAACGTATGTATACAGCACTTTAAAATTTCAAAGCACTTTCAAAATTAAAAAATCACATTCCCCAATTTAAGCAATTTATCCTCATTAAGGCATGATAAAGACATAAGCCAAGGAACATCAGTTTAGGAGATGTAGCATATGGTGATGAAGAAACTGGTATAGAGGTGTGGGACTGCTTAAAGAGGTGAACTTGAAGAACAGGGGTGGTTTGGTGGTTGCTAACTAGGATGTCTTTTGTGTTATGGATAGTGGGGCTGTGCGAAATTTCACCAATGGTTTTGGTTCAATGCTGTTTCTACTCATTTCAAGCTCAAAACAGCCAAGTCGAAACAAAACAGAGAGCTTCAAAATAGACTTGAAACTGAATGAAGCAAGTCGAAACATTTCAGAAATTTAGAAACATTTTGAGTTTCAAAGCTCAAGCTAGGCTTGCCTGCAGGGAAACAGAAACTAAAGTAATGAGGAGGAGTGGGGAAGGAGTGCTCTTATTATTGACTGTGTAGCTGGCCACTGAATGTCATCCTTTCCTGTGGTCCCTTCCAACCCAGTGCTCTGGGGGAGGGATGGAAAAACTGCATAAAAAGCGGCATTGTTTGAACTGCCCTGCTTTCTGCCTTGGTGTAGGTTGAGTGAGTCAACCTTAACACACACACTGTCATCCACCCGTGTCACGAGTTTTGCCTGTCAGCAGCTAGAGACATAGGGCCCCAGAACCCAGACTCCCCCTGCACCCATCTCCTTGACAGCTGGCAGGCTTTGTGGCCACAGCAGGGCCTAGCAGGCCTGCAGTTTTCATCCCTCTCTGCCCCAAGACAGACACAGTCTCACAAGCATCTATGTCACAAGTTTTGCCTGTCAGCAGCCAGAGGTGCAGGGCCTCAGAAGCCTCTGCACCTGGCTCCTTGAAAGCTTCATGGTCTCAGCAGGGGCTAGCATGCCTGCTGTTTTCACCTTGCTGCACCTTAACACACACACAGTGTCACCTATGTCACAAGTTTTGCTTGTCAGCAGCTTAAGGTGCAGTTTCCCACAAACCGCTGCACCTATCTCCTTGAAACTTGGCAGACTTTGTGGCCTCAGCAGAGGCTAGCATGCCTGCAGTTTTAACCCTCTCGTAGCTTAACACATATATGTTACATGAGTTTTTTGCTTTCAAGACTTTGAGGTGCAGTTTCCCTGAAACTCCTACACCCATCTCCTTGAAACTTGGCTGGCTTCATCCCCTCAGAAGGGGCTACCATTCCTACAAGTTTCATCCAAATCAGGTCAGAAATGACAATATTATAGGCTGTTTTGAGCTTCCCCGTTATTGCCTATGGGCTAAACGTTGAAACAGTGAAACTGTTTCGACTAAACAAAATGTAACAGCAGCTTCGAATCAAAATGAAATTCAAAACTAAATGCTGTTCCATTGAAATGTCAAAATGTTGGTCGAAACAGAATGCTGCTGTTTTGCACAACCCTACTGGACAGCACGATAATAGCAAACTTGGACAAAGTAAGCAGGAGATGGACACAGTAAGATGAGTATTGAGAGGAGCAGTAGAAAGCAAGATCAGAGCTGTAGGTGGGAGTAAGAGTTTGATAAACAAGGACAAAATCCTTGACTTGCATGTAAGAAATGAGCAGAGGTATTCAAAGAAGATGCTATAGAATTGGAAAATGAGGAAAGGAAAACAACTTTAGTAGTAGTATTTAAAATTCAAGAAACAGAGTAAGGTAAAAAAGATGCGCTGTGGTTGTGACTAAGTTGATTTGGGGTAATATTAAATGAACCTTAATACTAAATATCAATTTTATGGTATGTTAAATATTACAGCAATCGTGTTATTTACATGAAAGCTTTTTAAAAGGAGTGTGCGGCTGTGTGTGTGCATATGTACTGAGGATTCCATCTTGGTAAGACTTGAATTAGATTTAAATACTTTGCTTATGATTAAGACCTGAAAATTCCAATTAAAAAGCAGTTTGACTTTTTACTCATGAGAAACTTAATATCTTCTAGATACTCTATTATCATAAACTGAGGCACATTTCCAACAGAGGAAATTTCAACTCCAGATTAAGCCAATAGAATGAATTGCAGTTTTACACAAAGGGCCAGATCAAGACACTTATACTAGTTAGGTTCTCAACTATGCTGTTAGTGGAACTTGAGTGGTACACGTGTCTCATGCTGACCATCTTATACACAGGTGTGAATTTCACTCATGATGAGGACTAAACACTATGTTCCATTACTGTACAAGTGTCTGCTTTTCTCTGCCTGTTTTTGAGTTCACAACTTAGCAACCTTTTAAAAATATTTTGTGTCACAAAAAGCTGCACTTATCATTTGTAATTCAAAGCCCAACCTGACACTGAATGTAGCAGTAGCCACAGGGGAAACCTTTCTTGAGTGTTATACTCAGGCAGTTATACTCAGATTCAGTATATCCTTTCACAGTACCTATAGCCATATGAACACTAGAAAAAATAGGTGTGTAGTAATAATGAAATAGCAAACATACTGTAGAAACTTTCGGTAGATTGAGCAATGTACACTTCACCACAGCCAGCTACATTAAGGCCAAAATTGCATCTTGTCATGTTTACATTAGTATTTTACAGTACAGTGCCCACTGTGTTTGCTAGCTTGAGAAAAATGTACCTTTTCCTAGTAGAGAGGGCCTTTGTTACTGTAGTAGGATATTGCCATCAGTATTCAAGTGCTAGAGAATAACTAATAGGAACACTAACTTTTTCTAACATAAACCTTTTAGAAAGACCCAGTATAATACTAGGGCATAGATTTGTATGTGCGAGACCACAGCCTCAAAATGGACAGTGGCTGTTGAGCAAGAGACGTGTCTAGAGGAGTAAGGAAGAAGCACTGGTTAATACAGCAGGAGCCAATCTATTTGGCAGGTGTGCAATACACTAGGCCCTTTGCCTTCCAAAGTGCCACTCCAGTCCTCTTCCTCAACCTGATCTACTGCTCTGGTTTCTGATCCCTTTCTTATCTGCTGTCTGGTGTGGTCAGGAATGAAGTAGTACTGGTCATGTCAAGCTCCGTTAGTTGGGAATAGTCAGTGAGCTATTGTATACACAGTTATATCAGGATACTGCCGGTGACACCATACTACCACTACTTCTGCTGACCTCTTTAATTGCAGTAAAGAGACTATAGGCTCCGGTTCTGAATAACAAAGACTCTTCTGACTTTGTTTGCAAAAAACAAACATTAACATTATATCCATTTGGGTACAGTTTGAGGTTTATTTCCGGATATGGGACCAACATAAAATATGGCCCCCAGCTCAGGGCAAAGCATTCAGGGGCCCCAGGCTCCTTTTTATACGTTGATCAAAACAGCTGTGTTTACATTATACACCTCCTAACTCCCAACAATCACTAATATGTTTTGGTGACATCATTTATATACAGTTTTAACCAGGTATTGTGACATTCCTACAAAAAAAGAGCACTTGTTTACCCTAGGTTCATTCATAGACATTAAGGCTGGAAGGGACCTTGGAAGATCATCAAATCCAGCCCCGTGTCTCAGGGGCAGAAAGTCAGCAGGGAACACAGGATCCTAGCAAGATAAAGATCCAGTTGTCTCTTGAAGGTGTTCAAAATGGGTGCTTGAACCACCTTCTGCAGCAGTCGATTTCAAACCTTGGGGGCTCGGGCAATAAAAAAGTTCTTACTTATGTCCAGCCTGTAATGGTCATGGAGGAGTTTGTGACCGTTCGACTTTGCCATCCCTTGGGGCGCTCTGGTGAACAGACATTCCCCCAGACCCTGGTGAGCACCCCTAATAAACTTATAGGTGACCACCAGGTCCCCCCTGAGCCTCCGCTTTTCCAGGCTGAAGAGTCCCATATTGTTGTGCCTGTGCTAGCAGACAGCCTGTTCCAGCTCCCATCCCTACAACGAGACATTTCCTCACAACTGGAGGAGCTCAGTATGGGGAAAACCTAGATGAACTGTCTGTGCAGAGTCCGAACAGATGTGCTGTCCCAGCCCGGCCAGTCCTTTGCAGCAGTATGGGCTCAGAGCAACTGGCTGGGCAGCAGCTCTGCAGAAAAGGACCTGGGAGGACATGAAGCTGAATAGGAGCTAGCAGTGTGCCCTTGTTGCCAAGAAGGCTAACGGCATCCTGGGCTGCATTGGTAGGGGCACTGGCAGCAGATGGAGGGCAGTGTTTCTTCCCCTCTATTTGGCACTGGGGAGGCCACATCTGGAGTCCTGTGTCCAGCTGCAGGCCCCCCACTACAGGAAGGATGTGGACACATTGGAGAGAGTCCAATGGATGGCACTGAAAATGATTGGGGAGGGGGACATGATTTGTGAGGAGAGGCGGCAGGAACTGGGTTGATTTAGTTTGGAAAAGAAAAGACTGAGGGGGTGATCGCTGAGCCCTTGGCTCGGTTTTATGAGCTCTCTTGGAGCTCTGGACAAGTGCCGGAGGACTGGAAGATGGCCTGATGGAAAATGTGGTTCCCATCTTTAAGAAGGGGAGGAAAGAGGACCCAGAGAACTACAGGCCTGTCAGTCTCACTTCGGTCCCGGGAAAGATATTTGAGAAAATT
>JAGPOW010000261.1:35975990-35988865 GCA_030014935.1 Caiman crocodilus | reverse complement strand
GTGGAACCGGCTTCCTAGGGAAGTGGTTCTTGCTCCTACCTTGGGCATCTTCAAGAGTAGATTGGATAGGTATTTGGCTGGGGTCCTGTGACCCCAGCATTCGTTCCTGTCATTGGCAGGGGGTCAGACTAGATGGCCTCCTCTAGGCCCCTTCTGACCCTAGATACTATGAAACGATGATTGACTAGCAGCCTTCAACTCCGTGCTGGAGGATTGCAAAGAGGATGGAACTGGACTGTTCTCAATGGGGGCAGATGGCAGAACAAGGAGCAAGTTACACTATGAACTCTGTTTTGGTGTGTTATACCCATCTTTTCTCTTGTTTTGCATCCATTGGCCTTCCAAGATGCCTGTCAACTAATACTCTCAACATTCTCAGCATTTCTGTTTGGGCCATATAAGGTCTGCTTTCCAGTCGCCAAGGACTATGGCTCAAGCTGTTACTGAGGCCTGCTGTAGTTCATATTGGCAACAGGCCTCTATTAGGCCTGTGCAAAACAACAGGTTCAGATTCAGATTTGGCTGATTCGGAGGGACAGTGATTCGAATCTCTGATTCGAATCACTGTCCCAATTCAATTCTGATGAATCATATCTGAACATTCGGTGCTACTTCAGAGATTCGGCCATAGACTAAACAGGCAGCAATCCTCCCCACACTGACACAGTTGGCTGCCTCCACCTGATATGTCTGTTGTGGTGGACAGAGTGGGGAGGGAAGGGGCTTGGGGAGGGGGCAGATCAACACCCCCACAGTGAGGGAGGGATTGGGGCTGTGACTGGGACAATCTGCCCAGCTGGGATGGGTGCAGGGGTGTGGGCAAAGTCATCCCTAGGGGTGTGCAAGGCTGGGAGAGTGGCAAGCGGCAGGAGTGAGGGGGGTGGTGAGTGGCCAGAGCCAGCGGGTGGGATGGGAGGGCAAGCAGCTGGAGGTGCAGCCAGAGCCAATGGCGCATGCTGCCCATGGCAGGGCCTGTACTGGACTGTCTGCGGGGGGCTCCCAAAGTGCAGGGCCTGGGACAGTCGCCCCAATTTGGCCCCGCAGTGACGGCCCTGGGCGTGGGACTCGGGAAGGCTCTGCGCTGACGGTCCAGGAAGGCATAGGAGTGGGCTTGTGCCCCCAGATCGTTGCAGGGTAGGCTGGCCTGGGCTGCGCTCTGGACGGGTGGCGGAAGGTGCTGGGAGCAGCATCTATGTACTCCCATTGCTCACTAGCCCCCCTCTCCACCAGTTCTGGCCACTCCTTTGGCTGCTCACCAGCCCCTCCTCCCCACACTCCCCAGGCCCTGCATACCCTGCCCTGGCTGGGCAGCTTGTCCCAGCCCCAATCCCTTCCTCACTGAGGGGGCATTGATCTGCCCCCCTCCCAAACCTTCTCCCTGCCCCCTCAGCCCACCACAACAGACTTACCAGCTATGTCTAGCGTCCTGAAGGACTGCTGCCTATTTCGTCTATGGTCAAATCTCCAAATTGGGCTGAATCTTTTCTGAATTGATTTGGAGACTTCCGATTCTATTCAGAGCTTTTAATTGATCTCCCAGTTCAATTCAGATTTGGAGATTTGGCCTCTGAATTGGGCCAAATATGCTGCAGTCTGTCCATCCTTAATGTAGCTTCCAACAGTAGGACTCTCTATGGACTTTAGCTCAGAGATTTAATTTCTTGAAACAGTAGAGGAGGAAAGGAGTGGTAACAATATCTGCTGTCTCATCCATATCCTGGATTAATTTTCCTCTGGTTGCTGCTGCAGAGAGGTTAAATCTGTATCCACCCACAACAGTGGGGGTAGAACTGCTTGCAATGTTCAATTACCATTTAAAACAGATGTATTATCTTTTTGGAATGTAAAGTAATTTTCTCCATCTTAGCATTTATAAGTAGTATAGAAACCACATGATCCCTTATGTTCTCTCAGAGTGTATCAGAGGATATGAGATCAGTGGCTTATTTGACATCAGAATTAAATGTTAAGGTAGATCATCTCTAATGCAATGTAGTGCTGGATTTGTTTTTCATTATTCCAGAAAAGTGTTTATTTTAATTCTTTATAGTTTGTAGATTTTCTAGTTGTATTGTTTTCTTAATTATATTGTGTAGGGTAAACTGAAATCTTACTTCATTTTATAAAACCTGCTGCATGTCTAGCTATACTATTGCTAAAATTGTACATGAAGTAGTGCAGTGTTTTGACAGAATATTTGTCTCCAAAATGTTCATAGGTATTATCCAGAGAAACACCCAGGAGAGCTGACAAAAATAAGAAATCTGTGCTTGAGAACAAAAATTCAGATCAGATCACCAAGTGTGTACACTGTTTTGCTTTACTATGAGTTGTACGCAAAACATATTTATTAAACCTCAGATTCTTTAATGTTAAAAGCATTCACTTTGCAACTTGAAAATCAATTTTGATTTTTTTTCTATTGGTCAGTTGGTTGTTTTCTTTTGTTTTTTGTCCTTCTTCCCCACTCTACCCAGATTAACATTCAGTGGATTGGCCATGACAGAAAATAGCAGATTCCAGGTCTTATTGTGCTTAGTTGGCTTATGACCAGTGTATTTGTATTAGAATAAGCTTGTACTTTTGACGTATCCTATATCATATTTAAAATATGCTCAAAATTTTGCTACAGATTTTTTTAAAGTCCACCCAGTGTATAGGGTATGTGCATGAAAATGTAGACATGTTTATAAAGTTTCATGAGTTTCGCTATTAAGGCCGCAACAGGCATCATGTTACTGGGAGAATTGTAGCTCTCCTGATAGAAAAACAGTATTAAAAACAGGATGATCCGTTTGATTAAAAACAAGACCAATTGCCACCATAGGTCTGGAGAAAGTGTTAGGAGTAGCTGCTTCCGCTCATCCTGTAGACCGAGAAATGACGGGAGGAGTAGCCATTGCTTGCTTTTTGCTTGCTCCTCAGACCACGGACCACAGTCTTAGGAGTGGGGGTGGTATTTCTGGACTGGGAGAAGGATTTGCCAGGCTGTTCCCTCTGTTCAGCTACCGGCTACTGGGAGACAAATGGCAGAGCAGCTACTCTTTGCTTCCTGCCTAGTCCTCAAACCAGGGTTCCCTCAGGGTGAAACCTCCCACCCACTTCTCAGACCCTGATGGGGAGTTTTGCCCTGCTACTTCACTTCCCATGTGAACAGGAAGACTGAGGTAGGCTCTGCTACCCATGGTTTCCCCTGAGCAGGATAACCCAGCCTTGGGAGGGCAGGGAAGAGGTGGCAGTTTCAGGTTGAATGTCTGAGCCATTTCTAGCAATGGAAAATTTCCACCACTAGAAATGAACCCTTTGTGTTTTAAGTTAAAGCTCCCACCCAATAAAGGTGAGAGGAAATGTATGCAATTGTAGGTGGACTGGTGAATAGCACTGGACCCTTTCTCATTGGTGTCCTTTTTTGTTTTTCTTGGTGATCTTGACAGAAAGCATTTTTGAAATAGAGAAGGATATTTTCCTGGCAGCAGCTAACTAATCTAAAGATCATGAGATCACTGACATTTTCCCTTGCAGCCTGCTTTCATACAGTTTTGGTGTTCTAACAAAACCTAAATGCTCTGTCACTAGTTTTATCTGTCTGAGGTTCGGTTGTCCCCTCTGTCAAGAAATTTATATTAGCTTCACTAAAAAAAATAGTGCTAAATCCAGGATTAAGGGAAATGAATACTTCAAATTATATACAGTCAATTTGTGTGAAAGCTTTTGTTTTCTGTTAAAAAAAAATGCTTAACAAAATGAAACACATTATTCACTCTTCATTTATAACTGCTTTGTATAATTTCATTGTGCTTTTTAAAGTTTGGGAGAAAAGACCAGGGAGGTTTTGGAATCAAATGGTTAAATAATCATGTAAAACTTATATTCCTTGTACAGAATATGTGTACATTTGCATATATGTACCTATATTATTAGTATTCTTCCCACTGTGACAGAAACATGATAAAATGAGAGAAGGATAGAGTTTGGTGGACACATTTTAAATCAGTTGTCCTGATCTTGTGTAGCAAATTGCATTAATGTAAGGTAGCATTTGTATTGGTTAGACAGAACATCACTAAGTAATACATAGGATTTGTGTTTTGATTCTGTGCTTTCATGACAGTGAGTTTGTTAACCTACTGTAAATTATGTTATACATTCATAATGTAGCAAAGATTATGATAATTTCTTTTTATTATGTTAGGAAGATTATGTAAACTGTAGTTTTATGGAAAATTTGCATATGAGTTAATGTAAATATGATCTAATTAGTATGGTGTCCAGCCTACTAAAATAGTTACAAAAGCTATCTAAACATACATTGCCAGCTGCCTTGAAAGAGAAAATATTATGTCTTTATATTTCAAGACATTTTGGGTCTTCTGGGACTTCACTGAAGCAGAAATGCAAGGCATTTGGAAAGTTCATATCATTATGAGATTGTAATAGTTCCAGTTGGAATCTTATTTTAGATTATTTGTTGAATTTATAAATGGGGATGTTGATTGTAGCTGTGTTGGCCTAAGGATATAGGGATACAAGGTTTTTCAGGTAAATGTTTTAATGTTCTAATAATGTGTTATTAAACCAACTAGATAGTGGGGAAAATTGTTCTTGAAAAGCTTTCAGGCCCAAACACCCTTCTCAGGCATAAGGAGAGTCTGCTGGTGTTTTGTGTTCTCTTGGATAGAATAGAAGCCAATATGGAGGTATAATTTGTTACTTATACTTAAGTTTTGTTTTCATGGGATACAGAGACACCCATGGCAGCCTCTTGAGTGCCCCAACAAATGGAAGAAAATGGCCTACAATACTCATAACGGTAGATGATGGTACCCTACCCTGATTCCGCCCATACCCAGCAGAAACAATAGAGTAAACTTCGACTTCAAAATCCTTTTCTCACAGGCTATGGACAGACATTCAAAAAGCCTGACTGAGCCTGAGTTGATTCAATCTTTGCAGGTTAGTCTAACTTGGCTAGGCTGAACCAGTTTGTAACTGCACAGACTTCCCATCTGGACAGAAGAAATGCAGGCACATGCCTGCAGTGGCTCAGGCTAGAAGCTGGGGGGCGCTAGAGCAGCTCTCCCTTCCCTTCCATAGTTCTGAGCTGAGGAAGGACATGGCCAAGCCCTGGCAAAATGCTGTGATTAGGAAGGGGTTCCCCCTGCCATTGTCTACTACCCAGTGAGGGAGCCAGCAGGGAGTTGCACAGCATTTAGATACATAGCAGGGTGGTACATAAGAAGCTGATAACAGAGCATTTATCAGCCCATCAAGAAAACAAAAGCCTCTTCCATTAGTTCAAGCTCTTCTTAAGCAACTTTTTCCAAGGAAGGAATGAAGGGACGTTACCAGCTGGCCTGTTGATTAGCTCCAAAAAGCCCTAAGCAGACGCTGCCCTGTCTGCCTTACGCAGACACCTCTCAGCATTAGCTAGCATACCACATGCTGGCTATGTCCATGCTGTGGAAGACAAGAAGGGGGGAAGTAGAGCAAAGGGAAGCCAGGCAGATGCTCCTGTACACCTGCGGTTTCTGCTGGAGCTCCAGCAGAGAGCCCTGCCCAGGGCTACAAAGCATTTGGGATGCCAGAAGACTTTGGTTTAACTTAAACCAGGAAGGGGTCTGGGACAGACATTGCATTAACTGGTTTGACCCAGATCAGTTATGTCTGATACTACATTCAAGCAGATTGATCTCAAACTGGTTTCAGCCATTTTCAAACTGATTTATGTGCACTGAACATCTGTTCTGTTACAGATTTAAACCAGTTTATGATCACTTAAACTGGTTTATGTGTAATGTTGGACCCTAGCCACAGAGATCCCATTGTCCCTTAGTGCCTGCATCGGGAGTAGTGTTGCAGTGGCAGGTCCAGGACCACTGAAAACTTTATACGTCCATATCCAAACTACAGACTAAACCTGGAAATCTATATAGTAGCTAATGCTGGAGAACTGGTGTCATATACTTACATGCTCTGTTTAGGTAGTGGGCAGACATATTTAGTTGCTTTCCTGAATCTGCCTTCATCATTAGTTTTATGAGGTGTGAGCTTTAATTGCATTGTTCTAATTTTTGTGCCAATCTCTACTGAATATGGAAATAGTAACTGTGTAGAACATTCGCTGTTGTATCCCTAGTAAATAATTTCACGCAGGCTTTCATTTTGTGGAAGTAGGATGAAGAGCATGTGTTGGAGCAGGGCAGTTTGAAAGGTCCCATGGGGTACGTGGGGGTGGGCGGGGACGTAGTGCTGCCGCCCCATGCCGCTGCCTGATAGGAGCAAGGGTGAGAGCAGAGTCACACAAATGCTGTGCTGCTGCCGCTCTGCCACTTACCATGCCTCCCGCTCCACATCCAAATACTCACCACCTCTCCTTCCCCTGCATCCAGTTGCTCACCACTCCTCCCGCCTGGAGGTACACTTACTAAAAACGGGACCGCTGGGGGTACACTTATTAAAAAAGGTTGAAAACCCCTGTGTTAGAGAATGATCTCCCAACAGTTCCAGAACTGCATCAAATAATGCAGTGAATACTTTTGGTCAAAACTCAAGTAAAATATATCTTACTGTTGTACCCTCAAGGATCACAGCATACACAGACAGCTTAGTCTTGATCCAAGCTTATTTTCCCAGAAGGATAATAAGAAATCATTTCAGTCCTTGTGTTTCACATAATTCCTGCACCATCACAACTAAAACATCCCTCTAGCCCTATTTAAACTAGGCAGTACTCAAATCTGATAAAAGAAAATCGGGCAATTTTATCTACTATACAAAACGAGTCGGCTGATTGAGATTTGGCAGAGTTCCTAATAGAGACAAAGAGCTTCTAGACATCTGCAAATTAAATAGCGTACATTTAAATAATATACTTCTGTAGACTCTTTTTTTCAAATCTTGGAGATAGTCTTGTTTTTAAACCTTTCATCCAACCATGGCTTGATACCTTCCTTAGGCTCAAACCAAAAAATACTAAATGCAAAACTTAAGTCTTGTGAGCTAAAATAGGTTGTCAGATTAATTGATTTACGCTCTGTTTGCTCTCCACCTTTGGCTCTGGTTGGAAACGTCTGAGCAGAGATTAATCTTTGCTGAACAACAACCAAATAAACTACATTTAACAAAGTTCAGGATCAGTATACAATTATTTTATTTAAAAGAAGATAAATGCAATACAATTGTAGCAAATCAGATAAATTTCATACAAGATAAAACTGGTGATGATGAGAAACTATGGAAGCAACAGACAACTAGAAATATTCTATGTATCCATTACTTGTTTCTTATGTTTGTGATCATGGCAAATTATCATATTTCTAAGCATTTATCCTTTTACCAGAAAGCTTTGTATTGGTCCTTACCATGCAGGGATTTTTCCACACCCAAATATTGTAATCACAACAGAAGATTATACTTTTAAAGGCAAATTTGGTAACTGGATTAGGAAGAAGCATCTGACCAGCTGCACCTTTCCCAATGCCAAGAAAATGTGATGAGTTAAGACTAGGGTGACCATATGCCCTAGTTTGGCTGGGACAGTCCTGGATTTCATAGGCTGTCCTGGCATCCAAGCCAGTTGGTGAAAATAGAATCAAAATTCCTGTAACAGCAGGGGCCTGAGGTGCAGTTCTTCAGGGTGGTGGAACAGTCTGATGTGCCAGGAAGGTAGGTGGGCAGGCACCACTGTTGCTGCATTGGAGCAAGGCAGGCAGACTGCAGTGGTGCCCAGCCTGCCCCGCACCTCCAGCCACTGCTCAGAAGAAGTCGGGCCCAACATGTGAGGGTTGGGTGGTGCCTGCTTCAGCAGTGCCTACCCACCCATCTGGAGCATCATGCTGCTCCACCTCCTTGCCAGACTGTACACCATGCCCATGTCTGCCTGCCTTTTCACTGCTGACTTGGGAGGCAAGAGGGGCAGTGCCCCAGGTTTCCTCAAACCTACATTCTAGATAAGACCCTCTAACATGCTCTTTCTTGGGCAGCTCTGCTAACAATAATATATGCATATTTGGGTCCAAACAGAGCTAGAGCTGTCTAGAGCTATATTTCCCTTTGGCCGGGTATTGGAAGGCTTCATTGCAGCTGTGTGGTGTCTGCATTAGCCTGCCATTTATTTAGGTACGCTACCAGAGCTAAATGGTAATGCCTGCGTATCCAATCAGGAAATGTCAGGTGAAATTGAATTTTCTTTGGCTAGGGACAGACATTAGACATAAACCAGTATAAGTGATCAGAAACTGGTTTAAACCTGTAACAGAATAGATGTTCAGTACACATAAACCAATTTGAAAATGGCTGAAACCAGTTTGAGATTAACCTGGTTGAATGTAGTATCAGACTTTATTGATTTGGGTCAAACTGGTTTATGCAATGGCTGTCCCAGACCCCTTGCTGATTTAAGTTAAATCACAGTCCCCCAGTATCCTACCATGCTCTCTGGGCTGGACACAGCCCTCTGCTCCACAGCAGAGCTGGCCCTTCCCCTCTGCTCCCTCACTGGAGCTTGGCACAGCAGAATCTGCTGGCTTCCCCCTGTCCCTCTCTCTCCCCTTCTCTCACCACTCACTGCTTAAGCAAAGATCCTTTCCTCCTTTCTGTCACAGCAGGGACTGTAACCAGCATGTGGTATGCTAGCTAATGCTGAGAGGTGTCTGTGTGTGTGTGTGTCTCCAGTTTCAGTGAGATATGCAGAAAGAACAGTGCCCGCTTAGGGCTTTGGGAGCTAATCAACAGGTCAGCTGGTAAGCTGTTTAAGAAGATTAAAGTAATGTGGAGAGAAGCTATTGTTTTGCTAATCGGGTGATAAAGACTGTTATCAGCCCCCTGGCTGGCTAGGGTCTGGCAACACTCCCGCCTCTTGAACAGCCAGTGGGGAAAAAGCCTGCAATCGTGCTGGCAGACTCTCATTAAGGAAGAGTCCTGCTGGCGCCTGGTCATGCCCCTCTCAACTCGGTTCCCTAGAGAAGGGAGGGAAGGCTGTAGCACTCCCTCGCTTCTAGCCTGAGCTACTGCAGGCATGTGCCTGAATTTCCACAGTCCAGAGAGAATGTGTCTAGTTTCAAACCAGTTCAGCCTAGCCAGGTTAGACTAACATGCAAAGATTTAATAAGTTTAGGCTCAGGCTTTTTGAATGTCTGTCCCTAGCCTTTGAGTCCTTATAGTTATTATTATTTCTTAGAAAAAACACTGCCTTATAATATTTGATTTCTTTAAAAATGTATTTCTTATCTTTTCCTTAACATTTTTAGGTGTTTGGGAATTGCTTTTTGTTTTAGCAAATTAATATTTAAAAGTGTTAAGATTTTTAAGACTTAATGTAATTTAAATGGATTAATTGCATGAACAAACAATCAGATTTGCTCAAATTAGTCTGTAAGAGGGACAGTTTTTGTTAGCTTGTAAAATATGACCCAAGAACACATATAACAACCCTCTGAAAGTGCTGCTTTCAAAATTAGTACTTTAATGATATCATGATATGTTGTTAGCCATCTGCAGGATTATTTGCTTTATAAATGAACTTGGTGTTCTATAATGCTCATGCAGATGTTTTATACAGTTTACTTAGAACATTTTTACTAACATTCTTAAATGAGGTTTGTAAAATCATAAAGCTACAGTGTTCAGTTTAAAGCCAAAATGACTGTAAAGATTACTACATTTCTGTTTATTCTTAACTTTTTTCTTAAAAGACACTATAAAAGACTTGACAAGCTGGTTTCACTTAAAAATCAATTTTTCATGGCAGTATATTTAAAACTCCCACTCTGGCCTAAGGCATGACAGCAGTTCTTTGCATTGCTAGTTAAGAGATACAGGCTTACTTACCTGCAGTTTTCTAAAACTTGTATTGAAGAAGATGACTCTTCAGGTGCAAGGGCATTCAGCCAAACGGTCCTATCGCTATCTGCCATGAGAGAACCACTCCAGTTGCAAAACATAAATTTGCTGCTGTGGTTATACTTTGGAAGTAGTTTAGAGGATTGATTTAACTAAGAATGCTCTGGACTTGTTAAAATAAATGCACAAAACTATTTTTACAAGAAATATTTACACAGGTTAAAAATTTAAGTTGGAAATTCTATCCAGTGTTGGATGAAGCACAGTGCAAATTATAGAAAACAAATGCTGTAAGTAAGGAATAATTTCTATGATGATAGATTATTAAATTCATATGACTTCTGTTAATTATGACTTTCTGCCAATCTGCTTCTGGTAAGGCCTTAATCAGATCATGGTAAGTGAAATAAGAGAGGCTGTTGCTTATTTGTAGGAACATTTTAATTCCTTATTTTAGGCCTTCTCATTGTAAAACATTTGTGATCACCTGTTGTTGTCTCGTATGTTAGAATTATTGTCATAAAACACATCATTATAATTAATTTGAGATGTGTCTTACTGGGTTATTCTAGACCTTTGACATCACTTATCTTGCTATTTTTCTAACTTCATTTTTCTTCCAAAAATAGTACTGTAAGAAGGAAATTTGGCAATAACTTGTGAACACAAATGTAACTAGGACTTAGTTACCTTTTCTTCTTGCTGTATTGATTAGCTAAACAAAGATAAAATTAGGGGTGGTGTGGTCTTATTTCATATACACACAAATAAAATCAGCTTATGATAAACTGGTTTGGAAACCTAAATGTTTTTAAGGAAATATTGAGGCCACATTTCATTAATTTAAAAAATATATTATGAAATTTATACTTTTGTGCCATAAAGATTTAAGCATAAGCTTTAGCTTAATCCTTCAATTTTATGCCCTCCACATGAACTATAAGGTCATGCTTTCATTATTCATCTCTCTATTAGTGATTAAAATAGCATTTGTTAAACTGATGTGCAGATTTAGTCAAAGGCCTTGCTCTAAACTTGATTAATATGCCTGAGAACTTTCAGTTCATTGATCCAAATTAATATTTCAAAGATCAAAAATATATGTAGAATTACCCTTGGAAAGGTGGACAAGTAGAGGTCTCTCCCAATGTTATTCCTATTGATACTTCATATTAGCGTCTTTCTTTTCTGGCATGTGCTCAGCACTACTTGTTTTGCCTCCGTGAAGGACATGAATATGAATTTTGTGTGCCTTAGCAGTTAAAAGCAGAGTTCTGTGTTTGTTGTGACTCAGCTTCTGTATGAAAGTATTACATGTTCTTGTCAAGTTCTTCATGCTGTTGTATCATCGCTATCACACCTATGCCTTGGTCTGGATCTGGCCTGCAAGGACCCTGTAGTCCAGGCCTGCTTTGGTCCCAGATGAGCTTGACATCCCTGCTCTAAACTGTATTACCTGGGGGGTGAGGGAAGGTTGGAAACGAAGGCCAAATTCTATTTTTTTCTTTTACCCTCAGATAGGAGTAAGCCAATGTTGTAAAAAAAATGGAAACGTCCCGGATGTTCAGAAGTACTACAGGAGAAGGCTTTCATATTGACAGTGCTGAAAAAGCAATGCAGAATTAGCAAGGAAGTCACCTTGCTGATCAAACTTTGGTAGTTAGAAGAGAGGGCAGAAAGAGAAGAAAAGGGTGAAAACCATGGCATCATATGAGATTATAGCAAATTCCTACTGTCGTTAGTAGGACCAGGATTTCTCTGAAGGTTACATTCTGACCTTAGTTATGCCAATTTTAAGTTTAATACAATGCCGGTGAACTTCTGTAAAATAACTGGAGTTGCTGTGCGACAAGTTCAGAATCTACCTCCAAGACCTTTTTAACAGTCTCTCTGTGTTTACAGGGCTTAATGGAGTTCATTTTTACTGTTATAGTATAACATTTCGTAGATGTGATATAATCATAAACCACATGAAGGACTGAATACTTTTGAATCAAATAAGTTGAAAAGCATAGCTGTATACAATCAAGTAGGCTTAGAATGCTTCCATTTAAACTCACAATATTGTTTTTGCTTATTCAATGTTTCTCTCTAATGTAATCTGTAGTATTTATTTGGCACTGTCAGCAGAGTATCTAGATGCCATTTTGGGATTTTCTTTAAATTTAGAGCATCTGAGTTTCTTCTAACAGACTATTGAGAGAGCTGGTATATAACTAAGGAAGGATATCGATTCCATTGTTCTTAAGTATTTAGTAAATATAGGTTTATTTCCCCCTTGAAACAAAAACCATCAGTACTAGTAAGGCAGTAGTTATGTATTCCTCCTAAAATTATTTAAGCTATGATTAATCAAATTCATATGTGGTATTGATAGAGTTTGATTTACTTTATAAGAAGATTACTCAAAGGTAAGTTGTTTATTTTTATTGAAATCTTACATGAAAGAGGAATATTAATGTGGTGACCACAGGCAAGAACGGCAAGATTTACCATATGTATTACTTTTTTGATGCACCTGTGCTAATCTTTGTCATGTCTGAACACTCTGCTGACTAAAAAGTGCAAACTGTAGCAGATTAGTAGTAGCTTGTGCTTTGATTTTTTTACTATTGTGATCTAGGCAAAATATGACCTTTTTACATCAGGAAGGCCTAGCTCAATAAATTACCTTTCCCCCATCATGTTTTTTGTTCTTTATTTTTGAAGTTCTTGGCAGGAAACAGCTGCAAGCAGACCTGGATAGGTTGGACAAGTGGGCAGAAAACAACAGGATGCAATTCAACAAGGAGAAATGCAAAGTGCTGCACCTAGGGAGGAGAAATGTCCAGCAGTCTACTGCCTAGGGGATGACCTGCTGGGAGGCACGGAAACAGAAAGGGATCTTGGAGTCCTAGTGAACTCCAAGATGAACATGAGTCGGTAGTGTGACAAAGCCATCAGAAAAGCTAATGGCACTTTATTGTGCATCAGCAGATGCATGACGAATAGATCCAAAGAGGTGATACTTCCCCTCTATCGGGCGCTGGTCAGAC
>JAGPOW010000261.1:35949024-35975890 GCA_030014935.1 Caiman crocodilus | reverse complement strand
CCATCAGAAAAGCTAATGGCACTTTATTGTGCATCAGCAGATGCATGACGAATAGATCCAAAGAGGTGATACTTCCCCTCTATCGGGCGCTGGTCAGACTGCAGTTGGAGTACTGCATGCAATTCTGGGCACTGCACTTCAAGAGGGATATGGATAACCTGGAGAAGGTCCAGAGAAGGGCCACTTGTATGGTTAAGGGCTTGCAAGCCAGGCCCTACGAGGAGAGACTAGAGAACCTGGACCTTTTCAGCTTCTGCAAGAGAAGGTTGAGAGGTGACCTTGTGGCTGCCTATAAGTTCATGATGGGGGCACAGAAGGGAATTTGTGAGGTTTTGTTCACCAAGTGCCCCCGGGGGTTACAAGAAATAATGGCCACAAGCTAGCAGAGAGCAGATTTAGACTGAACATTAGGAAGAACTTCTTCACAGTTAGAGACCCCAAGGTCTGGAACGGGCTCCCAAGGGAGGTGGTGCTCTCCCCTACTGTGGGGGTCTTCAAGAGGAGGTTGGATATGCATCTAGCTGGGGTCATCTAGACCCAGCACTCTTTCCTGCCTATGCAGGGGGTCGGACTCAGTGATCTATTGAGGTCCCTTCAGACCCTAACACCTATGAGTCATGGCATGCAAATAAATATCTGATGTGTTCCTTTTCTTCAGTGGAAACTTCACCAGTGTAGAACACAATATGATGATATTACCCAGAATAGTTATGCTATGTAGCAGCGTCAAAGTCGGTACTACTCATTCTGTGATGCAGGAGATCCTCCTACATAATTCTGTAGGTTTTCTTACCTCTTTCATAAAACAATAACATACTCCCTTTAATTCCTAGTACCTGGTCTTAGCCTTCCTTCAAAAATAAATATGAGTGGAGTTGCACGATATTTGATACTGTTGTCAGATTCTGTCCGCAGTTTGGTTCTTCAGCACAAACATTCTACATGGGCAGGAGGTGCGTGTGGATTAGAGGCACATATTAGCTACTTTCCATCCTTCCCCACCTCATTGCCCCCTTTACATGCATGCAGTTCCTTGATTGAGGACAGTTTAGTTATTTAATTTGCATAGAGGATGTAGGTTATAAAAACGGGACTGCACAATATCTATGATCTAAATTATACTTAGAACACGCCTATACATGCATTTTAACATGACTAAATTTAATGCTCTTTAAGATAATGCACATTAAGAGATTTGGGGGGGACAGGTGTTTACACATGCAGGGACTTGGCACTAAAGTTAGAGCCAAGTCTCTGCAGCCTTGCCATGTGCTCCTAGTAGCTGGGGAGACCTAGCACTAAAGCTAGTGCTGGGTTGTGTCTACATGTGTGTTAATGCACTTTAAGTATTTGTGCCTAAATTTGATACCTGCATCTGCAGGTGTGCATTAGGTGTGGACACACACCTGTAATATGCATTAAATTAGGCTAATGCACATTAACGTGTCTCGTGTGGACACGCCCTTAGAGTCAAAATACATTTGAAAGCCAGGCTTAGGAAGTTGGTTTAAAGTTATCCATAAATTGATTGAATTTAACATTAATTACTGTGTGCATAATTACTGTGTACTGTGTAGGGAAATTCAGTGCAATTGATTTTACATGTATTTTATTATTTACATGTAGCAGTATTAGTAAACAGAAAAAATTGCACATATAAGTGATCACACATGCAAAATTCAAATATAAAGAGAAACTGTGTGAACTCCATTAGATAATTTGGCGCTTTTACGTTTATAGTGTCTGAAAGTATTAAACTTCTTTGAGACACTGTAACTCAAAAACTAGCAATCAGTTTTTTTCAAAGATTGTGAAAGAACATTTGCTCTCAAGCTGAAGCCTCATATGCCAAGTTTCAGTTGGAGTGTACTAAAAAAAAAAAAAGTTTATGATGGAACTGCCTGCACAATTTTAACTCAGCTGTAGTGTCACAAATGTGATACTGTAATGTACTACAGATGTTTTTATTCTACCACCCTGTTAGAACAATAATCCTAGCACAAAAGATGGTTCATTGTTTGGCAAACAAATTTATTTGGTATTTATTGCCATCTTGAATTACTGGAGTATTGCATGACAGGGTTTTAATGTAATTTAAAGCAATGGGTGATTTAATTGGGGTTTTCTATTTAGAACAAATCATATTCTTGAGGTTACCTTTCCTTTTTCCCTTTGTTTGTTTCCTTCTTTCTCTTAGAAAAATACTATCCAGCACAAAGCCTTTGCTAGGATATGTTTGCCCCTTAAAAACATTTTCTTATGCCTCAGTGCTATGGTAAATATGTATGTATGTAATGTATGTATGTATGTTTTTATTGAGCACCTAAGTGTTTGAAATCTTCAGTGCATTTCCTGTTGCCTCAAGGGAATCATAATAAAGAATAAAAAGAAACATAAGAGTCACAGCTACATCTTGTTCAAATTACTTTTAGGGAAGGTTGATGAAGCATCTACTGTTAAAATGATTTTAGGTTTGCAGCTTTAAGTGCAATACCTGTTGGTATCCATAGTCACAATGCTACAAACATTTTGCTGCTGGAGAAAGAAAGAAAATAGTTCCCGTAATGTACTGTTGCTGTAGGGGAAGAGAGATCTGTTGCATTTCACAGAGGAATACTGCTTCAAGGCATTGCAAAATAGTACTTCAGCAGGTGGCATACTGTCATTTATGAATACGAAGCTTAGTAGGCTACTTACAGGCAATTACCATAGTGTTTGTGGTTTCATTTTAAGACAGATGAAAAAAATATTAACCTTTGTGAAAAAATATCATCTCGATAATCAATCTAAATTAATCATGCAATACAGATTCCTGTCAACTCCTGTTTTCACTATCAGTAATATTAAACTAGAAAAGCTGATGTCATTAATGAAGCAGTAAACATTCTATGTCATTTACCCAAGTGACACCATAACGAACTAGCATTTGTTTTGGCTGAATCATTGTTTCACAACCTTTATTCATACTGTGACTTGATATAGATTTAAGAGAGTGTTTTGAGACATTCCTCCAATCTGGTCCCAAAGGAAGTGGTGGATTTTCACCCCTTGTAGTAAGAATCTATTCTGCAACTAATGTACATTTAATTGTTCTGTACATGATATATTTCTATGAGGGGACTTTTATTTTGGGTACATTAATGGACTAATGTCAAAAGAAAAACAAGACTATATATTCTTTTGATTTGAACTGCATGGATTCTACAGTAGTGTCTGTAATATAAAAACCGAGATAAAGGTGATCAGAAGTATTTAGGTTTGGATTGCCATATTATAGTTTATGGTTAATTGACGTTCACAAGTACCACTATTATCACTAATGAATTTTACAGTATGCACTGTTATATCAGGAAAATCTTGTCTCTAGGATGAGTTGCTATTCATTAGATATCAACTCAATCTGTGTTTTGATGCGTGCTTTCATAAGACCAGTGACAGTCGCTTTCCTACCTGCTTTTGTACAGTGCCATATTATCCAAATACTATCCATTCTTAACTTCTCTGCCTTTATTTAATGGGTATTCTAAATACCACACTGAATCACTATGAGCCAGCTCAGCCCCACATCCTCTCCTTTGCCCCACCCCACATCCTGGAATTAAAATATTTCGTGTGCTTTGTTCTAGAGCAGAATATCATCCAAAATGGGTAAGGGACTCCTTGGATCAAAGTTGTACAGATTAATCAGAAGTTGATAGGTTTTGATGGGACAATTGTCTTGCAGCTCCTCAATATTAAGAAAAGAAAGAACTGCCAGTTTATATCCCTTCCATTTTGTTTTGGCCTCTTTAATACACCAGTAATCTGTTTCTCTAAAATTTCACCTCTTAAGAGTTCCCCAATTAACCATATGATCCACTTGGGATTCCAACTTTCAGTAATTCAACACAACCTCAATCTGGAAATTCCACCCTCTCCCCCTCCTCCCCAGTCACCCCGAGTCTGGGAAATTACTAGAGTCCTTGGATTCCCTGGCAGCCTCTAGCTAGCTACCTCGTGCCATTAGCAGAGAACTGAAGCACGGTTTGTTTGTTTGTTTTCTGTTCCCTGTCCAATTCTCCTTTTTGACCCAGAAGAGAATAGTTGGGAGTCTTCCTTGTCATATAAGGGAAATTAACTAAGGCCACGTACAGGTGTTACCAAAAGTGAATATAAAGCCATTCAAGAGCTTTCTTATGAAAAAGAATGGCTCTTCTGCAGGGAAGTTCTACCTCTTGTAAACAAATGATCTTTTTCCTCTCACACTAACAGATGGCTATGTAATTCTCTCAGATGCTGAGGACATAAGTATCGCACAGTCATCTGGTTTCTCTCCCTTCCTTCAAGACATGCGGGTTCCAAGAGTGTGGGTGTCATGGGCAAGCAGGTTCTGAAAGCAGTGGAGGAGGGACAAGGGACAGAGGGTGGGTATATATATATATATATTTTTAAGTTGATGCTCCAAGCTCTCAAATAAATAAACAAAAGAAAAACCCTAGAACATCATCTTCATGTCCTGCAAGGCAGACTATACCTGCTCAGAACTTGTTCCCTTTCTGGTAGCTTGGCTGTTGTAGCAGTGGTAGTTGTCATTGATCTCTTCCTTTTAATTTCTCCAGATTAGGATTCTGAGCTACTTCTGACCACTTTACATTTGCTTCATCATTCTGGAGCTTTCCAGATTTGCCGGACCAGTGGTTATTACTCATTCTTGAAACTTGTTCATAAGGTCTTTTTCTAGCTGGATATCTGAGCCTGAAAGATGACGGCCCTTTTTTGGATACAAGCAACTAGGACCCATTTGGGAGATCTTTGAATTTCATTGTGTTGAGGCATCTCTAGATCCTAAAGGCCTGTGGAATCATGGTCAATGATAAGGCAACTGCTATGCAATTCTCAAGAGTATTTGCTTTTTATGAAAGAAAGAAGAAAAAGGATAGTCTTTTTCTGTCCAGTGGTGATATAAATTTCAGTGGGACAATGTCCTCACTGAAATTCCAGTATCAGAACTGAACTTAAACTCCAGACTTAAACTCTTTCAATTGGAACTGGGAATTATCAGTTTATCCAGTATGCATTTACTATGCACCAGTTAACCAAATGTGGGGCTTCAAAGCTTTACATTGCATAATTCTTGCAATATTTAGCCTAGATCCAATTGTGTACTCCAGTCAAGTTCATTATTATAGGGAGAATGACAGTGACGCCTGTATTTAACACAGAAGCATCAGAGGAAACACCAAGACACTGAACTTTGTTTCTAACAATCATGCTGTGGCAGTGATTTTCAACCTCTTTTTTTATTTGTGAACCCCTTTGGAAATTTCATATGGGGTGCAGACCCCTGTGAATTGTAAGTGTGGGTATTCACATACTTTTGATTGATCATGATCATATTTTGGTTATCATCTGTTGGTTATTTAATTGTGCTATGGTTATCAAGTGATGAGACTTT
Source organism: Caiman crocodilus (assembly GCA_030014935.1). Taxonomy (NCBI): domain Eukaryota; kingdom Metazoa; phylum Chordata; order Crocodylia; family Alligatoridae; genus Caiman; species Caiman crocodilus. The sequence goes on along the minus strand of JAGPOW010000261.1, from coordinate 35,970,456 downwards.
TTCTGGTATTGTGAAAGCCCATTCTGATTTGGCTAATTTATAAGCTGTTGAAAATCTTTTGAATCCCCTGACACTATGCCAAGATTTAGCAAATCTGACATTTATTGGATGTAACACAAAGGAACTGGAAATCAATACAAGTGTTAATGATAGCATGGTACAGTGGCAGCACAAGTTCACCAAGTTAACTGACTGAATATGTATGAGTAACATGAAAACAGTAGTCAGAGCAGCTCTTGCATAATCTTAGGTATTAAATATATAGCCTAAGGTTTTGAAGCCAGAATTACAAATGTATTTAGGCTTCTAAAAATGCAGATAGATACCTAATGTGACTTGCAGAAGAGCCAAAGTGAATTCAGTGGGAGTTCAGTGCCTGAACTCCTTAGTTTTGTAAATCACACTGGCTGGCTATCTTCATTTTAGGGTGCCAGAATATTTTTTGTAACCCTGGCCTCTAACTACATTTGCTTGAAGTTTCAGTGTGCCTCTTAGCCTCTATGCCTTTATAGATGGAAATATAATTTTGCTAGTTACTTTAATTAGTTTTTTCCCTCACTGTTGTTGTGGAAATTAAAATAAAACTATTGTTCTAAACACTTTTATAGCTGGGTGATTTTTCTCCTTTTGTGGACAGAACATACAACATTACAATGATTAGTAAAGACTATCTTCCCTTCCCTTTCAAACAGTTATATATGCTGCATCTCATACTTCTAATATGAGGAAAGCCAAGTGGTAATTAATTAGTAGATGTAAGCAAATTGTAAATATGGTGGGGGAGGGGAGGAGAAAAGTTTTTAACTAAAAAAAAATCTAATCCTTATGCCCAGACCTAGATTTGAAGGAGGAGGAGTGTCCTGCTCAGTACATTACATTATTAGCCACCTGTAACTGTTTTCACAGAGATAAATCAGTTATAACCCAAAAAAGAGCTGACGTACATGTATAGGTAACTGCTGTTTACATTTGCAGTTTCTCCCAAATAAATGTTATCACTTCTCTAACCACCTCCCCAATCCCATGTCCCTCTCAAAAGGCAATTTAAATTAAATTTTGCTTAAAAGAAATATGAAAAGTTAGAAGCATTACTTCAAAATTATCTTGTATTTCAAAATTTTACTTCATACGTACGTTTCAATACTACTATTTTAGTATTTTTGGTGTAAACGTCTCATATCTCAGTTTGACATTCCTGCTGTGTACTCCATTCCGATTTAAAATAAATCATTCTTTGCCTGTTTCATGACAGTATCTGAGCAGTGGTTCTCAGTAACAGATCTGTCACAGATCCTTTTCAGGCTAAGACCTGGTATTAAGCAAGGCTGCATCATTGCTCCAACACTCTTCTCCTTACCGTGATGCTACATCTGACCACCAGTAAGCTTCTAGTCAGAGTGGAGGTAAACTATTAAATGAATGGTAAACTGTTTGATCTGGGCCAGTTATGAGCCGAAGTCAAGAGCACCCCTGACCTCAATCATTGAGCTCCAGTATGGTGATGATGCTGTAGTGTGTGCTTACTTGAAAGCAAGCCTTCAGGTAATTGCTGACATCTTTATAAGGCATATAAGAAAATGGAATTCTCGCTTAACATTCAGAAAACTAAGGTCCTCCACCTATAAGCCCCTAAAGAACAGTCTCTGGTTCTAGTCATTCAGATTCACAGTGAAACTCTGGAAAAAGTTGAGTATTTCCTGTACCTTGGAAGCTATCTCTTGCAGAAAGATGGCAATAACAAAAAAATCCAGCTTTGCCTCAAATGTGCAAGTGCAGCCTTCAGAAGCCTGAGGAAACAAGTTTTTGAAGATCACATCAGATCTGTAACTAAACTCATGGTTTATCGCACAGTTGCGATCCGCACCTTACTGTACGGATCTGAGCCACGGGCAATGTACAGAAGACACCTCAAGTCTTTGAAGTAGTACCATCAGTGCTGCCTGTGGTAGATCCTTCAAATCCAGTAGGTAGACAGAAACACGAACACTAGAGTCCTCTTGCAAGCAAGTAATCCAAGCATCGAGGCAATGATCATCCAACATACATTTCATTAGGATAGCCATGTCATCCAGGTGTCTGACTCCAGAATCCTGAAGTTTTATTCTTCCAGCTCAGTTGAGATGTATGTTCAAAAGGAGGGCAGAGAAAGTGTTTCAAGGATGTTCTCAAAGCCAGTTTGAAAAATGTAACATCTATATCAACTGATGGGAGACTATCTCTCAGGACCAACGCAAATGGAAGAAGAGACTGCTGAAGGATTTTCAGTACTTAGAAACCTTGCAGTGACAACAGGAGATGGAAAAATGGGAATGGCAAAAAGATCATTTCATAGACCAAACCAAGATTCCAAAGCCATCCACCCACCCTCCATGTACCAGAACTGGAACAAAGTCCGTCAATCCCAGATGGGCCTCACCAAATATATTTGGACCCACAGATAAAGACAATCATGGAAGGCAGTTATCTTTGGCTGCAAGAGATTGCCAATGATTGAAATCCCAAATTTAGCTTTGTAATAAAGGCTTGACACATAATCAACTTAGTTGTATTCTTCGTATCAGAGCAGATATTTCTGCTTTAGGTCTTGCCATATAATGAATGATATGAGTATAATTGGAGTTGTTCCTAACAATCTGATTGCTTATTTCTCATTTGAGGACTGAATCTGTTTTCACTTTTCCATCACTTTTCCAGTAGCAGAACTTCTTTCCCATCAGTTGAGTTACCTCAGCATCCTCCAGTAAAAAAATGGGCCTTTCATGTTTAACCAGTATTGAATGGATTTCTTTATTTTTCGGGCGGGGGGCAGGGGAGTTATTTTCTCTAATGTGTCTTCTTGGCATTGCATAAGTTTGGATGCTTTTATAGATGGCCTTTAATCACTCGCTTTCTTTAAATCACTAACTTTTTATTAGAATAGACACTTGAAAATGATGCTGCCATGATTTATATTTGGCAGCTGTTACATTTGTAGCACTATATATTATTTGTTTATTTGATTTATACATGTATTCCCATAAAGCACTACAAAAGTGATAATACAACTGTCCAAGCAATCTCTAATGCTAAAAAAAATGACAAACCCACCACAAAGTGTTATCCTTCTCAAACAGGAACTTCTCAGCAGCACTTTTTGTAGTACTATATGAAACTCTTGTACAATTACTACAGGTTGTTCCCAGTACAAGGGGAGGAAGACAGAAGGAGTGGGTGGGCATGGTTGCCAGGCAGCTAGCCAGTTACCTTTTTCCCATGTGTTTGACTATCCTCGGGAACCTCAAGAGACAGGAGCCCCGTAAAAAGCATGCTAGGATCTCTACGCACTGGCCCCTTGGCTCTGGATTGCCAGTAATAAATGCTTTCCTTATGGTTTGTAATGCTTTGGACAACCAGGCACACGCATAGCTGTAAAAGAATGTGTTGCTAAGTTATTGTAGTGCTACAAAATTCCAAGAAATTTGTAGCACTGCAAATGAATGCCTATCTGTACCATTTGAGAAACAAGTTGAAACCATGCATTTTTATGAATTACAGATTTGTTTGTATCAGTGTGTACAATAAACACTTAACTACAGTACAGAAAACACCAAATTTGGGTTCTTTTCCCAAACTTTGCCCATGGCCTGTCAGGTGACCCTGAGTGAAGTTGCTATACTTCTCTGTTTGTAAAATGGCAGCAATCACGCTGACCTCCTTTGTCAAATAGGGTTTTGTTTTGTGCTTAAGCAGACATGTACAAATGACTGTTCTTTGTGACCAAAATACCTTAATTTCAACAAGGAAAAGATTTCAACTTTACAGTAGAGGAGCATTTTATATTTGAATAATGTACAACTTACATTTTATTTTTCTTATAAAATGTTTTATTATTAGCCTAAACAACTAACTTTCTTGACAACATTTTTGAGTTTTAAAAGTAGAAAACATTACCAGCTTGAACAAATAATTCTTTACAAATGTGCATTCTTTTTTTTTTTTTTTTTTTTTTTTTTTGCAGGATTCTCTATTTTAAAAGATGGACTTCCTTGTTGTGCATTTTTATATTTAGGTAACCTGCATAATGTTAAGCAAAGATTTATATTGTTGTTTTTTTAAATTATTTAAGATTTCAAACAAAGTGAGAGATTAAGACAAACTTCACCAGACACTTTTACTGATCATGTACTAATGCTACATGAAAATATGAAATTTGTAAGTTGCTTTGGGATTGATCCTATTCACATAATGCCAGTCAAGTTTTTATCCTTGATTTTGATGTGAACATGAATTTACCAGTATTCGTCTTTCCATTCTCAGTTGATCATCAGTGTTGAGTATCAAAACCCAGTATACTTGGTTATTGCTTTTCCTCTGAGGTAAAGTAATTCATGTAAAAAAAATAAAATTATTAAAAAAAATACTAACATATGTAATTATATCTTTTTTTTTAAAAATCACTCAAATCAGATTTTATATAGTGAGACTTGCAAATGTATATTTCACTGATTGGAGAAAAGTTATTTTTTTGCATTACAGCGGTTACAATAAGTTAACACATTTTCACAATAATTGAAGTTTTGGTGTAGATCAATCTGCCTACTCCTCCTGTCTGGGTCAACAATTCAAGATAAAATACAGGATACTTTCTTCCTTAGATAAGTTGATATATTACAAAGCAATCTTATTGGGTTGTCATATATGTTATAAAACCGACAAAAAGTGTGCATGTTTAATTTTTTTGCTGTGTAACGTCAATCTCTAACCCTTACCTCAGCTCTCATTGTTCAGCCTGGGTTGTAACTGAAAATGGCTTTACCAATTAGCTATCCCAGGGCACCACAATCAGTTTGGAATGTGGATAAATGAAACCATTTTGGCAGTAAGCAGAGTTAGCAAAGAACTCATTTGCCCTTAGTTGTTTTGCAGGCTAAAATAAGCAGTTGGATATTTCCACATTTAATGATTTATAGTGGATCAGTTCTGAGTCAAACCTACACAAACAGTGTATTGCCTGAATAGAAAATAATTCTTTATTTGTTTGTAATAGGTAGGGCTGTGTCTTGTACTAGATTGGCTCTAAAACTCTTTTAAAAAATATATATGATAAATGAAGAACAAGAGTCAGTCCCTTGTCCCTTCGAAATAATTGGATACTCAGTTCACAATGTTGCGTTAACTTGTATCAGCACCTGTATGGTATTTGTAGAATCTAATTCAACTAAAAGTGATGAGGTTGTTGCTAAAATAATATATAATGCAACTAATGTAGCATGCTGGTGCAAAGTTTTCTAAAGCTACTTAGTTACTAACAAATAAACCCAGCTTGTCAGAATTAATTAATTTTCATCATAGATCATTTTCAATTTTTCTTATTAGTCATTCCTCCATTTTCAGAATTAACAAATATATTGTAACTTAAAAACACATTTTTCAGTAAAATTGATTTTATTATTTTTTAATAATGGAGTACTTAAAAATTAAACTCTTCAGTTAAATGTTTTCTGCTGGAAGCATAGGTGTGTTTATGTGTGTGGTATACAATTAAAAGGGGGGTGTTTGGGAAGTGTTTTGATAGCAGTGTGTTCTTGCTTTGGTTTTAGAGATTAATCATATTCAGTATAAACTCCACTCATCCCGTTCATAAAGTTTCAAGACTGCTTCTTACCCCAGACCATCCACTGAACAGACTGTGTCAGTATCATATACTCATGATTAAGCTTGAATGATAACTAAATTCACTATATGAATATTGCTGTCCATCCTAGGCATTTGGCTTATGGTGATAAGCAGGGATCCGGGTTTTCCGTTTCGTATAGAAAAACTGGGTCTTCCTGCTTGGGTGTGGATGGCAGGATGCCAAGACTGGGTGCAAGCAGACTGGGATATGGAGGCATGTGCAACTCATAATAGAAGGCACTTGCTCTGAGGATCTTCTGGAAACCTAGGCTTGGGTACAGGGGAGGGTCCATGGTGACATGGCAGGGGGTTGGAGAGTGCTTTTCCATTCCCGGTAGCCAGTCGGGAGTAGTGGAGACGCTTAGCTATGCTCTGCATTCTCCAACAGCTCAGGGAGCTCACAGGGCATGCTGGGAGGCAAGCAGGAGGGCACTGAACCTGCAGGCCTTGGCTAATGCAGGCAGTCTGCATGGCCCCCCCACCAAAGGGCAAACATGTCTTCTGTTCACTACTAATCTAACCTTGGCCACTTAGAGACCCACATAAGTTAGATCAATTCCTCCTTAGATTTTTTGAAGGTCTGTACTTAGCCATGTAGTCATGATCTGTACCTCTTCAAGATAAACCCTGAAGTAAAAGTTCATTCCTGCACTATTTATGATCCATGCTCTGTCTGCTTCTCTCAAAATTTCCTCACTTTGCTTTCTGTTCCAGATCCAGCGTTTCCTCCAAAACATTTCTCAGCAAACATCCTCTTGTACTGTCTTTCCTACCAAATCTCTTGTTTCTCCATTCCCCCCCTTGAACAAAATTTTTTCCTCCCCTCTGCTACAATTTATCTCATCTTTATCTTAAATGCACCTCAACTATGTACCAACACTATTTCTGTTAGTTGTTTCTGTCATTTCTTCTAGTGGGACTTGACCCCCTTCAAAAGCTGTCTTCCACTAAGATTTCTTCCCCCTAGCTCCAGCCTCTTCATCTCATATATCTGCCATTGAAACTTTCTTCTTCAACCATATTTCTCTACACGGACACACGCAAAAATTCACACTTTCCTTATAGGCTTCCATTTCATATTCCTTTGACTTCAGTCTTGCCTGAGGGGGCAGGATTGAACACGTTGCTTCTGGAAAAAAGGGCCAGTGGCTGAGCCCATCCCTGGACCATCTTCTCTGTACTCAGAACTGAAGATGGGGGTCACATTGATATGTGTTAGATGGGTTGACATTTGGCTGCCTCCAGAAAAATTCAGTGATTGCAGAAGAGTTCATTGCAATTGCATCCATGTTGCTCAGTTCACCAGGTAATCTGTGGAGAGTGTGCTAAATACAGTTTTGCTAAATTCATGCCCACACGCACACCCACACACTTGTGCTTGCCCACATAGCTCTCAAGACCTCTTCCGTATTCCTACTAACTGAATGACAGTCAGATTAAATTCTTATTTTTATACCAGCTACCAAGAGATAGGAGGTAAATATATTAAGAATAAGGATCTGAATGTGACACCATATGTCAGTTAAATCAGTTCACCACTGAACTGTACATTTAATAAACAAGTTGGGGAGGGAGTTCCTCACACTCTTAATGAAATCCAGAGAGCTTTAATGCAGTGTCCTGAAAAAAAAACAAAATAGGTGTTAAAGAAGTTTTAGTTAAGTGTACAACCCGCCTCTAAAGAATCTTTCAAGTATATGGCCTGATATTGTTGCCAACAGTCAGTGAAAGCCACCTGTAGAAATTGGGCCAACCTTTAATTCTTGCTAGCTAACTTTAAAGCTATCTGATTAACTGTGGTCTTGAAACCTTTTATGCTTGATTTTTTTTCTACAACAGCAATCTTTTAAAAAACATCCTTGTATATATAGGTAATCATGTTTTCTATCAGCAATAGTATTTAGGTGTTTGGGACATATAGACAAATCACCTTAAGGCAAAATAAGGTGTGAACTTGTATTACAATTTGTGCTAATTGCCTTATAGGGCTTTTACCCTATAGTAAATTTAGTATAATTTGCCTCTTAGTGAAAGTGGGGTAAGTGGCCTTGCATTTATTGCTGAAGTAAGAGCATGCACATACCCAGTTACTGTACAGGAAAAAGTACATTGTGTGATCATGTCCTTGCCTGCCTTGCAGTAACTAATTGTGTGCTGATGCTCTGAGTAGCAAATGAAATAGTAAAATGTATTTATCTGGTATGACAGAAAGTGGTTTTTAGCAAGCCGGAATTACCTGGCAGTCAAACTAAACAACAAGTTAATTATCTGGCTCTTAGAGTTGTTTTTCTCAGACTTAGGATACCATCAACTTAACAGGACTGAAAAAATAAACCCTGTTTCCCTCTTGCACCTTTCTTTTGAATTTTATAGAACCACAATACTAATAACTCCATAGTCCAGGTTGAAGAGTTTCAGTGCAAAGTATTACTTTGACCATTTTCAGCCTTCCAAGAGTTTGAGCTAAGTTAGTTTTCAGTAAACAGAAAAGTAAATCAAGTTACCAGAGGCATATGTTACAATAACACTATTTTTCCTTTGCAAATGTGTGTTATAAATATGTTTTTTTAAAACAGAATTTTCCCGTAGGCTGCCACCCCTTGTCTCTTTGGGAGGTCTATTTGACTCTTATTTCTCATTTGACATATTGTCATGAAGACCTCTTGATATCCTGTAGTATCTCCTAAAGATGCAGGACCTCTTCATCATTTTGGCTCCTAAAACTTTAATAAAGGCTAAGTTTTGTAATGTATTGCTTATCAACCTTTTAGCATCTTCTGCTCTCATTTTCCAATCTGCTCTAGATCCTGCTAGAAGGCTTATTTATCATCTTTTTCATTTTACTCGTTACCCTTTTATTTTATGTTCTACACTGGCTTCTCCTTAAATTGAGGATTTATTTCTAAGGTTTATTACTGACATTTTAAACTATCAGATCACAAAGCCTATCCTAAGCTACAGGAGTTCCTCACAGTGTGTGTGTTCCAGCTTGAAGCCTGTGCTATGCTGATGATTTATCTTGTGTATTTCTTGACTGTCTCTTGCCCAGTGTACTTATCAGGACTTACTCACTTAACCCTAATTTGATGGTACTTCCTGCTTTATGAAATTTAAATCGATTACTCATTTTATATGTAAAGTGAATTCAAACCTTATTGGGTTTTAGTTTTTTCCCTCCCAATTTTTGTAATGTAACTTAGATTGTTGAATACTTCATCTTTGCTATATATTTGTCAAACTGATTGATATTTGCAAAAAAATTGTATAAGTTATATTACATACTTTTCCATTTACACTGCATACCATCCATCATTCCATGTTTTGGGAGAGTAATTTCTTTAGTTCCTTGAGCAGTATCACTTCCAGAGATGTATGCATTTTGATTCTTCACCTTTCAATAATTAACTGAGAAGCAAGGATTTTTTTTATGCTTTCTTTCATTGGACTAACTGTATATTTGATAGAGGTTTTGGACAAGTTTTCAGGCATCAAGTACTCTTCCTCAGGAAGCTTCATTTGCCTCAAAGCTTGTTCAACAGCTTTTTCAGCTATGTGATTGGTCGAATAAAAGTTATCACAAAAAATCCTTCTCACATATTTCCTGAATCATCATGGCTACAACACTCTAACCCATCAGCTGCTTTTTGTGGACTAATTTTAATATTTTAAATGATAAAATTTAAAATCTTATATAAAAGGCAAAACAAGTAAATGGTACAATGACATTGCAACTAAATAAGTATAGTAGTATGAATATATTTAAGTATATAAAAATAAATTATGCCAACCATGAACACAGACATTTCACTGCTTTAACTCATGCTAGAATTAGTTAATGTAGATTTTTTATTTTAACAGATTCCTCAGTTGTCTGGATTTCAAGATTTTTACACCCTTTGCATCTTGTGGTTTTTGAACCTTAATAAAAGTTGGGTTAGAAGGAATCTTGAGAGTCATCTAATCCAAATTAGATTAGACAAACAAATGCAGGATCTCTTAAACCATTTCAGGCAAATGCCTAAGCAGATTCATCCTGAATCTCCAATCATTGGAAATTTTTCATAACTTCCCCAAACAGCTTACTCCATTGTCCTGATTCTCTCACAAGAATTTTTTTTACTGAGATTTGTTGTATGTTAGCTTTGCTGCAGGTTGAAACCATTGCCGTGCTCCCTCCCCTCTTTGATGCAGGAGAACAGTTGTTCTCCTTCTTTATGGCAGGCTTTCAAATATTTGAAAACTGCTGTCATGCCCCCTTCCCTTAATCTCATTTTCTCCAGACTCTAAACATACCTAGTTGCTTCAACCTTTCCTCTTACTTTGCAGCCTCTTTATTATCATTCCTGCTCATCTCTGGATCCTCTTCAGACACCTCTACATCTTGCTTAAAATGCAGGGCCCCAAACTGGAAACAGTATTTCAGCTAAAGCCTAATCAGAGTTTAGTAAAATGAAACTTTCACTGTCCAATCCTTGTGCACAACACTTCTAGTAATGCAACCCACAATTGCATTTGCTTTTTTTCTGGCATCACATTGCTGACTCATTTTTTTTACTTTGATTCACCATAGCTACAGATCCCTTACAGAAATGCTTCTACCTAAAGAATTATCCTCCATGAGGTATTTGTGCACTTGGTTTTCTTCCCTAGGTGAGGCACCTAAAAATGTATCTGTTGCATTTCACTGTTATCTTTTGCTTTCCAGTTTATGAAGTTCCCTTATTCTTGTCTCCTCAAAGGGTGTACCCCTCCCAGTTTGCAAATTTGATTACTGCATTCATGTGTCCCTTTATCCAAGGCATTTTTTAGTGTTAAACAGCACTGGATCTAAAGCAACTGGTATCCTACTTGACGCTTCCTGCCAGTCTGACATTTCTCAGTATGTAACTTTTCATTTCTCCAGTTTGTTAATGAGAATGATGTATCAAAAACGTTATTAAAATCCAGGTATATTATGTCTAACACGTCCCCCTAATCCACCAACTAGGTTTCCCTGTCAAAGAATGAAATCAAGCTGGTATGGCATGTTCAGTCTAAATTCATGTTGGATGCTAGTTATCACCACCTGATACTCTAGATATTTAAAATTTAACTATTTTATAATCTGTTTTAGTAATTTCTCCACTTCTGAATTTAGGCTAACTGACCTATAATTCCCTGGGTCCTCCTTTTTCCTTCTTCTAAAGATTAACATGTTAGCTCTTCTACAGTCTTCAGGAATGTTATGTTTCACATTTTAGAGCTAGAAAGTTTCTTCAGAAGAAAACAATGAACCAAAAAAAACCCCAACCAATTCAGATTAGCCATCAAATCCTGTGACTCCAGGAATGGGAGTTTAAAGCAAAAGAATCCCCCAAATATTGTGAGACTCGTGATAAAATCTTGAGAATTGGCAACATTGGGACTGCCAACAATGAGAATGTTTAAAAATGTATCTTAGAAAACAAAAATGCATGTGAAATTCGATTACAGACAAAAATCAGCCCTCAAATCCTGAAAGGATAAATATTGTAATACCACAGAAACAAAATAAAATTGTACAGGATAAAAGAGGTACAAGAAATGAAGACTGGTTGTATAGTGGGTGGGACTGCTTTTATGTAAAACTGGTTTTCATTGGCCTTTGGCATCCAGCATCCTTCATGTTCCTTAGAAAATTCTGTATTAAGCTGTACTGTTGAATTTTGAATACAAATTGACTTTTTAAAACTAATGGGCAATTTGCCTGTTTCTTTTTTCTTAATTATTCATTTTCTTTCCTTTTGTTATCTATTTTCTCATTTTCTAAGACTTCTTCTAAACCTTGTTAAGAGAGCCATTTGTAGCATGTATTGATTTTTCCTTTGTCATGTTTTGCCTTATACTCTGTAGTGGGTTAGTGGAATATCTGACAACATCCATCCAAAAAAGGTTTGGCCCAAGACCGAGAGATAATTGAGGTCTGCCTTGGGCAGAGCATTGGCATGAAGAATGCTCAAAGGCATCCCCCTCTGACTCACTAGAAATAAAATTGACCCTACTGTCCCATTTTGGAGGGAAAGAATGGGTTATATTATTTTCTTTGGTTCTGGGGCTACAAGGCTCAGTTCTTGCTTAGTGAGTGTTTGTCTTGGCTGAGAAAAGCATCTGGGGAGAGGTATTTTGTGCCTTGGGTTACATTCTCATTTTTTTGTGAAAACAGCTGTGTTCACTGCAAAAAATGTACAGAGCAAAACCTAGAAATTCTGTGCATTTTCTCCATTTTGTTTTCTGCCTTCCTTTCTCCATACCATCTGTAGAGCTGCCAAGTTTCTCACTTTTGTGATGTGGGGAATAGGGATTTTTATGATATGCTCAGTTCTGCTGTCGTGATTTCTATGATCCACTAATCTTCCCAGAAGGCTTCACAGGACATTTGGTATGTTCTTTCTGTGACTGTTTTTCCACTCCTGACTGTGAGACAAACACAAAAGCTTCAATAGCTGCTGGGAACAAAGGAGCAGTTATTAATTGTCAGGCTTACCTCTGGCCAGAAGCAACAAAGATGTAACTGCAGTTAAGAGGCCCCTAAACTGGGGGGTTCCTGGAGGCAACTAGAATGGTGGGTCAGTTGCATATCCTCTTGGGGCATTCTTTATTTTTCCATGAGCCTTTACAATCTCTGTTATAAACGAAGCGAACTGTAACATTGTTTCCGGATGTCCTATAACATTTAAGTTTTTAAATTGTCATGTGATTTAATGCTTACATGGTGGAACTCCCAGATCCATGCTTGACAACATTGAAGATAGGGACAGTTGGCAGTAAAATCAATCCATAATCAAGAGCTAAAAAAAGATATCAGGAGACAATAGGAAGATAAATTGACTTGGAGTCTCAAGAGGGCTGTTAAGTATGGGTGCATAGTGGTGTGGATTGGAAGAGTATAAGAAACATTACAGCCAAACATACTTGGAGAAGCCTTTACTTAAAGGTTATAAATAGTTTATGGAGCTATTGGCATCAGATTAAATTAACAGAAATCTTGTTTATATCATGTCAAACTGGCTTTATGTGAGGAAATTGACACTGTGCAGAAACATTGTCTGTCTGTCTGTCTTCTCTAAGTCTCCTGACTCTCCATTCCTATTACCTCCCTATTTCTTGTCTTACTTGATTTTTCTGCTTCTATAGATAAGTGTTAAGAATCAGATTTTTAAGCAAAAACTACATCTCAGGTTCAATCCTGCTGTTTGACAAAAGCATTTGTTGAAATATAATTAAAAGAAACTAAAGCAAAATATTGTATTATGATTTAGAGATGTACCAATAAAAGGAAAACTAATGTTATTGGCAATTGGGTTTTTTTGGCTGGTGTAGCCAATAATGTCACTGATAAATGCTGCATGCATGTGCAAAGCTGCAGGATGCATGCAGCCAGGAATGCAGCTGGGCAGCATGGAGAGCAGCATCTGACCAAGTGGTGTTGGAGAGGGAAGGGCTGTGTGTGGGGGAATGCAGATATCAAGGTCCCCACAGTGAGAGAGAGAGGGGGGGGGCAGGGACAGGGGCAAGGGAAGGCACTTCCCAGCCAGGGTGGAGAATGTGACCCTGGGGCTGGAAGCAGGGCGGAACCATGCATGGTTTATCCAGGATGCACAGAGGGGTGGGGAGAGCGGGAATCTCCCTGCCACTGTGCACACCCCTGGGGGAGGCATGGGGGTCATGTGCTCCCTGGGGATGAGGGTGGGCTGCCTTCTCCAGGCTTGGGGCTGAGGGCTTGGGACTGTGCTTCGGGCAGGTGGGGGTGGGCAGCAGTACTGGGAGGTGTAATTACTGGGTGGCTATGGGAAATTTTGGGGTGGCTGTAGCCCACACTGTCACACCCCTTCTAGTGCTGCCACTGGCCACTGCACCCCCGCCTGCTTGAAGCCCAGCCCCCTCCCCCCTGCCACAAAAGACTGGCCCAGCCCCAAGTCCACAGTGGGCAGTCTGCCCTTGCCCCATGCACAGATCTGGAGGCCACATACCCTCCCTCTAACCCCCGCTGCCCTGCACCCTCTGGACAAGCTGCCCACAGCTCTTCCACTTCTGGTCTTGGGGTCACATTCACTGCCTTAGCTGGGCAGTGCCTGCCCCTGCTCCACACCCTTCCTCCCCACAGGGGCATCAATCTCCCCTGCCATGCCCCTCCCCCTCCACAGACTTACTGGCCAGACGCTGCTGTCCATGCTGTCCAAGTGCATTCCTGTAAATTGGCTATCAGATCGGCATTGGCTGATATAGCTGTTTAATAATCAGCCATCAGTATCAGCCAAGAAAATCTTTATCGGTGTACCCCTAATTATGATTCTTGCCATCAGCAAAATTAATACAACCTGATCAAGAGAAGTATGTAGCAAATATAATCTGGATTAAATAAAGGGGTTGCTTTAAAATTATAATTTCAAATAATCTTTCAGTTTGTGTGGTACTCTCCAGTCTTAAAATAGAGAATATCTTAGGACCTGATTAATACCTCTAGAATTGGAATGAACTTTTTAAATGTAGTCACTACAAAATGACTTTTAAAAAAAATACCTTTGTATATATCTTTCATTCTAATTGTATTTTATTTTTATATTATATAGGTGCAGTACTTTTGACCAGCATGCAAGGATTAGCTGTCAATATTGATCCTGTCCTATATACGTGGCTTACCTATCAACCTCAAAAACGAAATAGTAGACACATTCAACAGGTAAGAATTCTTGAAAACAACTTCTGAGTATGAATTTAAAAGTATTCCTTTCTTGCGGCATACTTTCTAATTTGATGTGAAATTTTGAGTTTGTTGAATATAATTTACCATACATGAAGTTGACCTGTGTAAAATTTTAAATAGTTAAAAGTTATAAATTTTATCCAAGCTTTAACATTTAAATTATGTAAACTGAAAACGATTATTACATAACTTGTTTATTTTTCTTGTAATGTGTCGTTAAAGGAATGAAGAATGTGTTTATTATAAAGGAAGATGTTTTTATAACCTGACCCTCCCCAACTCTCTGGAGGGACATGAGTCAGTTGAGATTGATTTCGGCCACAAAATCCCAGGGAGTTCTAAACTTATTGGATCTATTAGTGACTGTTAGTCCTGGAACTGGATGTCTAAGGACCATTTCCAGACACCCTTTGCATGACGCTTTTCTTGACCAGTGAGATTTCAGAGGCTGATCCAGGAACCAGTACTACAGTCCTATTGGGTATGCCTATATGAGCAGCTGACTGCTGAGTAACCAGCGTTACTGTGCAGTCCCGTCACCTCACAGTTGTTTTTAACTGCTACTGTGCAGTAGCTCAGCATCTTATGTACACGCGCCCATTGAGAGCACAGTTGCTTAGACACATCAAGCAGGGTTGTTGGTGGTAGTGGTAGGGAAAGGAACAGAAAGAGTGGTTTGTGTCCTGTCCATAATTATATTTTATTAAGCTGAAGCTAAGGACCAAAATTTAATATATGAATAGCTTGTTTTAAGTTTTGTGTAAAATCCATCTCTAGTTCAAATGGCCAGTTATATGAAGTTGCTCTCTAAAACAACTTTTTCTTGTAGCCATTGAGATAGTATAGTTGTGAAAATAGTCCAGATTGTTTGTTCAGAAACACAAAAATAGGCTCAGGTTCCCCTATGTTTTAGAAAACATTGGGGGATTTCAGGCTGATTTTTAATTTTTTATGAGACTTTTGCCTCACTTTTTGGGGGTTTTTTGTGTTAAGCAGATAGTTAAACATGATGCCTTGGTAGGGACCACAGCTTTAGAAGAACCTTTGAATTTTTATAAAAGTTGAGGTTGGTGGTCTCTCCAGTGTAATATTAAGGCTCAGAAAGTGTAAAAAGAAAAAAAACACCCCCCCCCTCTATTTATGAAATAACCTGTCTATTTGGGAAATTTCTTTTTAGGCCCTATTTTATTAACTTGTGCCTAAAAGCATGAGCGTTGACATGCTTTATGCAGTTTTTAAAATGATGATTGATTATCTTATTATCTATTTAATTTTATTATCTAGGTGATTTAGGCTGAACATTTCCTCACAAGTATTTTTAAGACTGAATACAACAGGTACTACTTGTGCAAGGAACAAAATGTATTTTTATCATGTTGTCAGTTTTAAAATTTCTTTAAATTTCACTGCACATTCTTGGGTCTTATACTAAAGAAGAGAACTAGGATTTCCTAATTTACGTTTCTTTTTTCTGTTTATTATTTTTTTACAGCTCTGTGTCTTCTTTCTAAATGAAGTGGCCCCTGCATGATACAAGGTGTAATTGTGGGATTGTGCATTAGATCCCATTGCACCTTGTTGCTAGTGGCTCCCCCTGTACCAGCAAGAAGCAAGCTCTTGCAGTTTGGGCCCCCTCAGTAGAGGGGATCCCAGCCACAGGGGCACTCCACATACCCTCTGCCACTGAGAGATCTCCCTGGGGTGTTCACATACATGGAAGGTGCATTGCAGGGGCCTAGCATCTGTAACTGTGGGATTCTGAGTGCTGGCAACTGCAGGCTGCTGCCAGGACCCAGAGTTTGCAGCTGCTGGGGTTTAGGGTCCCCAGCAGTTGCAGGACTCACAGCCATGACTGGGCAAGGTGCATGCCTGCAAGGGGAGAATGCAGCTGATGGGGCATACAGCTGTGTATGGGGAGAACTTGCTACATATGCAAATTAAAGCTTGATAGCAGCCAGCTATAGAGTTAGTACATATTTTCAAGGTCTGACTTTGATAAGTACTTTGCACATGTAGACGATCTCAAGATAATTGCCCAATTAACCAGTTTGTAGAGGGGAACGAATTTTAATTATCAAAGTTTGAATGTTTTTGTCATTATCAACATTAATGTTCTGAAAATATATTTTTTTTCTTTTATCATACTGGAAATGCATATCCTTTAAAAAAAAATCTCTATAGTAAAACATTTTACCAAGAGAACACTTTCCCTTCACATATCAATTCCAAACACATTCAAGGATTTATAGCTTAAGATTGTAATAAAACATTGTTATTGCACTGAGTAAAAGATTGTAGCCAAGGATAAATTCCCATGTCTATTTTATTGGAGAGAGGTAGAGTTTATTATCTTAAAGGCTTATCTAAGAAAACAGAAGCATTGTGTACCAACTTGGTAGATTTTTTTTCAGAGTTTAGTGAGACAAAAATGCAGAATGTACTGCTTTCAAACATGTATTATCAGAATAGTTTCTGTGATTCATTAAAGATTTTTTCCTAATATAAGCATCACCTGCTGTAGTTGGGAGGGGCGGGGAGGCAAGTTAAGATGACCCTCCAATAATTAGATTCCATAGAAGGAAAATTATAATAAATTCTAAAATTGTCTGTGTATAGAATCTAATTATTGGGGGGTTGTCTTATATTCAGAGTCATTGTTTTTTCAAGTAAATACAATAAGTGTATTGGAATGTCCCATCTGCTTTCCTGCACTAAAGTTAGAATTATAGAATCATAGCAAAGTAATGATTTGTAAGGGACCTCTAGAAATCACCTAGACCAGTGGTTTTCAACCTGTGGCTCATGGACCCCTAGGGGTCTGCAAAAGATGACTATGATAAATTAAAAGTATGTGAATACCCACACTTACAATTCAAAGGGGGCTGCACCTCCATTCAAAAATGTTTAGGGGTTCATAAACAAAAAAGGGTTTAAAACTACTGAAATAGTCCCACCCCTTGCTTAGGGTAGGGTATGGAGCAGATCCAAAGGAGGTGCAGTGGTGTCGCTGCACCCCTGCTTCCCTTTCTCACTACATAGCGAAAGCAGAAGCTGGAGACTCTAAGTCCCCAAAGAAGTTGAGAATTCGCCTCCATGCTCAGAGGCACATCTCCTGTCCTCTCCTGCCTGCCACTGCTTCTACTGCCCTTGTTGGCTACAAATGTCCAACTCAGAATCCTTAAAATTCTGGTTTATTAGGCAGATTGAAATACTGTAATGAAGTCAAATCATAAACCTTGGGGTTGGTCCCCTCACACATACACACATGCGCACACACAGTAGCGAGCTACAAATGTTTGTGTGGTGGGGAGGGGGGCACCAGGGTTGGGTATACCTATCCCACAAGTGCTGGAGTCTGCCATCCATGGCCAGTCGAGGCTTCTTCCAGCATGGTATTATCTTCCAGAAGGGGGTCTCTGGCTGGTCGTTCTGGCTGAACGGGTCGGGTGCTGGTCAAGTTGGAGATCAAGAGGGCGGCCCTGAGTGTCACTTTTCACTGTCTTATCTGTCCTTGGCAGACTTTGGTGACTCCTCCAGTTTTCAGGTTTGCCCAATCCAGGGGTTGTTGACCTTTGTGGGACTTCCCCCTTGGTGGCTGCTGGATGGCATCTGTCAGCTGCAGGGGTTGTCCACATGTACGTGCAGGTTTGGGAGTCCGTTGATGTATTTTGATTAATTTACTGCTGTCATGAATAGGGCTCTGAGAGCAGTCAATCTGGAGATATTCAGCCCCCAAAATTGGTCCCCAGCATTGATTAACTCAGACTGGGGCTTCTAGCCCTTGAACAGTGAAGTTTAGAGAATTCCTGGTTGCTACATTGTCTCCTATTGATTTCTTCCGTTAGTTGATCTGTGGTTTCCGTAGGTGTTAATTGCTGCTTGTTAATGAAGCCTGCTACAGTGTATGTGTTCAGTCACTGATTCACTCACTCTTTCAGGGGCCTGCCTGATGCAGGGAAGTTGCAGTTTGATTCCTGCCCTTGTTAACATTGTTACACCCTATAACTAACTTCTGAAACTAAACACATTTAGCAGGAAGGTGAGGAGTATAAAATATAAGCTACAAGAGTAATGCCATGGCACACAAATAGATACAAATACCAAAATAGAAGGGGAGATACAAAATGCACACATACAAACTTTAAAACACAATTCCTTATCTTATAGTGAGAGAAACCTGAATTGTATTAGCTGGTTATAAGGGGTTAACTGTGAAGGCTTCTTGGTTTCATTTATTAGCAGGTTTTTTAGTTCTATGGGACTGTGTCCTTCCTGGCCTTGAAGTATGATACCCTTAATTATGTCTAGGAACCACCCCTGGGCCGGGGTACACATGAGGGCAAGAGAGACATTTTGCCCCAGAGCTATGATTACTTCAGTCAGTCTGGGAGTCCTGAGAAGCCACTTGAGTCATCCACTGCATGAGGGAGGCAATAAAAACACTTAGCTGGGTGGAGGTTTCAAAATTGTCCCTTGTAGGTTCGTCCAATTGGTGAAGCAGATTTCCAACTGTTGCCAATTTGTTCCGGAGCACCTCTACATCGATGGTAGTTAGGACACTGGTACCAGTTCCAATTGCTCCCAGTATGGTGTCTAGTGATCATCAGCTTCATGGGCCACTGGATTCAGAGCTGTTGAAGGGCTCCTGGCTGACCTGCTGAGTCCATGCCTGCCATCCAGCATTCAGAGGGATAATATAATTGCCAGACTGTAGATATAGCTGGGTGATACTGTGGGATTCCAGATTGATAGTGACATTCCATAAAGACTGTGTTATGTTACTTAATAAAGGTTTGCTAATATCTTGTCTCACCACAAAGGGTTCGATTTTGTGTTTCTGTGCTTCCTCATGTATTATGATTTCTGTGGTTAGAGCTGGGGGATCTGTAGAAGCAGAAGCTGTCCACCTTCCAGAACTGGATAGGGAGAAACTGTGTACTAGAGTGCCACAGCTGGACAGAGGGCATTGCTCAGGGCAGCTGTTGGCACTGAGGGTAATGTTTGTGAGTCCAGATTTTGGGTGGGTAAGGTCGACAAGTAGCTGTCCATGAGAAGAGCTGATGGTTATTCATGCTGGGAGATCTGAATTAGTACTATTACTGCCCCAACATGCCTGGATGGTGTGTTCCCCAGCAGTCAGGGGGCTGGAGAGATTCCATGCTATAGAGGAGCAAGTGGGAAGTGGTGTTGAAGGTGGCAGGATTGTAGATGCCATGGGGGTAGGTACTGGTTTCAGTGGGTGAACCAGTCTGAAGATGAGAGAGTGCCCAGTGCACCCTACTAATCCGTCCCACATCCTCTCTACTATTCCCCATCCCTCTGCTGGGAAGGAAATCCTGGTGGTTCTCCAGACCTTGCCATCCTGGTAATCTCTGATTTCCCTGCCAGGGTTCAGTCCTACATGGACACATTCCACATGGGGATTACACCTGGACTTAAGGAAGATGATAGGGTTAAAGGGATCCTGCAAGCTGACTTCACTCATACAATTTCAAATTTGCTAAGACTGGGCAGCCCAGAGTCAGCATCCTTTTGGCTGGGGAGAGGGCCACTGTGAGTCTTGGATGCCTTCAAGGCTGCTGTCGCAACTAATTACCTCTAGAAAGCACTTAACACTTTTGCTCTGTAATGTCACTTCACTGTCTAAATTACAGTGAAAGCTGCCATTAACGGAGAACCCACAGGAAAAGGACTCCCCATAGACTCCATCTATATTAATCTCCTGGGGTCCCTCTGGGAATTGGATGCAGGTGGTTACCCCTGTGCACACCTCCCCGTCAGCACAGCTCCGGTGTCCAGGAGTGCACTGGTATGCCCTTGAGTTCCCACCATGATGGGTATTCGGGGTCTTCCTCCTGGATCCCAAATGAGGGTCCCCCATTTCTCCCATGAACCAGAGCTTTGCTCAGGGGTCCCATTATGGGGGCTCTGTCAGTGCTCTTCGGAGACCGGGGCTGAGGCTGCTACCCTGTCAGAATGGGGAGGTGCTGCTCCCTCCCTGGTCAGCTCTGCCGTTCTGATAAGCAGCTTGGCTAGAGGCTTTCCCTTTTGGTTCCCCATGCTGCATTAAAAACTTCCACACTGCTGACCAAATCCCATTTTCCCCCTCTCTTTCCTTTGATACCCTCAGGTTAACCCAGTGTGGGCTGGGGTGATAATTTGGACCCCCAACCTCCCTATCAGTTTTGGGGTATGCACTTTCATTAGAATAGGTAACCATATAGTTCAGAGTCTCATTAGGCTTTTCTCTGAACTGGGTGGCTGCAATCACCCCCCTTTGACGTCCAATTAACCTCTCTGCATCCTGAGTCTGGGCTAGGACTTCTCCTAGCACATATCTCCCTGTCTCTTGGAGCAGCCCCATCAGTCCAATTGTGGACTGATGCATGCCTTCCTTTATCTCCTTCCAAAACCCAGGAGGGTAATCTATACTTCTTATGTCTGATGTCCGTTTGTTCTCCTTGTCTAGGGTCAGAACCATTCCTGACAGCAATCCCAACATAACACACCGGATCACATAGTCCCTAACAGGTTCCCCAGGTGTCTGATGACTAGCCCAAACTGTCCCGTAAATGTCTTTCTCCCCAAACTGATCCCCAAACCCACTATGTTCTGGGAAAGATTGTCTCCCCCAAAGCTGTCCTCCTCATTCATAGCTGCCTGAATCTCTGGGGCGGCGCAAGCCCTTAGTAGGCGGTGCCATTCCTGGACACTCAGGGTTTCACACTCCACTATGTTGAGGGATTTCTGCAACCACTGTCCTAAATTCCTAATGTTAGCAGATCCCAGGGTCTTACCCACGGCTGCTAGATCAGCTCCACTGATGGGGACCGTTACCTGTGTGGTTTCCATGGGTTTTCCCTGAGCATCCCGAGTGACTGAGGTCCACGTGATTGCGCTCACCTCAGGCACCAGGGTCCTCTCCTGATCTGACTTAGGGTCTTCAGGAGAGGGATCCCCTGCATCCTCTGGATCTCCCCACATCTCCCCACCCGAAATCTCTCCTGGATTGAAGGGGATGTCTGGATCCCCGGCTTGGTCTCCTCAGATAACAG
>JAGPOW010000261.1:35912812-35941540 GCA_030014935.1 Caiman crocodilus | reverse complement strand
TGCAGGCCAAGCCCTATGAGGAGAGACTGGGGCACCTGGACCTCTTCAGCCTCCGCAAGAGAAGGTTGAGAGGTGACCTTGTGGCTGCCTGTAAGTTCACCACAGGGGCACAGAAAGGAATTGGTGAGGTTTTATTCACCAAGGTGCCCCCAGGGGTTACAAGAAATAATGGCCACAAGCTAGCAGAGAGCAGATTTAGGCTGGACAGTAGGAAGAACTTCACAGTTAGAGTGGCCAAGGTCTGGAACAGGCTCCCAAGGGAGGCGGTGCTCTCTCCTACCCTGGGGGTCTCCAAGAGGAGCTTGGATATGCATCTAGCTGGGGTCATCTAGACCCAGCACTCTTTCCTGCCTATGCAGGGGGTTGGACTCAATGATCTATTGAGGTCCCTTCCAGCCCTAACTTCTATGAATGTATGAACCTTGATAGAAACTGTTGTTAATGAGAGTGTTTTCAACTCCATCCCGCAACACCCAGTCAGAGATGATCTTGGAATCCCTCCAACCCTTAACAAGCTGAGGAAAGCCATTAAGCAGATGGAAAGCCACAAGGTATCTGGAGCAGGTATAATCTCCACAGAAATCTTCAAGCAGGGGGAGAGGAGCTTACATCACAGCTTCATGCCTCATCTTAAGGATCTGCAATGATGAGGAAATCCCAGATGGTCTCAGGGAATGCCATAATTGTGACAGTCTTCAAGAAAAGAGAGAAATGCAACTTGAAATTATAGAATGATCCCACTACAGGAACGATCATTGTGAGAATCCTCCTGAACTGTGTCCTTCCACTTGCTAAAAAGCTATTCCTAGAATCTCAGTTTAACCTCTGCCAACTCCAGACTGAGACCATCCTCAGTCATTGAACTCCAGTATGCTGATGATGTTGTAGCATGTGCTCACTTGGAAACAGACCTTCAGACAATCATTGACGTCTTTACTGAGGCATGTAAGAAAATGGGACTGACTCTTAATGTTCAGAAGGCCAATGTCCTCCACCGACAAGCTCCTAATGAACTGTTTCCAGCTGCAGTAATTCAGATTTACAGTGAAACTCCGGAGAATGTTGAGTAGTTTCTGTACCTTGGAAGCCATCTCTTGTGGAAGGCTGACATTGAAGAAATTCAATATCGCCTCAAATGTGCAAGTGCAGCATTTGGACTTCTGAAGAAATGGGTGTTTGAAGATCGTGACATTAGATCTGAAACCACGCTTATAGTTTATCAAGTAGTCATGATCCCCATTTTGTTGTACAGAGCTGAGACTTTGACAACACACAGGAGACATCTACAGTTGTTGGAGAAGTATCATCACTGCTGCCTGCTGCCAGTGGGAAAACCAGAAGCACCAATGTTAGTGTCCTCCTGCAAGCAAACATCAGGAGTATTGAGGCGATGATCGTCCAACATCAGCTTTCATTGGGCTAGCCATGCCATCCAGATGTCTGACTCCAAACTCCCAAAGCAAGTTTTATTCTTCCAGTTCAACCAACATGTATACTTAAGAGGAGGGCAGAGAAAGTGCTTCAGGGACATCCTCAACGCCAACTTAAAAAAATACAACATTGATGCACATCATGAGAAACTATCATCCAGGACCTCCCCAAATAGAGAGTCTGCTGCAGGAATCTCAGTACTTCGAAACCTCACGACAACAGCAGGAGATGGAAAAGCAGGATCAGCAGAAACAGCATGTCATGGACCAAATTGAGAATCCTGCAATGTCTGAGCTTCAGTAGGGTCTGTTGAACCCAGATAGGCCTCATCAGCCACCTTTGGACACACAGGTAAGACAGTCATGGAAGACAATCATCTTTGACTGTGATGTATTGCTGAAGAGAAGAATTTGTCTGTGTTCCTTGAAGTGCAGTGTCTCAAAATGGACACAGTACTCCGGTGAGGACCCATTAAATAAAACAGAAGGATCAGTTTCCTTGAATTGCAAGTGGCATTCCTATAAGTACAGCCCCCCCCCACTTCCCCCCGCCCCACATGAGCACACTGACTTGTATTGAATTTCCAGTCCACTGTCATCCACAGGTCTGTTTCTCCAGTAGTGTAGTCTATCCAGTCATTCTCCAGTCTATTTGTGCATTTAATTGTTCCATCCTAAGTGCAGGATGCACTTCTGCACTCCTGCTTATTGAATTTCATTTAATTAGTTTTGGACTATGTTTATAATTTATCAAGGTTGTTCTGAATCTTAATCCTCTCCCCCAGTCTGTGTGCAGTTCCATGGAGTTTGGAGTCACCTACAAATTTGTTAACAGTACAGTCAATCTTGTTCTTCAGATCATTAACAATCAACTTATTTGAATTCCTTTTAACCTGAAATATGGTTTTCTTGAATTTATAATTCCTGTTTCAGGTTAATTACTATATCTCTGTAACATATTATGTTTTTTTGGATTGTTTTTGTTTTATTTTTCACTCTAAATAATTCGTATGTACTTTTTAACCCTCGATCTGGCTTAAGATAGTTTGTTTTTCTGGGAACATAACGAGAAATTGAAAGATTGTTATGTGTACTTAAGAGAACAGATTTATAGGATGAAAGATGAAAAAATATAGAATGTAGTAGAGATAGGTCAGGGGAGTAAATAAGTCCTATTTTTGCCTTCTTTCTTATAATACAAGAATAAGAAGTCTTTCATAGAAACTGCAAAGAATTACATTTGAAACTCGTAACAGGAAACATTTTTCCAAAGCATGTATTAAATTGTGGGACTAACAGATGAGAGATAATTCTAATCAAGGTCTTATTAAGATTTTCCCATTTTTCATGTGTGAAAATATCTATTTCTGTTGCATAAAGGAAATCCTGTAAGGTCTATCTTTCTATGTATAATTGATCTGAATATGTATTTATGTTTTAGAACAGGATTTTAATATGCTAATGGGACATAATCCAAGATGCTAATTTGACTGATTATATGGGTAATAAAAAATTGTCATTGACTCAGTGATTTGTCAAGAAAGTAATTCTGTATCTCGTTTAAAAGTAACTATGCATTTTTTCATGATAATATCATAGAAAGGAAGTATCTTTGCCTTTTTTGGGATTCCATACGGTAGGAGAAGCTACAAAAACAGCCCAAGCAGAGTCTGGAGCACTTGGAACTGACCTAGGGCCACCTCCTCTTCCAGATTCAGAAATGCTTAGAGAAGTCCCCTGCTGCCTTGGGGCCACTAGCATCCCAAGTATTGGCTCCCCTCCTTTATGTGGCCTTGAGGAAAAGCTAAAAAGGAAAGCCAAATAGAGACTGAATCTATTGTAGGATCTTGTGCAGAAGTAGCAAAAGGAGAGACTTCCAATCATTTGGAAAATATTTCATTAGTCCTGACAAGACTTCCTCTGCTTTTTGCTGATTGGCTGTTTGCTCTAGCTCTCTCCTTTACACTTCTATTTAGTTTCTTCCTTTGAGGTCCACTCCTCACCTGCTCCTCTTCTGTCCTGTCCCATTCATACCTTTCCTTCAGTGCCATCCCTTCACTTTTCTTTCTAACTAAGCCTGCCCCCAAAACAATGGAATTAATGACATTGATTTGTACATTGAGTACTCAGGTTGTGTTATCATTTTTGCATTCTCTTTCATTGTCATCCCCCCCTTCCATAGCTGTGTTACATATTTAAATTGTAAGCTTCTTCGGGCAGAGGCTGTATTTTTGTATTGTACAGCATCCAGGTGATTAACAGGGATGCTGGTTTCCCCAATTTTTGATTAAAAAAAAGTAACCATAAATCCACATATTTCTGTGATTTAAATGAAATGCCACTTTATATGTGCATATATAGTGTGCATCTCATTTTAATTATGGAAAAATGTTGATTTGGGGTTACTTTTTTAAAACCAAAAATTGGGGATTTTTTTAAATCAGAGAAAACCAGGATCCCTTGTGATTCATGACAATAGATTTTTTTTTTAATTAACCAATATTTTCTCTAGCAAATTAACATTGGTTATTTAAAACAAGCAAATTACAACAAATTAAGCACACTTGAGCAAACAAATTAAGTGCACTTTGCCCTAGTGCACTTCAGTTTTGAGCAGTACAAATATCTTAATTATAAATTTCTTTAACTATAATTATGCATAACTGAAAGAGTAAAATGCTCAGGCTAAGCTTAGCAAGAAAAAGAACAGAGAGGATGTAATTGCTTAATACAGGAGGATGTTTAAGACCAGGGAGATTAACAACATTTTTTTAAAGTTAAAAGACAACCTTGACACAGGTAGAAATGTACATAAAATGGCTACCTTGGAAATTAACAGGTTTCTAAACTGCAAAGGAATGAGGGTTTTTCACTTCTGGTATTCGAACTGAAATAGCATTGTAATAGGAGTACTGGGAAAAAAAAATAATTTTAAGACAAACCTTCATAAGTTTCTAAATGCAGTTATATGACATGGCTCCTTGCAATAGCAGGATATCAGACTTATAGCCCTATCTTCCATTAACAAAACTATGTTTTGGAAAAGTCAGGTATTTTTCAACTACATTGCATAGCAACTGTGCTTTCATGCTCATGTACTGGTTACATATGCCATGCTTGTTCAAGTCTATTTAAAGTAGTCATGGGAGAGTGAAGGGAAATCTAGGGGTGCAAGAAGTCTGTATGTGAGCTTTCTGTATAACTAGACTAGGAATGGGCTGTTGGGAGCCTGGTGCTGTCATTGTATAGTATAATAATACACTGTGTAGTCAGTTTTTGTGTTTTTCCTCTGTGTCTTTGTGTGTGTTTATATGTGTATGTGTGTATATATAGCTATCTATATAGATACATCTATATAGCTATATGCCAAACTGTGGCTTCTGTTTCATATTTGAATAAGGATCCATGCAGTTCCTGTTGTGACTATATGGTTAGTGCTTTAGGGGTAAAGGAGGATGTTTTCTTATATCCATACTGAGTTTCCACATGCATCTATCCATTTTTCATTTTGAGTAAAATGAACAGTAAGAACACTGATTTAATGTATAAAAAATCCATGACAGAAATATCTGAGTGCCTGCATAAATCTGCATACTGCTTTTGCGTTTCTCCATTGGCTACTAGTAAAATATGGTATTGATTTTCAGCTTCTTTTGCTGAACTGAAAACATTCAATAGAAGACCAGCCTGTATCTTAAAACTTGTCATTGTATCCCTGTTGATTTATTTGTCAGTGGGAGAGTTTTTGTGTGATACAATCTCTTATTGACAAATGGCCCTGGGTTTCATTTTTCAGTAGTTATGTTCCTTATTCGTACATATTACATTCAGCCGAAATGAGATATGGAGCCATTTTACTTTATAATTATACATTGTAGGAGGCTTTTTAATGTGGTTTTTTAGTTATTTTTGCAAAATATATTATTTCTGTAGGAACATCTATGTGTAAAGAGTTAAATTATTCACAATGTGCAGATGTGAGCTCCTTACATGTCCTTTGGAAAGCATCAAGGACATTTTAATTTCCCAAACATAAATACTGAGGATTTGTCATTCCCATCTGTATTAATGTAAATGAGCACAGTTACCCTGTCCTTTGAAACTTTTCCACCTTGTATATTCCCTTTTTTCTACATGTCCCCTTTCAAATCAAGTTCCATTTCATCAGCATTTTAGATATCAGCCAGGGAAAATATCTCAAGAATATGAGGAAGGTTTTCACTTTCCTGTTGCTCAGCCACTGGTTTCATAGTTTCATAGTTGGTAGGGTCAGAAGGGTCCTGAGCAGATCATGAAGTCCACCCCCACCATGCTTCTGTGGCTATGCAGTGTGTAGCAGGGCACTAAAGGGTGCCTGCTACTTTAAGGATAAGGCTGCCTGGCCAGTGGGCCCTGCTCAGTCTGCAAGGTTCTCCAGCTGCAGGTTGCTGGAGTGACAGCCTAACGAAGGAATAGGGAACACCTGTAGAAGCTGCTTGACTGGCCAGTGGCAGGGTTTTGGCCTAAATTAGTGATGGGCTAGAGTCACCAAGGAAAATCCCTGACAGCCACCAGAGAGAGAGCTCCTGCAAGTGGAAGTGATTGGAGAACTGATGCTGTCTGCTTTGTTCCCCAGTGCAGTGGCACCTACCTAGGAACCTCGCAGGTACTTAAGCTAGAGAGGACGCAGTAGAGAAGGGGCATAGTATTTATGTTGTAGGTGATTGGCAAGTTACAGCCTAGAGGCTTTTGGTTTGTTTCTGTTTACATCCAGAGGACCAGGATGAGGCTAAAAGGGGAGGTTTGGAGATCTCATTTTGTGCCCTAGAGCCAGAGGGGCCCAGATACAAGGGCGCGGGGAGCCCACAGAGCCAGAGGGGCTCAGATACAAGGGCACAGGGAGCCCACAGAGCCAGAGGGGCTCAGGAATGGTAGAAATTATAGCACCTGTGAGGCTTAGGACATGCTAAGGGGGAGGTTAGAGGTGTGGCTAAAACCCTTAACACCAGGAGAGGAAAGGGCAGTCTCTTGCCTAAACTGAACATATTTATTCCATCAAGAGTGTGGCAGGTGAGAGGCAGGCAAACTACCAAACTCGTGCGTGCTGCTGAGGGTAGGCATGGGGGGGGGGCTGGGCTGGGCTGGGCTGGGCTGGGCTGCACGGCGAGGGCCCTTCCCAGCTGGCTGTGGCTCAGGCTGGGGCTGTGAGAGCTGTGAAATTGTCCTTCACCTCAAGCCCTGGGGTGGGGTCTGGCCATGCCCCTACTCTCACTGCTTGAGGGTCCCCCAAGGGTGAGAGGGAAAATTAAACCCTCCTTTTCTCCTCACTACGAGCATCTGGACACTGCTGGAGCAGCGAGGTGGGCACTCTGGGGCAGGGTTTCCCACCCTTCCCTTCTTAGCCAGCCAGAGCAGTGATAGTTCTCTGGTTAGGGAGGAGAGAGGTGGGGCCAACCACTGGAGCAGACAGCACAGCCCAGCCCAGGATGGCAAAGCATCTTGGGATTCTGGGGGACTGTGAGTTAACGGTGAAGGAGTCTCCAACAAAAGTTCCATAAACTGGTTAGACCCAAATCAATTAAGTCTGATACTACATTCAACCAAATTTATCTTAAACCACTTTTGGCTATTTTGAAAGCAGTTTATGTGCACCACATTTTTGTTCTGTTACAGGTTTAAACCAGTTTCTGATCACTTAAACCAGTTTATGTATAACTTATGTCCCTAGCCGTAAGGTTCTGCAGCAAAATGAGCATTCAGTGCAACATACAACTCTTCTACAGTGAAAATACTAAAACAAGCTTACAGCAAACAGCAGTTCTAAACATCGCTAATATTTGACACATTTGGATTAATTTTCAAAGAATAGCAGAGAGCTCCTCTGTGGCTCTGTGTTTTTAGAAAGTAATGCAACAGGAGGAAATCAAGTAAAAGCATAATTATGCAGTGTATACAATCCTATTCCAAAGGAAAAATAGCATATGTCACCATATACATTGTACTGTAGCCATCTGCTCTGCAAAAAAATAACATCTTTTACATTATTTAGGTATTAAAATAATCACATATTTAGTTCTGTACATTTGTTATACTTCTTTAATGTACATTTATATTACTGTCATTTTTGTACTTCTGGCCAACTGGCCATAACTTAGTGGCAGCAACTTTCAGGGCCATTTTCCATACCTTTCCTGATCACTAATGAAACATTCTTTAAAAATAGTTTAAATTAGAATAGTATTACAGAAGAAGGCAATTCTGTTAAAATGCCCCTGCATATATGAAATATAATCACAAATGCAAAATTTTGGTTTTTTTCACTTTTGCTAGATTTTTCAGTTAAACTGAAATAGATATTAAATTAGATATTAAACTAGGTATGGAACAGTAATAGAAATGTCTTTGTAAAGATGGAAGCAAAATCCCCATTTAAGCCTGATTTGCAAATCCCTTAGGGGAAGGGACTTAAATTCATCGATTGTTAGGGGGCTGGAAGGCCTCACAGATCGTTGAGTCCAGCCCCCCTGCTCTAGGTAGGAAGAACAACTGGGTTCAAGTGACCCTAGTGAGGTGACTGTCTAATCTCCTCTTGAAAACCTCCAGGGTAGGTGACTGCACCACACCTGGAGGGAATTTATTCCACAGTCTGGACACCTGACTGTGAAGGCATTTTTCCTGGTATTAAGCCTGAAGCAGCCTTCCAGGAGTTTGTATCCATTGGTCCTGGTCTTCCCTGGGAGTCTTCTAGTGATCAGTTGTTCACTGAGTTCCTGATGCACTCTTCTGATATAGTGGTAAGCTGCTATCAAGTCCCATCTCAATCTTCTCTTCTTTAAGCTAAAGAGACCCAGGTCCCTCAGCCTTTCCTCGTATGGCTTACCTTGCAAGTCTCTGATCATACAGGTGGCTATTTTCTGGACCCTCTCAAGTTTTTCCACATCCTTATTGAAGTGCAGCACCCAGAACTGGATGCAGTACTCCAAAAGCGGTCTTACCAGTGCTGAGTACAGCAGGAGTACTACTTCCTTAGCTTTACACGAGATGCATCGGTTGATGCATGCCAGCATGTTGTTTGCCCTTAAACATACGAAGTCTGTATGTATGTTGAGGGTTGTTTTTTGCCTCAAATGGAGCACCTTACACTTGGAAGTGTTCAACTTCATCTGGTTCTGGTCTGTCCAACTCTCCAGCCTGTCCAGATCCGCCTATATCTGCAACCTATCTTCTGGCTTGACCACACTGCCTCATAACTTGGTGTTGTCCGTGAACTTGGCCAGCGAGCTTTTCACTCCCCCATCCAAATCATAGATGAAGATGTTGAAAAGCACCAGTCCAAGCGCGGACCCCTGAGGAACACCAATGGCCACTTAATGCCAGGACAACAGATCCGTTCATGAGAACTCTCTGGGTCCTACCCTGCAGCCAGTTTCCCACCCACTTTACTGTCAAGCACCTGAGCCCACAATCTTCCAGTTTTTCCACAAGATTATTGTAGGATACTAGATCAAAAGCTTTTTCAGTAATATCTACCTCGTCCAGGTGGTGAGAGACCTAGTCACAGAAGGAGATGAGATAGGTCTTGTCGTACCAATCTGCAACAAAGCTGTGCTGGCTGTCATTCAGAATCTTTGCTTCCACGAGTGTATTGCACATAGATTCTTTAATGAGCTTTTCCAGGATTTTCCCTGGGCTGATTGGCTTATAATTGTCGGGTTCTTTCTCTTCCCCTTCTTGTTGGTCCCCTTCCAATCCTCAGGGATCTCCCCTGTGCACCACAAATTCTGAAAGAGCTTTGCCAGGGGTTCTGCGATGACCTCAGCCAGCTCCTTCAGCACTCTCGAATGGAGTTCATCTGGTCCTGCTGAATTATAAATGTCTAATTTTTCAAAATTGGTATTGTACCTGCTCAGCATCCACAGTGGGAAGGCTGTCATTCCCGTCATGCCCCCTATGAGCTTTATCTCGCTTGTCTTTCCCCTTGGTCTGGTGAAATTGGGCATTCAGGAGTTCAGTTTTATTCCTGAATGTCAGTTACCAGCTGTCCCAAAGTACTTAAAGCAGAGTACTTATGCAAGGCCTATCAAAACTGTTCTCCTGCCCTTATGCCTCTACAGTTTTTATCATTTAGAGGCCTAGAAGTTCTGTTTTAGAGGGTAAAGCCCTACTAATACCTACTACTTGACCTACCCTGTATTAATATGTCTTTTGAACCTGGTTAACAAAAAAGAGTGAAACACTGAGCAACTTATAACAGTTTGAAGCAGACCCCTTGCCTAAAAGTCAAAAAGCTCAAGGTTGAAGCTATTCAAACATTGCAGGTTAGTCTAAGATGCAAAGATTAAACTGAGAAACAATTAGGGACACATTCACTTTTGATTTGATGGGCATTTAGTTTTCCTTCTATCTCCAAGGTCTCTGGGATTTGTAGTCCAGAATCACAGAAGCAGAACTCTTCAGGGTTGCTCATCACTTCCCCTCCTGTTTCTAGGTGACTTTGGGATTTTTGTCCACAGTTGCAGCTAGCAGTAAGTTTTCAGTGGGGCAGAGTAGTTCTGTACTCAGGGGGGAGGGGTTAACCCCACTCCCTGGCCCTAGCCCCCAGCTAGGGTTTGCGTGGGTGGGGAGGTGGCAGTCTCTGCCTCCCCCTAACCCTTCTCTGCTGGAGCAGACAGCACAGCCCAGCCCAAGGCTGGAAATCATGCTGGAGGATTCTGATTTAATTTGAACCAGGAAGGGGTCTGGGACAGATGTTTCAGAAACCAATTTGACCCAAATAAGTTAAGTCTGAAACTACATTCAACCAGGTTTATCTTGAACTGGTTTCAGCCATTTTTAAGCTGGTTTGTGTGTGCTGAACTTCTGTTCTGTTACAGGTTTAAACCAGTTTCTGATCACTTGAACTGGTTCATGTGTAACTTCTGTCACTAGCCCTAAAGACTGAAAGTACCAGATTCACGTCCAAAGGACAGCCTGGCTTTTTAATGAGACGATACCCTGTCTAACCTCTCTAGAAACCTAACAGTGGTAGGGTAGAAAAAGATTAAATATAATCCCATCACTAGGTCTGGTATTGAAACAGCTGCCAGATGAATCGTGATGCAATTGAAGGACATGTTATAATGTTTTTGCTCCAGCAAGTAAACCAAGTCTCAAATCAAGGTCTGCTGTGCTATAATCTCCTGATACCAAGAACCTTGTCCATTTCACTTGGTCCTTTCTTCAAGTCAATCCTTTTTGTGATTCAGCAGAATACCTTCAACTGCAGAGCAGTACTGCTTCACACTTGACCACCATCTTGCAGCAAGCTACAAAATGGAAGAATAAATGTTATGTTATGCTGCATCAGTAGATCCAAAAGCAGAATTGCAAATGTTGTAAATACTCCAGTGCTGAACTGCAGAACCTTCTTATCTGTGGCAAGTTGAGTCCCACAATTTATCTTGCAGAGCACTCAGACCATTGCAGGGACTGGTGGGTAGCTGTGAATGAGTCTTCCCAATCAGTTGAATAAGAAAGTATCAGATAGAAAACCAGTCCAGCTTCCTCCTCTGAAACAGAACTCTTGATAGATCTCGTCATTCTGAGTTGCAAATAGGCGTCCATTATGAAGGCGTTATTATGAAGGGTGGAGTCTTTGATTATCCCATTATAGACTGCAAGTAAAGTGTCTGCACAGGTTGTTTACTAAATAGTTTTGCACTCTGTACTAAGTATAGCTCTGACAGAGGTATCTGGTGTATAGTGCACCAATTTCAGAGATTTGTTGCTTCTTGCATCTTGGAGAGAGTTTTGCTTTGCCCAGCCTGCTAGTGTAGAAGATAGTTACTGCCCCATTTGTCATTACCTTTACTACATTCGTCTGATGTAGAGAAGTAAGGATCTGTTTGCTTTGTAAACTGCCCAAGGTGCAAAGAGGTCTGATTCATTACAGCATCTTTTATATTCGCTTGTCAATTCAATCTCTCTCTGCGACCATCACTTTGGGAAGAAGAATTGGTGAGACTAAAGCACCAATGATGACTGATCCTTGTTATGTGGTATCCCCCCGCCCCAAGCTGTTTGAGCACATCAGAAATTCCTAGTCAATACTGCATCCAGATCAACTAATTAATCTTCTAGTACTCTTTCCTATGTCACGGGCACCCAAGGTGAAGATTCTTTGTGCACTGTAGATATCAGGAAAGCCTTGATGTTCTATATGAACAAGGTGAAACAGTTTACATCTCTGGCCAGACTACTGGTCTCTGTTGCAGAACAAATGAAGTGCAAAATTGCATTAGTCAGAAACTGCTGAACTGGATTTCCGCTGTGTAAGAACTTGTCATGAGTTGCCATGCCCTGCTGTTAGAGCTCACCTTGCAAGAAGTCAGGCAGCCTAAGCAACCTTACTGGAAAAAAATATTCATATCTCTGACATGTGTTGTTATATGGGAATCGCATATTCACAAAACAATGCCTCTTGACTGAGGCCTTCAGAGCAAAGGTTGCATTTGGGTAAGTGGTGTGTTCATTTTCTTTTCTGTGGTAATTCTGAATTGCAATCTTAGAACTGTCCATTGCTTGTGAGTCACCATGAGTAGAATGGACATATTGATAATCAATGAAAGGAGAATTAAAACTTATTTACCTATATAGTAATTGGAGCTCCTGTTTCAGAAAGAAACTTGAGATGTAGGGTTCCTACACATTCCACAATGATCCCTCTTTCAATGTAACTTTGGAGTCATTTAAGTCTGCAGTTGAATGAGCAGCTGTTTTATTCAGGGAGTCATCTAGAAACATGAGGAAAACTTCTCCAGTATTATTAAGGATGATCGATGATGCTAATTTATATTTATGGTTACTTTTTAGAAAGATTCACAGTAGTGGCTGTGGTATAAAACACTGAAATGAACTACTTTTGGATTAGAATATGACAAGGGTTCTCTGCCAGGAACAATAGAGAACAGATTTTTATATGAGAGAATGAACACTAACTTAACTACTTGAAACTATAGAGAGAAGTTAGGTAAGACAGTCACTTGGCTGCATTTGTTTTTTCCTTTTAGTGAGTGTTTTCTTTATACTACAGTACATATCAGTTTATTATAGTCAAGGTTAAAGTTCTAATTATCCTTAAAGAATGTTGTAACATTAGTCAGTATAACTGGGTAGCTGGCACATTTCCCTTTCTGAGTACACTACAGATACTTGAGAGTTTATGTTTCTGGTAGATTATTTTTTTAAATTGATCTCCTCTTTATTGTTTTTATGACTTTATTTGATTTCATTTGTTATTGGTTCCAGAGTCAGACTGACTACCTACTTTAAAAAAAAATCAATTTCAGTCCCATTGACTATGGAAATAAGTAAATTTGAAAGAATTACTATTGCTGTAGCATAAAATATATGATTATGTACATTACTAAAGCATCAGTAAAACTGCTCATTGGTAGTTATTTAATACCTTCTGAACCATGAAATCAGAGCTGCTTTCTGCTGTTAGACAAACAGCATCATCTTCCCTATTATTTTTAATGACTATGGAAACATACGCATTTAAAGGATTCTTCATGCAACAAATCTACCACTAGAAATGTATTGCCAGATCTTAAAGAAGAGGTGGGAGGTTTTTTACTTGTTTTTAATTGAGGGAGCTTGAAGTGATTGTCATATTTAGGTTGCCAAAAGCTTTTCTGTTATAGTAAGCATACGGGGAAAAATAAAGAACATGTTTTTTTGTTCTGATTTCGTGCCATTGCTAAAAGTATTAGGAGTTGTTTTAACCTGTTATTGTTATAATATTGGAGGAGTGTGATGTTTAGATGGACAATAAACCTCTAAATCTGCTTTATAATATAGTCCTAAAGTACTAGGTTATTTATTTTGATTTTTCTAAAGCCATGTTCAAATTCTCAATTTGATTATTTAAATTGTAGATGATGTTTATTATATGTTGATTTCTTCATGTTTTAAGAAGAATGATTCAACTTTAAAAGTGTAACTATCCTTTTAAATGTTACTGATCATCATAGATAACTTTCTTAAAATTTCAGTGTTGCAAGCTTACGTTGAGTTTACTGAATTCATTGGCAAGAAAGGAATTATAATTACAGTATCAATATTACAATTTTTTTTAACATTGTATTCAGTTTTAATGAGAACTCAATAGGCAAAGAGAAGTCTTAATATGAGTAAGGATTTTCAAAGTTGGAGGCATAGTTTTTGGGCAAGGATATTAAATTTACATTATGGAGTTTGTTACTTTACTTTAAGGGACCAGGAAATGAGAGAAATCAATACCAAATAACACTTATTCTATATGTAGGACAGTGAGAAAAGCACTATACCATTGGTCTCTACTTTTTAGATAGTTGTCATTATTTTTTGAGGTAAATATAATTTTTTGTAGTATCTAAGCTCTTCTGTGCTACTTAGTTTAGTAATAATAAGGTGCTTGATTGACTTTGGGGGTATCTGGCTTTTTTCTTTTTTGTGAGATTCATAAAGTTATATTGGGAGTTGATTGCCACTTTCTCTTCTGGGTAAAACCGAGGCAGTGGTCCTAA
Organism: Caiman crocodilus; assembly: GCA_030014935.1. Lineage (NCBI taxonomy): Eukaryota > Metazoa > Chordata > Crocodylia > Alligatoridae > Caiman > Caiman crocodilus. The sequence continues at coordinate 35,927,583 of JAGPOW010000261.1, read as the reverse complement.
TTCTGGATAAGGTGGAAAAGCTTTATCAAAGGGATTTATACAGTGTTTCTTAATATTTACCTGATTGTTTCCATCAGCTGAGAGTGGAACGTCTTGCATGGAGTGTACTTGTCTGGTAGTTTAGCAGTCTTTAGTATAATTAGGGCCTCTGTCTTTCCATTTTGATACATCAAGGGTACTCCCAACAAGCATCTGAAGTAGTTCCCTGCTGTGTTTTGGTACCTGGGAGAGAAAGACGGTACACTTGAGACATGGTCCTGAAATGGAAGAGCCCAGAGACAGGCAGGACAAGAGCAGTGTGAGAGGCTTGAGAGAGAACATCTGGGAGTGTTTTCCCTGACAGAGACTGCTTGGGCCTCAAGCAGAAGGACTCGTCTGTTGTCTTTCAGGCAATAAAATATGGGCTTTTTATTTTTAAGACGAGCAGGTTGTTTTGCTGCTCTTGACTCTGGGTGCATTCCCTCATCAGAAATTGAACCGAAGGTAGCCCTCTGAGGCTTCTGCCAGATTTGCAGTTTAAGGTGCTATGAGATCCAAACTGTGATCCCAACAATTGTGCCTTTTGCCTTGCTAGACATGCCTTGTCAATGATCCTGGGCTCCTCCTGCACCAGCAATCTGAAACCTGTGTGCCAGCAATAACCTGATTGCCATATGGAGCTCAGAACCAAGCCAGGATCTGAAACTGGCTTAGTCAGGTCCCTACCCACAGCTAATAATCAGCTGATGGCCAAAACCTCAGCTGGAATTTTTACAGTTCCCCCTCTGAGTTGAAACCTAGAAAAACCTCACTGTGGCAGAGCAGCTTTGGTGCCTGCCACTTTAAGGGCTTAGAGTTAGCAGCAGAACAGCCTGCAGGTGGTTGCACTCCCCAAGTCACATGGCAGTAGGGGATTGCCTGATTGGGGAAGAGGGCTCAGCTGCTGGCAATAAGCACGGGCCTGAGTAGGGAAGCCAGTAGTTTGCTGGCTGCAGCTGTAGGGAGAACATTGCCTGCCTGGAGCTCCTGCTCAACATCTTGGAAGTAAGGGTAGGAGCTATGGAAGTGGCAGGAGGCTCCTGGGGAATGACAGAAAATGATAACCTACTAAGGTAGGATGGTGTGGTGGGGTGGTTCCTAGGAAATGCCACACCGGTTGCCTCCATAGTGAAAGGTGAGTATGGTCCTCCCTATAGCCCCAACTGGATAGGTAACCCAGCAAAGAAGTGGGCAGGAACAAGGGGGTCCGTAGTGGGCCAAAGAGCCCAGATTCCGGAAAGGGCATAGAGCCTAGTGAGAGGCAAATAGCCCAGACGCTAGGAGCACAGTGTATGTGTGAGGGTCATGGAGCCCAATGAGGGTGGCCAAAGGTGGGGGTTGGGATGGTAATCTGGATCCTATGTTCAAAGGAAGGGACATGGTATAAGGGAGGTAGGAGCAATGTATAATGCCTTGGAAATCAGGGCACTAAATGGGCAGCCTCCCGCCTTTTAACATCCAGTTTTATAACAGCAAGTCATGACAGATGAGACGGGGCAAACTGCCCTAAACAGGTGGACAAACTGACATTGAGACCCAGCCCTGAAATGTCCCTGTCACAATCATGTGCTTTGCAGTGGGGCAGTATATGATGTGTTATAGGTCCTGGTGTAAGGGGATCTGTAAAATGCATGTGATGCCCAGCTGAAGAGCACACAGGATTTTTACATGTCCTGGCTCATGGGGACCTGAAGATTGGGCTGCCAGGACAGCTGCAACCTAGACTCTAGAGTTCTAGGGACCATGCTGAGGACCCTGGCACTCAACTGAGTGTCAGGATCTGTCATGGGCCAGCCCCAACTGGCCACATGGACAATTAAAGGAGTGATACAAACAAGCACAGAATTGTTACACATTACATATGGAATAGTTTTATTGGTTTTTTTTTACTGTATTATCAAGCCTTATATTGACTTGAATGTGTGGGTAGGTTACTGTTTAAAGTTTGATTAACCTGTTAATCACTTTGTAAATGTAACTTGTTTTAGGGGCCTGAGGGAGGCCTAGGGATAACAAGATGGAAAACCAAAAGACCTATTCCAAGGAGTGTTGAAGGAGTCAGGGGCTCTCCCATTCTGGAAGCTATGCCTGGACTGACTTCAGGAGATACTAAAAACAAACTATATATAAGGACAGGGGCGGGGAGCCGGAGGTCAGCAGGGAGGATCCAAGAAAGTACTCTCTCGGGAATCTGCAACCCAGGAAAGTGCAGGAGAAATGACTTAATATGTCAGTCATCAAAAGGAAGGAATGTTTACTGCAAGCAGAAGGAGGGAAAGATAGAAGGGAGCCGCAGAGGTTTTAACATCAAAATGTAAATAATGTTAATTAAATCAATATGGCTTTTATTCATTAAAATTTTAAACATTTTTGTAACATAACGTACTGAGCATAATTGAAAATGTAAGTCCCTCTGAGGATTGATTCATTTGCAGATTCATCTTTTAATTTCTTCAAGATCAGTTGATAAATTGGTGTGTAATTTGTTTTATTTTCCTTTGTTACACAAATGCTAGCCTACTGTCTCCTTTGTTGCAATAAACTCCCTTTTGTTTCAGTGATGTTCAGTAGACTGCAAAGGCTATAATTTGTTTCATAGCTACATTAAATATTCTGTATCCTTATCCTTACAGTACGTTGTTAGTAACCAAAAGGCTTGGTTCTCAATTAAGTGTTTTAAGAAATATGCAGTAAAGTTTATACGTATTTTTTTGATGTTGTGATGAAATACTGATGATAACACTTGACCGTAGTATCTCTTTTCCCATCATATTCATCATCTTTTGCCACAGCTGTGGTACTGTTGTCATCTGCTATTTCCCAAGCCACAATTTCCTCGTCAGTTTATGGCTAAAGCCCAAATCTTGATGATCCTTTTCCATCCAATTCAACATTGATCTTTCATCTACTACATACTTTTAACCATCAAGGTTTTGCCAAAAAACTGACAAGATTGTATTGGGCGTCATCAACAGAAACATCAGGCTTGATTTCAGTAAGCAAAGATGAAACAGCTGTTTTATTGTCCAGATCAGCACTCATACACTCAATATTTGGTCATAATCTTTTCCAGCTTTGTCTGGCTGTGATAGTCTTTTTTTCCCCTGCATGTCTTATGGTTTAACATATAATAAAATGTTGCAGATCCAGTTATATAGTGGCTCAGAATTAGATATTGTCTCTTTAAACAATATTTTTCCATCATGCTGATTTCATTATCTCTTAAAACCTCTAATCTTTTGAAGTCACCCCTTGAATTTGGCATGCTAGCCCTATTGCCATGTCACATCTAGAAATGCCATATCATGGCAGGAATGGGGCTCTCCATAGTTGTTAGAACAGCTGAAATTTTTTTTGCCAATAAAGTCATATTAACATAAGCTGCTAAATTTTAAAAGTGCAGTGTTATTAAATGGTAACTTTGTCCTGGTTTTGTTCCTGAAAATTATTTTATCATACTGTTGGAAGTTCATTTGGCATTGCTCTGTGGAGCTAAATGGTGTATTCGTATGTTTGCCCAGAATGGATTTTTAGGGGATTTTTCCTTTTTTCACACAGCTCTGATTGATGTGCATGTATCTTAAGATGCTTCATTTATCCAGTACACAGTGAAGGTAGCTAGATTGGTTTCCTTGGGCTATGATTAAAGCATACTATTTCCTTAGTTAGATGTTGATTTTTCTGATGGACAGCTTGTTTTTCTTGCACTAATTTTATTTTTCTAGTGGACTTTCTGAGCTCTGTTAAAGGTATTTTGCAGTCTCTCTCCTTGGATGATTTTTTTTTGTGCGCTGGTTAATGTAGTGATCTGTTTTCCATTGGGGAAGATTTACAAGCATATTGCTCTGCCTCACACGAACTGTTTCCCCACAACGATTTCTTCTGCAACGTGTGAGGTTTCTCACTTCCCAAGTATATGAATTACATTATCACTTCAATCCCAACAAATTTAAACAATAAAATAATTGATTAAAAAGCATGTACTCCTCCTGCCTGTTCTTCTGAGAAATTGTTGTCATCTTTAAATAATAATCTTCAGTAAAATCAACAGTGAGAGTACATAGTGGTTTCCTCCTACTGACTGTCATATGTTGGCAACTATTGTCATATCAGATGTACCTACTATTTACCTAATAGTCCTTGTGCACACTGAGGGAAACCTCCAAATTCTGCCTGATCTCTTTGCAGAAGCCTACCAAACTCTTAGCCTCTCTCTTAACATTGAGAAGAAAAAGTGTTCCATCAGCCTGCTCTAGGCCATGAATGTGACCCCCTCTTCCCAAATTACCATAGAGGTAAAGACCCTAAAGTTAGTTGAGCATTTTCCCTATCTTGGTAGCCATCTCTCTCAGAGAATGAACATGCATGAGAGATCCAGCACAGGACCAGAAGTACTTCCTTTGATAAATAGCTTCAACGTGTCTTAATTGATTATGCTCCCTGAAAAGATGGTAAGATCCAGGTCTACAATGCAGTCATCATCTCCACTCTCCTCTATGGATGTAAACCATGGGTGACCTATCATAATCATCTCAAGAACCTGGAGAGGTAACATCAACAATACCTCTGGAAAATCCTCCACATCAAGTAGAAAGATCATTTCACAAATGCCAGCATCCTTGCTGGAGCCAGTGTTACCAGCATTGCACCAGTGATCCCTAAGCACCAACTTCGCTGCCATTGTGGGCACTTTCCCATGTGCTCTGGGGGTGGAAGGGCAGCACTTTAATTAGAGCGACTCCGAGAACCACTCTGAGTAAAGCACTGCAGCGTCTTCTGTATCAGCATCCACGCTCTTAAAAATGGCAGCAGGGTACTTGAACTAAAGCTCTTTTCTGTAAAGCACTAAAAGCACATATAGCCTTATATAAATAATAACAATGGTTACTTCATTTCACTTTGTGTTTTCATTGATTTGTGGATTATTTTGCAGATGTAAAGGGTTGTACAATTTATTATTATTTAAGATACCTTAGAATTCATGATTCTTGATTAAAATCTTTTTGTTCCTGGAAACCTCAGTTAACCTTAGCTCTCAATGTCAAGGAGAGCTACACATCCCTGCTAGCTGACATTGGCAACCAGGGTGGATGGCTGGAGACTCTCTCTGGGTTAAAATTCATAGGGAACACGGCACAGGGGACACGATGGTGGGAGTCTATTACAGACCTCACACTCAAAGTTGAGAGCTTGACCAGGAGTTCACCAGGAAATTGGCTGAAGCCACATGATCCAGGTCCATGGTTGTCATGGGAGACTTCAACTACCCAGACATCTTGTGGGAAGAGCGCACAGCTAAATCCAAGTAGTCACAAATCTTCCTCTTGTGCATGGATGACCTCTATCTGACACGAGGTCTATGGGCCAATGAGAGGTAAAGCACTGCTCAACCTGGTATTTTCAAACATGGAAAGCCTAATCAGCAACCTAGCAATCAATGGGAAGCTGGGTGACAATGACCATGAGCTGATCACCTACACCATGTGCTGTAAAGTTGTCAAGACAGTCAGCGACACTGAAGTCCTCAACTTCAGGAAAGCTCATTTTGACAAGCCTCCTGAGCTTGTTAGTGATGCCCTTAGAGACCATGACCCAAAGGGGAGGGGAGTTCAGGATGAGTGGTTGCTCCTCAAAGGAGTGATCCTGGAAGCACAAGCAAAGTCTGTCCCATCTCTCATGGAAGGCAGCAAAAGGGCACAGCAGCCCCCTTGGCTCCGCAGGACACTAGCTGTCCTCCTGTGTCTAAAAAGACAGACCTACAAAGGATGGAGGAATGAATTCACCTCCGTGGAGAAATAACTCTGCATTGGTCCAGAGCTGCAGAGAGCAAACAGAGAAAGGCTGTGACAGATCTCCAACTAACCAAAAGTATCAAGGACAATAAAAAGTCCTTTCTAGGTGTGTGGGGAGCTGAAGGAAAAGCAAGGGCAACACTGGACCCCTGCTAAACCAGAAGGGACAGCTAACAACTGATGCCCAGGAAAAAGCCAACCTACTAAATGAGTACTTTGCATTGGTTTTCCATCAGTCCCACAGGTTGGCACTGCCCATTACGGGACAGCAAGGCCCAGGTGAGGGAGATCCTTTGCCCACCATCAATCCTGACCTTGTGAAAGAACATCTTGAGAGGCTGGACACCTTCAAGTCACCTGGCCCTGATGGTTTACACCGTAGGGTAATTTAAGGAACTGGCTAACATCGTAGCTCAACCCCTGGCATGGATCTTCAAGAGTTCCTGGTGCTCTGGTAAAGTGCCCGAAGATTGGAGGAAAGCCAGTGTGGTGCCTATCTTCAAGAAAGGGAGGAAAGTGGATCCAGCAAATTACAGGCCCATCAGCCTGACCTGTATCCCAGGGAAGGTCTTAGAAAAAATCATCAAAGAGGCCATCCTCAATGGACTGGCTGATGGCAACATCCTGAGGGATAGCCAGCATGGGTTTGTTGTGGGTAGATCTTGCTTGCCCAATCTCATTTTCTTCTGCTTCCAGGTGACCTATCATCTGGACGAGTGGGAGGAGATTGATGTTGTATATCTTGACTTCAAAAAAGCCTTTGATCTGGTATCCATTGATCACTTGTTGGCAAAACTGGCCAACTGCAGCCTTGAGTCCACCATGATCCACTGGCTGGGGAATTGGCTCCATGGCAGGACTCATAGGGTGGTGGTTGACGGAAGTCAATCATCGTGGTGCGTGGTGACCAGTGGGGTTCCCCAGGGCTCTGTCCTTGGGCCTATATTATTTAACATCTTCATTAATCATGTGGACATTGGTATCAGAAGCGGACTAGCCAAGTTTGCCAACAACATCAAACTCTGGGGTAAAGCATCCTCACCTAAGGACAGGAGGGCGATCCAGGCTGACCTGGACAGGCTCAGAAAATAGGCAGATGAGAACCTGATGGTGTTTGACACTGAAAAATTCAAGGTTCTCCACCTTGGGAAGAAATACCTGCAGCATCTTTATAAGCTCAGCAGTGCTATGCTGGCTAGCACTACGGATGAAAGAGACTTGGGAGTCGTGATTAACCACAAGGTGAACATGAGCCTTCAATGTGGTGCTGCAGTTAGTAAAGTGAGCAAAATGCTGGCTTCCATCCATAGGTGCGTCTCAAGTAAATCCCAAAACGTCATTCTCTCATTGTACTTGGCCCTGGTGAGGCCACAGGTGGAGTATTGCATCTTGTTTTGGGCTCCACAATTCAAAAAGAATGTGGAGAAGCTTGAGAGAGTCCGGAGGAGAGCCACGCACATGATCAGGTTAGGAAAACAGACCTTACGACGACAGGCTGAGAGCCATGGGACTCTTCAGCCTGGAAAAGTGCTGGCTCAGGGGCTATCTGATGGCCACCTATAAGTTTATCGGGGTATTCACCAGGATCTGGTAGAACGATTTTTCATCAGAGTCTACCAAGGGATGATAAGGTTGAATGGTTATAAACTCCTGCAAGACCATTTCAGGCTGGACGTAAGGAAGAATTTCTTTATTACCTGAGCCCCCAAGGTCTGGAATAGCTTGCCATCAGAGGTGGTTCAGGCACCTACTCTGAACACCTTTAAGAAAAAATTGGATGTTTATCTTGCTGGGATCCTGTGACCCACCTGCCTTCCTGCCCCTGGGGCAAGGGGCTGGACTTGGTGATTTTTCTGAGGTCCCTTCCAGTGCTAATGTCTATGAAACCTGTGAAATCTTATTTCAGGGTATCCTTTGGTAATTGGTTAGACTATTATGCTGCTTAGATTCAATTTTGTGCATTCCCTGCCCACTTAATTTCAAATAGTATATAGCAGTGATGCTCAGCCTTTTGGCCCCACAGGCCATCTGTGAGCCAGATCTGGCCTTGGGGCTGGGTACAACCCCCCTCCCTGCCCCATGTACCAAGATTGGATCCCAGGGGCCTGCTGCTCCCTCCAGAGCACCAGGATTGGGGTCCCAGGGGCCTGGCACCAAACTCTCCAGAATTGGTTCCCAGGGGCCTGGCATGGCCTCCTCTTGTCCTCTCTGAGATTGGGTCTCAGGGCCCAGCATGACCACCTCCTATCCCTGCTTGTCAGGATTGGCTCCCAGGCTGCCTAGCATTGCCCTCTTTTGCATCCCCCAGTACTGGGATTGTGTCCTGCAGGTGCAGTACTGCCCCCACTCAGCCCTGCAGGCTGAGATCAGGCACTGGATCCAACACACTGGGCCCTAGGCTCCCAAAGGGTCTAGAGATTTGTCAGCATGGGTGCATTGTCACTGTTCTCCTCCTACCAAATTTCAGAACTCATGGGGAGCCCCATGGGCCAGATGGCATGGGGCTGTGGGCCAGCTCTGGCCTCCATGTCAGAGATTGAGCACTTGAGTATATAGATTAGTAGGAATATCAAGAGCTGCTTATACAGATCTGGGTAGAAAACACTTAAAAATTACAATCTATTTGATACTTACTGAAGGTATTCAATATGTAAACTTGCTTTCACAGTATACATGCTCTAATTACTAATTCAAGATTTTTCCTGAGGGAAATCAACAGTTAATGAAGCAGCTTCTATGGTGGTGTCATGTTTTATTACATAGTCTAATTTTCTCTGAATTAGTTACTACATACTTTTTTTTTTCTCCTTCTAGCAGCCTGTAGGAACTGTTCCTTTAGGTTTGCCAGTAACAAGGAAAAAAGAGGATGAGGTGTCAGTTGGAAGTGCACCTTTGCCAAAACAACAGTCAAATCAAGCCTCTGAGTATGCCAGCAGCCCTGTCAAAACAAAAACTGTAACAGGTATGTTCTGTCCCTAATTGCACTATAGAGTGAAGCTAGAAGGGCACATGTGCTTGCTGCACACACATACACTTTAGCAGGTCAGCTGTGCAAATACAGTGAAACACCTTTGTGACCTAAAACTTTTCTAGGAAAATGTTTATTTATTTAATGTACAATTTCTTTTAATTAAAAATAATCAGAATTTTAATTCTATAACATTTAATTTTCTATCTTACCTGTGGTTTGTTGCTACTATTAAAACTGTTTCAGACTTTCAACCCAAGCCTGGCTGAAGGAGAAGCACTTACAACAGAATTTTAATTATTATCTGATGATATATATTTCTTTGACTTATATGACCTTTTGTTCTGTAAGTAATTTTCAAGTTAGAGTCTGTGTTATGATATTTATTATAATACAGTTAATATATGTCTGACTGAAATTATTTCAAATGCTGTATATCCACAAGTATAATTTCAGTAATGAGCTGTTGATCAAGAGAAACTTTAGGAGCACTTGACAGGAACTCCAGGCTGAATGCATCCTTTTTAATGAACAAAACAGGAGTTCTTGAAGAAAGTATTATCTTTATTTAACATAAGTATTTATATTGGATCATAAGTGAGTTTACAAACTAGGATGTTCAAAAGAAAAATTTTAAGAAACTGAGAGTTATAATAGGCCACTACTTTCTCCACCTCCATATCTTTCCTCAAGATCATGGCTACTGTGGTATCCATAAGAAATCAGAGTTAATGGTGCTGCGAACAGCTATGACATCTTTTGGTATTTTTATATCATTAAAAAATCATCATGTCTTTAAGTGATACATTTATTAAAACATACATAAATGTACATAAAATGCTAGTAGCTTTTTTCCTTTCCTCTTTCCATTGAAGTACCTGCTGACATTTGGTACTTTTCAGTACAGGGACCTTGTCTTCATATGTGTTCATCCACTTAAGCCTTGCAAAATTGGACTCCAAAGATAACTGGGACTTCTGGGAGAAGCCAGTCCCTCCATCGCACTAAGCCCATTCGCTTTAATTTTTGATCTTCATTGTTTTCTCAGATACAAACCAGTGTTAAAAAAAATAGGGTGAGGTGCACGGGGCCTTTAACATAGAACCCAGAGTCACATAGCAATTGTGACTTTATTTGTTCAGAGAAGAAAAGTAGGAACATTGGCAATGCAGGGGGGGTGCACGCGGGTGCACGTGCACCCCCTGAGATTGCTGGTCAGCACTTGCCACCCCTTCCTCCTTCACCACTGACACCGCTGCAGGCACCTGAGAGAGCTCCCTGCACACTGCCAACACCATCGCCACCTGCAGGCAGTCACTGTCATGTTCCCCCCCCCCCCAAGCCTCAGGAGACATACGACGTTCATGAGTAGGAAACATGTTTGATCTGAGGAATAATTAAGGAGCAGAGAGATTCTGAGAATAGAGGGCAGGTAGAAGGGGGTAGTTTAGAAAAAAAACTTGGACAGATGCACAGTTGTTGTTTTGATGGGTTAACTGGCAAGTATTGATTTTTAATAGTTCTTTGAAGGTGTTTTGGAGCGGGGATTAAGGATAGGAGTAACTACTTACTGGCCACTTCTACACAAGGCGCTGACTGCATAATTCAGGTTTGTCCAACATATGGCCCACGGGCCGCCGTGCAGCCCACTAAGCCATTTTCTGTGGCCTGTGGTTCTGTGACGGGAAATGAATGTAAACGCTGTTTACTTTCATTCCCACCCCTTCTCCCTTCCCTAGCACCTCAGCAGGTTCCTAATGGCTGCTGAAGGGCTGGGAAAGGGACACAGTTCCTACATGAGTTTTGTCAGCTTGGAGTTGCTGATGCGTTGGGGCTCCTCCACTCCCCCTTCATTTCACTTTGCCCTGTCCTAGCCCTGCCCCTCCCTTCCTCATTTGCTTGGTGGCCCCACCCTGTGCGAGTCCTGCTGGCCGTGTGGGCCAGAGCAGGTCGTGGTGCAGCAGCCAATGCGGAGGGATGCTGTGGCCAGGCCTGCAGGAGATGCTGCTGCCACTACTGCTGTGGCTGTTGGGGCGGGAAGCTGGCACCACTCCCTCCTCCCTGCATCCCCCCTGCACCCACAGACATTTTGCTGGGGGTGGTGAGTCACGCGCCCTGGGGAAGGAGGGAGCCCTGCAGGTTGGGCTCGGGTTGCCCCAGCGGAGAGGGAGCCGGGGGGGTGTCCCTGCACATCCCGCACCCCCCTTTAGAGTCCCCGCATGTGCCCTTAGCTGCTGAGCTCAGGTGCACAGGTCTGGAAGCATCCTCAAGGTCACACGGGTGGCAGGGAGGACACAGTGGGGTCAGGCAGCGCTCCTTGACCCCTGCCCCTCCAGGCCGTGGCTGGACAGGACAGGCTGCATGAGTGCCCGCTCCTGCTGGCCCACTGGGTGATAAAAATATCATGATTTGGCCCCACATTCAAAAAGGTTGGAGGCCCCTGGTATAATTATTACTACGTAATATTAATACGTAATAATTGAAGTTACTGCACAGTAGCATTGCCAGATGGCTTTTAGGTGATGCTGACTGCACAGTAGCATTGCATCACACTTTGTCCCATGGAATGCTACTGCATAACAGTAATGAGCTACTGCACAGTCTGCATGTTGTGTATATGTGTCCAGTGAGTCAGCACTTCAAAATTTGTATTCTGAAATACACTTGCAAAAAATATACAGTTATTTATCCTAGGCAACTAATTGCATATACAGACATTCTCTTGTAGGTGCAAATGCAGAGTTAGTATGTTTCAATTACACATTTATACAAATATGTACATCTTACCCAGACATAACCTATAATCTAAATTTTATATATTCATCTCTAGATTTATGCCTCTCCCTTATTGAGTTCACTGGCTAATCATGATCTTTGACCTTTGTTATTTTTTGGAAGAAGTTTGGAAGACTTTTTATTTGTTTTAAATGTTTACACCAGAAAACTTTTGGGTGGGGAAAAAGTTATTCAAAATCTAGAGGTGTCAGATTGGGTAGAATTATGCAGACAGACTTGGTAGTCTTATTGTGTAATTTATTTTTAACCAAAAATGTAGCAAAAATGACAATAAACTACAAATTATGTTAATAACAAACACAAAAGCTGTTTCCTTGGATCTTCAGAATAGTACTTATTCTTCTGCAGTAAAACTGCTCCATTTAAATTAATAGGGAATGTTGAGAAGTGATGTTTTTAATTATTTAGCAAAAAGGGCATTAATGCAGCAAGAAAGAAGACTTGCTTGTTAGGATTAATTTATATTAGAAATCATTCTCTTTAGTCATTTAATTTATTTTACTAGTTTAGCCCAAATCCCATTCCTTTTGTGATGAATCAGATATTTAATTTCACTGTAAAATAATTTTATGGCACAGAGTTTGACACTAATAAATAAAATGTGACAGCCTTGATTCTCATAGGAGATAGAACACTTAGTCAAACTGTACTATTTTTTTCCTTTTTAAACTAGTAGCAGTTGGTCTTTTCAAGGGTAAAGTACTGATTTTGGCTTAGTTAATTTCTGCTTTGTTTAGTACTTCCAAATTGTAAAAGGGAAAGTGTTCTTAAAAGAGCAGAACTCTATAGCAAATCAGTATTTTATTTTTTTTAAACAAAATCTTTTTAAATGTGTTCTTTTCTATCTGTCTTTATAATTTGACAAAACATGACATGTGACAAAACATTTGGTTCTAATTTCAGGCCTAAATCTTTAAATATGTGCATATTTTGCATACTCTGCAGTTGCAGGTGTGAAACACCTAATGCACTGATACAAATTGGAGTTGCTGTTAATAGGGATTTGTATAAATCTTTGATTTGACCATGTGCAACTCATGCATGCACACTTATTCATATGCACTTTTAAAATGTGAAAAGCTGAAAATGAACAGGGACAAAGATACCTTTTTTTTAGGCTTTGTGTTATACTGACTGGGTAGAATTGGCTTCTGGTTGGAAGATCTAGGGAGCTGTGTGAGTAGAGATACAGACCATCAATAGAATTGAATAGCCCTAGATTTGAACTCTTTGATTTTCAGTGCAATTTGCTAAAAAGACTTCTGCCATAGCTGCAAGACCACAGGAAATGGTGGTTACAAGATTTTGAAAAGATTCAGGTTCTAAAAGATTAAATTTCCCACCTAAAGAATAGGCAGTTGACTCTACCCTTTCTTTCACCAATTTATTCTGTTAGAGACATTTTTCTTCCACCATTAAGAAATTAACAGTGCATTTAACATTGTGCATTGGTGATATTTTCCTTTTTCATCTCATTTAGTCCCTTCCTACTAATATTTGTCTCTGTCTTATATTTACTTGTTTAATTTATATCTGGAGTTTTTCTTACTCTTCTTCTTTCTCTTCTCTTTAAAATGGGCAGTAATGTTTATAATAATCTGTATGTCCAGGTTTTTGCTGTACAGGGTGCCAACTCTACTAAATAGATCAGTAATGACTGTAAGATTCGCATCTCTTTAACCAACAAGGTTAGATATAGATGTCTTAAATGGTCAAGTGGGAGCCCTCTAGTATACGGCATGTGTAAGTAGTCATGCAGGTTGAAAGATTATATCTTAAAATCACAGTTTTGATAAGTATTTTGAATTTACCCATTTCAATTCTAGCACAATCTCTGAAGCCACTTTCTTAAGAACTGCTAGAAACCAAACTTGTGTATTAAATGAAAGCAGCTTAGAATTGCAGCTGTCAGATGATTTAAAACATATATCTCTAACTCTATCAGATTGTGAGAGAGCAGCTGCTGAAAATGTCCCAGAAATGAAGTATGGGAAAAGAGTAAAATTGTTACTTCAATGGCATGCAAAGTGTGCTCAGCAAATAAATAAGAAAAGGAGGATTCTGCTGTGATTTTCAATTGTCAACTGTCAATTATTTACCAAGCTTCTGGAGATGTCATGTGCACCTCCACAGGAAAGAAAAGACAAAAGTATGCATGATCCTAATTTAATGTGATATGAAACTGAGGAGAAAGAAAGGGTGGGAAAAGAGTCTCTCTCTCTTTTCTAAAGCATTCTCCAGTCTGCTTTCGTCCCTGCTCTCTTCCTCCTTTGAGGTTTCCTTTCACAGTCTATTCTTTTCCTTCTCTGAATTGAGACCCACTTCAAAAAGACATTTGTTAGCTGAATTCTTATTTAAGCTCCTACAGCCACCTAGCTCTTCTCCCATTTTTAGCAGGACTGAAAGAAATGAAAAAGGGCGGGGGGGGGGGTAATTGGCTGGATTTGAGCTAGCTGGAGAAGAATACTCACCATGAGGAAGCCTTAGCCAAGCTATTTTGCATGCATGGCACAGCTGGATGGGAGAGTTGGTATGGGTTTCTGTATATGAAGAAAGAGGACACTTGTATGCTGATACTTTTGTAGCCTAGCAAAACTGGTAGTATATCAGCCCACGAACTACAATTTCAATGGATTCTTTTGTAGTGTCCTAAAATATTGTGACATTTAGACCCTAATTATAGGAACTCTGTCAGTGAAAAAAGCAGTTTTGATTAGGTAATAAAGGTCTCTTTTCATTAAATTTCCTGAAAACTTCAATTTCCCATGTGACAGCCATCATTCAGGAATACAGGTTCCTGTTGAAATATATCATCCTAATAATAGTATAGCTAGATGTAGTCTACTGCATTTCTGTGTAGTCATTGCACAGTCACAAAACTATGAAGTGGCTGGAATAATTGAAACTTGACAGGATAGCTTGTATGACTGGATCACTGTCATGGATGAGTATAAACTGTCCAGAAAGGACAGGAGGGAGAGAAGAGCAGGAGTTGCACTGTATGTTAAAGAGCCGTATGATTGCTCAGAGCTCCACTATGAAATGGAGATAGGCCTGTTGAAAGTCTCTGGGTTAGGGTCAGAGGGGAGAGAAACAAGGGTGATGTTGTGGTGGGGGTCTGCTATAGACCACCAGACCAGGAGGAAGTGGTGGATGAGGCTTTCCTCAAACAGCTAATGCATGTTTTCCCAATCACA
>JAGPOW010000261.1:35861477-35910893 GCA_030014935.1 Caiman crocodilus | reverse complement strand
TGTGATTGGGAAAACATGCATTAGCTGTTTGAGGAAAGCCTCATCCACCACTTCCTCCTGGTCTGGTGGTCTATAGCAGACCCCCACCACAACATCACCGTTGTTTCTCTCCCCTCTGACCCTAACCCAGAGACTTTCAACAGGCCTATCTCCGTTTCATAGTGGAGCTCTGAGCAATCATACGGCTCTTTAACATACAGTGCAACTCCTGCTCTTCTCCCCTGCCTGTCCTCTCTGGACAGTTTATACTCATCCATGACAGTGGTCCAGTCATACGAGCTGTCCTGTCACATCTCAATTATTCCAGCCACATCATAGTTCTGTGACTGTGCAAGGACTTCCCATTCCTCCTGCTTGTTTTCCAGGCTCTGTACATTCTTGTACAGGCACCTGAGGTATTAGTCAGTTCGTCTGATTTCTCAGGAAAAATGAGAACACCTCCTCTGTGGCACCTTCCTGCTTGAGCTTCCACTAGGTCTCCCACTTCCCCACTTAACTCAGGGCTTTGGTCTCCATCCACTAGCAAACCTATTTTAAAGCCCTCCTCACTAGGTTTGTGAGCCTGTCCGTGAAGATGCTCTTCTCTCTTTTGTGAGACTATAAATGGCTACATGATGCACATAAATTATGCTTGAAATTACTGTTAAAATGGAGAGGTAGTTCAAATAATTTTGTCTTATTAAATAGTAATAAGTCAGTATTTAGGACTATCTTGAACTTTTTGACATTTGTTAAAAAATACATCAGGCAGACAAACTGACTTCTTTTCAAAATGTTCTTCATATAATATTTGCAATTTTCATCTCAAGTTAAGCAAACCTCCTATTTACTATGTGGCAGGAGAGCTGCTCATTAGTTAGCAAAATTAATTGTAAGAGCATATTTTGTCTGAAATGCCATTAAAATGCTGAATTAGATTCCTAATGAAATGAACTCCTGGAATGCAGAAAGCTGGGAACTCTGAGGCTAGGATGGTTGGTGAGAAAACATTTACTTATCTAAAGTATTTGAATTAGTAGAGCACACATTTCTGCTCATTGAACTGAGTAATTATTGTTTATTCATGCCTGCTGTGCAGTGTATGACTGATGACTTAAATGAACAACAGTGTCAATTGAAAGCTGAATGAAATTAAATAGACACTGGAAAGGTAACGAACAATACATACAGTGTAATTATTTAATTCTGAATTACCTTTGTTCCAAAATTTTAAAAAGCATTTTTAATGCTATTTCCTTACAAATTTTACAAGGATAAGAAGATTCTTTAGGGCTCAAAGAGTTGTTGTAATTTTTACCTTATCTGGGAGAATTCATTAAAATGAACTGAGCCAAAATTATTTTGTAAATAATAATCGTTTTTAGCAGGCATAACTAATGAAAGAACTCTCAGTAGTTACTTTTCAGATTCAATATGTTAAAATATTTTAATTTTACTATGCCAATTTCTGCACTTCTTGTTTATTTTTTGGCCAAAAGTAAATCACCATTATACCTAAAGACTGTTA
The DNA here is from genome assembly GCA_030014935.1 of Caiman crocodilus. Classification (NCBI taxonomy): domain Eukaryota; kingdom Metazoa; phylum Chordata; order Crocodylia; family Alligatoridae; genus Caiman; species Caiman crocodilus. The sequence continues at coordinate 35,909,386 of JAGPOW010000261.1, read as the reverse complement.
GAAAAAAAGAGCAGTATGGTTCTTTCATCTTCAGTTTGTGTTGAAATTTGTAGTTACAAGACAAGAGAGACCCAAAAGGGTTTCTGTTTTAGATTGGGGGGGTACATTTGTTTGGGTTTTTTAATTAAAATATACTTTCTAATATGTTGCTTAAGGGACATTTATCTGGGAAAATTCTTGCAAATACATGGATTGACTTTTTTAATAGCAAGATATAATAAAAGTAATTTACAATTGTAAGCAGTATTCAGGTATATTGACTTTCATTTAATGTATTTATAACTACAAAAATGTCTTATTTCTATAAAAATGTTCAATAAGAAGATGTATAAGCTATAATAGACATGGATAAAGAGGCTAGTAACCCAGACACACAAACCGGTTAAGTGATCAGGAACTGGTTTAAAGCTGTAACAGAACAGAAGTTCAGTGCTCATAAACCAGTTTCAAAATGGCTGAAACTAGTTGAAGTTAAACCTGATTGATCATAGTATCAGAGACTTAACCAATTTGTGTCAAACCGGTTTATGGAATGTCTGTCCCAGACCCCTTTTTGCTTTTAAGTTAAACTAGAATCCCTCAGCATCCCAGATGCTTTGGAGCCCTGGACTGTGATGTCTGCTCTAAAGAACAGGTCTGGCCCTGCCCCTCTGCTCCATAGCCAGAGCTCTGGCAGAACTGTAGGCACAGCAAAATATGCCTTGTTTCTCCCTCCCCGCCCCCCACCCCTCCTGCTGCTCGTTGCTGAAGCAGGGATCCCCCTCTCCTCCCACCCATCTCCCACAACATGGACCCCAGCCCCATGGACCCTAGGCATCTGGTATGCTAGCTAATGCTGAGAGGTGTCTGTATGTGTCTCCAGTTTCACTGGAATAGATGGACCAAACAGTGTCTGCTTAGGGCTTTTGGGAGCTAGTCAACAGGTCAGCTGATAATGTCCCTCCATTCCTTCCTTGGAAAAAGCTGTTTAAGAAGTTTGAACTAATGAGAGAGGCTTTTGTTTTGTTGATGGGCTGATAAATGCGGCGTTATCAGTCCTCTGCTGGCTCCCTCGCCTATCAGGTTTGCAGACAGTGTGAAAAAGGAGAGAGAGGGAGATTGAAAAGCTCAGTATCATCAACAGATGCATGCACTGCACATCCCCTTTGCCTCGGAGTTTTAGCTGGGGGATGGCAACACTCTTGCCCCTTAAGCAGCAAGGAGGGAAAAGCCTGGGACAGTGTTGGCAGGGGGCGGGGTATATACCTCTCCTTAGAGCATCCTGCTGGGGCTTAGACATGCCTCCTCAGCCCAACACTATAGAAAGGTAGGGATGACTGCTCTAGCACCCCCCAGCTTCTAGCCTGAGCCACTACAGGCATGTGTCTGCATTTCTTCAGTCCAGAGGGATTATCTTTCCAGTTGCGAACTGGTTCAACCTAGGCAGGTTAGATTAACCTGCAAAGATTGAATCAATTTGGCTTGGACTTTTTGAATGCCTGTCCCTATCCCTAAAAAAGCCTAGTAGGCATCAGCCTCTGCTGTCAACTATCATATATAGGGAAGGGATCCCAATAACAGTGCCAGGGCCAAACTGGAGTGTGATTAGCAGGGACCCTTGAAAATCCATTTCCCATGGAAAACTGGAGAAACACAGAATTTGCCTTTTTTGCTTCTACCCCTGCCACTGATAGGTGGCAGGGCCCTGGTGTCCCCATGGCCAATCAGCAGCAGGGGGTCATGGCAAGAAGCATGAGAACAAAGGTGTTACTGCCCTGTGCACTTCACACTTCCACCACAATTTCAATAAATCCCTATGGTTTCACTTTCCTTCTGGTAAAAATGCAGATTTTTATGTTTTTTTTCCTGGAGATTTTTGTTGTTTTCCCACTGAAAACTAAGATCCCTGGTAATTAGATGGTACAGATTACAGAAAATAATTGACCTGCTCTGGTAAGTTATTGCCAGATAATTTCCCAGAGGTTGTCCTTAAAATGTCAGTTTATTGAAACCACATTCATGAGGTCATGTTCTGGCCTCAGGTGGTATGCAGGACATTACTCACTGCATATTTTAAATGTTAGTATTTAGTTGTTTAAAATATTGTAGAGCCATCAGTTAAGTGTATATATAAAATGCTCGTGTTATTAAATAGTTCTGATCAACTGAAAAAATGATCTAATAGTGATTATTTAATTTACTGCTTTTCCCTTCCTTAACTGATTTCTCAAAAAGATAGGTCATCAGCATCTAACCTTCTCCTTCCAAATCAACAAGATACTTAAGCTCTGTTTGGCTTAGTCACCCAAACAAATACCATTTGCTTTAGTAGGAATACTCTTAAGCATACAGTGAGGAACACTGTTAAATACCTTTTTGAAATGGGTCCATTATGCATTATCAGGAGTTTTAGAATACTTTGTAAATTTCTGAGTGGATAATATCCAAAATAGAATCATAATTAAAATGCAGCCACTCTTTCTAACCAAAATGTTTTTAAATGCTTTTCCACTTTTTCTTTTGCTCATCTCAGTTCATACAATCTTAATTTTAAAAACTATGACAAAAAATATCCATACTACCACTTCTAAGATGTGCGCGCGCACACACACATATATACAAATTGTGAAGTTAATCGGGAAATGAGTGATTACTTTCAAGAAATGCAAATTGTACACTTTTAATGAAATTCTAAAGAGAATGTTGTAAAAGTCATGCAGTCAAAGTCGGGTGTAAATTTGTGTTAGGATTATTTGTTTACGATTTATAGCGTACATTGCTGAGCTCCTTAGTAAACTGGTAAATTCATTGCATTTTTTATCTCCAAAATATTTTATAAACATTAATTAATTAAGTTTTAGCTTGGCAAGCAACCAGAAACACAATACTAAATAATATAAACATATTTTCATTATTAGACTCATCCATTTCCTGCTTCAATTAATTTTTTCACTAATTTACTTGTATATTTTTTAGCTTGCTTTGAAAATGTTCTTCAGCATATACTGTGTAACCCAGACACTTTTATTTCTTAATTGACTATGCAGAAAATCCTTGCCTAAAAGCTTTCAGTTCATTTTTAAATTTTATAAATCATGCTTCCCACATACAGTGCTGCATGTCAGACACAAAGAAGCAGTATTGTGCGCCATATAATACAAGTGTAAGATATCAAGAAGTTTCTGTTAATTTTTTTTATTTTCAAGAATGATAGTGAGGGTAACGGTGATAACAGGGCATATATTATCACAGTAAATTTCAGAAGATGTTAGTTTTGGATAAAGAAGCAAATTGTTTAACTTCTGCAGAAAATGTTGTCACTGTACTGTCTCAATATCCATCTTCATTTCTTAAGGCATGTTAACTTTAGAAAAAATGAATACGAAGTTACAAGTCAGGAGCTCTTGTGTGCCACAACACTAATGCTGACTTACTGAATGACCTTGGATAAGTCACTACATCTCTTTTTTTTCATTTTTCCCAGATGTAAAATATAATAAAAATAGTCATTTTGCCTAGTTGATACAGTGTGGTAATCATTATTGATCACTTCTTTGGCTGCTGGATAAAGATGCCATTCATCCTTTTTTTAAGTCTAATTAAAATTATATTTGTGTTGGGCATTTCTGAATATAGTGTCAATAACAAACTTCAGTAATTTCAGTAATGATTAAAAAATAAGGAAAAGGTAAGTAGGGGACAGTTTAGGTCCTCTTGGCATAATTAATTTCTCATTGAATCCACATCAGGCATTGGTCCTTTTCCCTCTTAATTTGTAGGTTTGTTTCAATCTGAGATATTTTTTTTATTGAGCTGTGGGTGCTTGGCTCCTAGACCGACTCAAGACTGGTTTCAGTGGAAAGAAGACATTCTGCTAGTTTTTAACAAGTGTGGGATCAATTCAGTTGGCCTAAAGTTATAGAATGCTGAAGAAGTAGGGCTGGAAGGTCATCTAGTCCAGCCCCCCTGCCTGAGGCAGGATCATCCCTATCCAAACCATCCCATACTAACATAATCTAAAATCTACATAAGACAACCCTCAACCCTGATGCAACATAGACCTAACATCCAAACTTGCCACAGGTAAAGCTCAGGAACCACAGCAGCCAGTGTCTTGCCTCTATAAAATGTTGTCCATTTATGTTCAAGAAGTCCTAGGTAGAGAGGCACACCTCTCCCCCTCCACTGCAGAGGAAGGAAAAAATCTCCACAGTCCATAACAGTTTGACCATGGGGTAAAATTCCTTCTAGAACCCAAATATGGTAAATCGTTTTGGCCTTGAGTGAAGAAGTAAGACCCTCTAGCCAGGAACCTCTAGCTTTGCTCCTAGCAGGAGAATTGGCACACCTCAGTTGAAGTCCCCAAAAGCCAATGCCTCTGGGGAGGCTTAAAAATACCCTGACACACATGTAGCAGGAAAAAGGGAGTGTTGGGAGCAACCAGCAAAGCTCAGAAACATGGGAAATACCCATGATAGAAAATAGACATAGTTACCCCTAGATCATCGCCAACTAGCAGCTATCCAACCTCTTGAATACTTCCACTGATGGAGAGTCCATAGCTTTCCTAGGCAGTCTCATTATTCTCACAGTGAAGAAGTTTTTCCAGATATTCAATCTAAATTTACTTTGCTGCAGCTTGAAGCCATTGGTCTGCATTGTCCTCTCTACAGCAAAAGAGAGAATGTGCTTCCCCTCTTCTTTCCTTCAAGTATTTGAAGACTGTTATCATGTCCTCTCTTAACCACCTTTTCTACAAGTTTGAACATGCCTAACTCCTTATATGACTTGCCTTCAAAGCTCTTGATCATCTTTGTTGCCTGCCTTTGGACCCTTTCTAATTTCTCCATGTCCTTTTTAAAATGCGGAGTCCAGAACTACGCAGTATACCAGGTGAGGCTTAACCAATGCTGAATAGAGAGTCACTATCACCTCTCATGTCTTGCATCTGATGCAGCCAAAAACCACTTCTGCCTTTTCTGGGGCTGCAAACTCATTGAGTCTGGTCTACCAAGACTTCCAAGTCCTTTTCCATAGAGCTGCCATATAGGCAGGTGTCTCCCCTTTTGTATTTGTTTTTGACAGTTCCTCTTGAGGTGTAGCATCTTGTCTGTATTGAACTTCACCTACTTATCTCTAGTCCAACTTTCCAATCTGTCATTTCCTTTTGTATAACACTTGCTTCCTCCAGTGTTTTCATAGTCCTTGCCAGTTTCATGTGGTCCACAAACTGGCTCAAGAAGCTTTCCATGCCAGTATTCAAAATACTTAATAAACATGTTGAATAGTGCTGGGACCAGAACAGATCCCTGTGGGACTGCTCAAAACCTTCTGGAATTCTGACATGGATCCGTTAATAATTATCATTTTCTTACAGCTGTTGAAGCCAGTTATCTATCTACCTTGTAGTATTTTATCCAGTCCACATTTCTCCAATTCATTTATGAGAAGCACTACAAATGAATATATTCACTTAGCCCTAGTACTTCTCTCCCCGTGTTTTGCCATTCTCAGCTGTGCAAGGATCTGCCTTGAACTTGCCTTGCTGATGTCTCATGGTCAGCTTACTACTTTTCTTCCTACTAGCCAGCCCTGCGTTCTTGAAATCACTCTAACCTCTATCAGTTCTTCCATTTCTCTTGGCCTTTCACATTCATGCCCTAACCAAATCTTGATATTCTGTATTGTGTAATATTTCTAGTGTTACATGGGGAAACTATTCTTGATTGTAGTAGTTTGAAAATTTAAAGCCTTCTTGGATTCCCCTTGTCCACTTTAAGACTGTCTGTTTTCATTTTAGGTTTGTCCACTTGTAAAGTGGACTAAATTAACCCTCACAAATGTACTTTTAGAGCAGAATAAGTGTGTCTGCAAAAGGAGTTAGTACAGTATAACTATTATAAACAATATACCCATTTTGAAAAGCTGAAGCTTTAACTTTATTCTCTCCAATCCAGATGGCAAAGCTCTTGCTTTTTCCTTTCTTCACTGCTGCTGCAGTATCCTTCTCTCTGTTGTCTCTTCATCCTTTTTTCCTGTTTTTTGGTTCCTTAAAATTAAAATACCTGAAATAACATAGCCATAATAATCTTTCTTCCTTGCTCTTTTATCCAGATTTCTGCTTCCTGAATTGTCAGAATATTTTCTCTTACATACAATAAATTTTAACCTGCTCTTTATTTTTAAGATGGTCTATAATTAAAATCATTTAATCTAAATTTGAAATCTAAGCACTGACAAGGATTTTGCCTAAAACATTAATCTACAATAGTCTTTATGTCTCAAAGTTTTCAGTTGAGAAATATTAATGATTAAATGATTAATTCCTATACCAGCATGCTGTTGTATAATCCTGCCCCTGTCGGTACTTTAAAATATAATATTTTGCCTTGGGTCCTATGTTTTCTTAGGTGACAGAAATTAAGTAAGACTCAAACACTGCCTGAAAAAGACACATGATCAGATTTTGTCACGTTCAATTTTTTGGTTTTGGGGTTTGTTTTTTTGCACAATTTTGTATTGCATATTGCTATGTAATATGCTTTAGAATTCTGAAAAAAGTCTTAACTCCTATACTGATTTTTAAATTTATTTTAAAATAAGGTAGGAAAATTTCTTGTACTTTCAAAAATGTGCTTGCATGATAATATATATTCTGCAATAGGAAAAATGAAAAGCTTGAGTACATAAAAGGGTTTTTCAAAATACTAAAAGGAAAATTTAATATTACATCTGGGAAAATCTTCATATCGTTTATTGCTTTGGCTGAAAAAGGAATTGTAATAATATTTGGTATGTCTCTTCACTGACATTCTTACAAATGCATCCATTTTTATATTCACATACTATAACTAAATTTAAATATACATTTAAATATAATAGGTTACAGTGATGTTTATTTTCTCAGAACTAGAATATGTTATGCTACTTTGTGTATTTTAACACATTTTAAAACATCTTGGGTTTTAAAGATATAAGGAACAGTATGGAAATTATTCTGTTATACTCTTTCTCATTGTTGCCAAGTTAGCAACTCAATTGCTAGCTAGTGTCTTTGGGGGGCTTCTAATGAAAAATATTCAAAATCTTGTTTACTATGCACAATATATTTGGTAAATTATCTAATGTCATTTTTGACAACTTTAAAAGTTTTAGTGGGTTTTTGAGGTTTGTCTCCTAAACATGCTTTCAAGAGCTGGCAAGTATGATCTTTTTGTGTACTTATTCAGAAAGCTTTCATTAAATAAAGATGGAGAGAAAACAAATCAGAAACTGTTTTTTAACATATACCCCTTCTCTTTCTTTGCAACAAGCTGACAAAACTAAAACTTTATTTTTGTTACCCCAGCAGTAATTATTATGGAAAATCCCTTTATTACGATTCCATCACCAACTATGCTATTGCACTTTGAAAAATAACTGAAGTTGCTTAGGTCAAGTATTTGTTATGATTTATTTTGTAGGAAAATTTAGGAATGATAATGATGAATTATTAAAATGTAGAACTAATAAAATGCTGAATTTCCTACCATGCTTAGCTAATACATTTCTCTTACCAAACTTGAAGCTAATAAATAAAAGTCCACTGGTTTCATGAAGTTCTTGCTGTCACTGAAACACAGTGAAAGAGAATCTATGTAAAGACTTCAAAGAAAATAAATAATCTTATATTAATATTATTAGCAATTTATTTCTGAGTTAGGTACATATCATCTCAGTAACCATGGTTTGTTTGTTTTTTTGTTTGGTTGGTTGCTTTAGAATCTCGGCCTTTATCACTTCCAGTGAAAACAATGCAGAACTCAACTGAAAGCTGCAGAAGTCCTGAGGAGAGAATGAAAGAATTTATTGGGATAGTATGGGATGCAGTTAAGTGCCTTACACTTCAGGTAAAATGAAAAGGAAGTGAGAACAGTTGTGTCTTCCTGCATTTCATGATACTTTTTTATGCATTTGAGCACTTTCTTCTAATCTCTATAAAAACAGTTCCCTAGTTTTATCATCTTATAGTAGCAGTTTAAAAATGCTAAAAGTTAAAAATTAAAACATGGCAATTTGATAAATTATTTAAGAGCTCTTGCATGTTAAACCATTAGCAATCAGTGCACTCATCTATATACATGTAACTCTGAAAAGAAGAGTCTTAGGGGAAAAAAGCAATGTATTTTAGGAAGATATATAGGATGCCTATACATATGCTCTGACATGTTCTATACATGTTCTCCCTTCCACCTGTAGAGCCTGTGTATAGACATCCATAAACATCATGGTTCACACTTTCATCATTCACAGTTTTCTGCCATCTGTAATTGGCACGTCAGATTTGTTTTCTTTTCAAAAAGCACAGTAGAAGTAAAAATTATTTCTGAGATATGTTAATAGCTGTGCACACATACATATTTGAAATGCTTACATTTTTGCCTTTTTCTCAACAAGTAAACCACTTAGATTAGACTGTAGACATTTTTTGATATAACAAAGTATAGCTCTGTTAAAAGAACATTATTAAAGTTGCAAAGTCAAACAGAAATTAGCACATGCCATAGTTAAGGTTCCTTGTTCGTATGGTTATAATAATCCAAAATTAATCTTGCAATAGTTGTGGAATTCCAAACATATTTAACCTTTGATGCCACTATCTCTTAGTATGAAAAAATTCAGTGCAATTTTTATATTAAACATAAAAAAACATTATTGAGGGAGAGAAGCATTGTACCATTTATTGTTCCTTCTTGCATAATAAAGTGTTCACTTGTGCACGGTCTGATCCCAAAACCTTCAGTTTTTACTCTTTTTGACCTTGGACAAAACTCTTGTTGGTTTTATAAGCAGAGGAGAATATGAACATTGTAGTTTTACAATGTTCATTGTAAAACATTGTTACTGGGGCTTGATCCAGAATCCATTGCAGAATTGAGTATATACATGCACTCAATTTCATGTTCTGCAAACAGTTCCATTTGGTCAATGGAAGTATGTGTCCAGTAGTTTAATCAGGGGGTAGGTGGGCAGGACAGCAGCCTCAGCCACCAATTTAAAGGAGGCCTGTGCAACAACAGCAGCAGCTGCCACCTATGTGTTAGGAGCTCACACCATGGCAACAGCTGTCTGTGCCATGATGGGATCTCCAGCAGTGCTGATCTGTGTGCAGAGAGGTAGGGCTCTCTAGTGCTTAGCAGCTCTCCTGCATTCCCCCTGCAATGCTCCTCCCCAATGCTTCCCCCCACCCAGCTGCTTGCTGTCTGATACTCAACATCTCTGTCTAGGGCACTCAACAAGGTTGCCAAAACAACACAGCTTTTTTTTTTTATTAACAATCTTTTTACTGACATGTTTTACATAATATAAATCTAATCTGTCTGCCAAGCACTGGACAAGAGCCAGGTTCAAATGTATGGGTTTAACACCAACCATAGTAAAAAAGTTTGTCAGTAAAATATTTGCAGACTGTCAATTAAAAAAAATGTCTTGGGTTGGCAACCCTTCTTAACTGCAGCAATGGTTTTACACTGCCACCAACCCAGGGGGCCATACTAACCTCCTCATCCTGATAACCTTGGCCACCCCCTGCACCATGTTGCCCCCTATAGCGAGCCCCTCAGCCATGTGCCTGCTGGCTGTGCTATCTACCCACCTGCAACTCAACAAACATCACAGGCAAGATGCAGCAGGAACAAAACATGGAGGGGAAGGAGGAGAGGACAAAGGGCTTCAGCCATAAAGCCTCAAGAGAATGTACTATGCAGAGTGCTGCATTTCTGCTAAAGCAGCAGATGCAATTGATCTGCTCTGCCTGTGCACCAGTCTTCTAAGGAGCTTCAATCAAGTCTCATTCTGAGGTGTTTCAATCAATAATAAGCTCAAGGCTTATTAATTTTTTACAAACATCTCTATTTTTTTAATGGACTTTATAGACAGGCATCTTTAGGCTTTGGCGACATGTAGGGGGTGCACGTGGGTGCATGAGTGCCAGCCACAAAACCAGAAGTGCTGGTGGGGAACTCCCCCCACCACAGGGAGACACCGCGCCCACCCCCCTGGCTGGCGACTCAGGGGCCACTAGTCACCCGTGCCTGGTGCCCAAATTCCAATTAAAAAAAAATGACTGTTTTGTTCCTTTTATCACGCAAGTTATTCATTTGTCTTGTCCCTCCTCTTTTCCTCACTCCCTACCATTTTTCATCAGTATGCACTCTGACCAGGTATAGTGAAATGAACAGGTAAATGAATATTTATTTCTGTAATTGGCTGTAAGTAGATGCCTGTAATAGCCATATGAAGCAAATACCAACAGATCCCCAGGTAATGACCCATAGAACATTTAAAAATATGTTTCTACCAATGGCTTGGCATAGATTAGACCTTTCTGCTGAAGTATAAAAACAAATAGTAGCTTTCCTTACAGTTGTGGGGGTTTTTTTGGGGGGGGGGGGGATTGGAGGGGTCGGGGGGAGGTTGCCATTCTGTTTGTTTCACAAGTGAGTCATAAATATGGAATTTAAGACTTAATCATGGCTTTTTTCATGCCGGTATGAATTTAGACGTTGCGATCCTATGCACAGAAATATTTATGACAAAGATTAAGAGTACTGTCACTGCTTTTCAATTCTGTGTAATATATTTACGCTTTCAGATAACCACACTATATGTTTAGAAGTTCTGTGGATATTAAAAAGCCAAGTTTCTGGAATATTTGAAGTCCTAGAGTCACATTGCGATCAGATTATTGAAATCAGGTCCCTGGATTGTAAACTTTTTGCTAAAGCTGTTTGCATGTTCCTAGATCATTTATGAACACAGTTGTAGAACAGAAAAGTCTGGAGTTGTCATCAGATAAAACAGAACTTCATAACTTAGTCATCAAAGGATTATTATGTTAGTGGAAGTTTGAGTAAGTAAATGTGTTTGGAACCAAAGTCACTGGAAAGTTTTCTTTGGAGCCAAGGCTGGTACTTGCTTAGCACAGGCCCTCTCTTGCTTATTGTAGAGCCCTGTATGAAGATTTTGTACACTGGAGTTGTGGTAAGCCATTAGTATTTCAGTGAAAAAGACTTTCATGCTTAACTATGAAAAGTTGTTTTTTATTATTTAGTTGTTGTAGGATTTCATATGCAGCCTTGAAGTCTTTTTGGCAGCTAGGCTGTGGGGAGGGAAATACTAACTCTTCACGTGTTTCTGGTATTAATAGTTGCTAAAATCATGAAGCAATATAAACACAATTATTTTTAATTGGTTGTTAATGCTGAATTCCAGTGAGAATGATGAGGGATCTGTATTGAAACCAAATGAATTAATGAGTAATGCTATAGTGAATGCCAACCAAAAAGTGCATACTTATTATTTGCATGAGTTAGTGAAGTATTCTGTTTGCTTTAAAATATCACTGGAATATTGAAAAAAATAAGTCTAGGATTATCTGAAGGAATATTTTCTCTGAAGAATTTAATTTGAGCTGAATTACAGTCAAAATGCAGTATTATTTGAAAGGTTAGAAATAAAATCATACAGCTGACTTACATTTTTGTTTCTTGCAAAGATCAGTATGATATTTTTACATCATGTAACTTAACAGTAATACACAGTAGCTCTTCAGAAAGAGGTGATTTCTTCAGCTGCTTATTTATCACAGAGTGAATGAGACTGATAGCAGGAAATGAACAGAATCATTTTAACTTTAGTCACTAAAGCTTTCCCAGTGATTTCTACAAAATGTTTTAGTTTTCCAAGGTTTATTGAGAAAATCTAGAGGATGTACTGTGAAATATTGAGTTTTTCGTTACCAAATAAAATACTCTTAAATTATGGAAAGAGTGAAACAGTTTTTTGGAAATGAAAAAAAATCAGTACATCTCTGTTTGGCCATTGGTGTATAAGTGTTAGTTTTCATATTTAAATAACCTTGCACCATTTTTCCCCCTCTTCTTTGATTTTTGCTGAAATTCTGGCCTTTCTCGCAAAGTATATTAAGCAGTACTTGAATGATGCAACAGCAAATGAACTGGTCAGGAAGAATTAGATCATCCAACTTGAATGTAGGAGATTTGCAATTGTCTGGTTTGACTAGAATCACTGCTTCAGGCTTATAATCAGTGGCACCTTTCCCTCTTGGGGAGCCCCTTATAAAGGTTTAGATTTAGGCCATTACAGAGAAGCATAATTGGTACAATAAGAAGGCATTACATGACTGGGACCCCACATAGTTGAATGGTTTACACTGCCGTAATATTGCCCCTGCCTATAATAGTAACCTTATCATGCCCATCTGTATAAAAGTTGCATCAGTGAATGCATATGTGTTTTGCATGTGTTAGTGTGCATTCCTCACCCTCATTCCCCCTCATTTGCAATATTTCAGAAATATTTTGAAGCCTGCAGAAAAACACACTATGATTTTTAGCAGGAGGGCATTTACAGGGCTGGTGCTTAGAGGGAGCACAGACCATGTTTCACAGGACATATGTACTGAGTCCACCTTTTGGGGCAGTTTCTGGTACTCAGAATTGTCACTTGGCACCAGAATTGGCCAATGCTGGCTATAAAGGGCAGTACATGAGAAAAGAAGTGAGTGCTTTTTATTGTACTGTGAAATAAATCTAGCATGGAAACCCTTGCCTAGCCTGTTAACTTGTGCAGAAGAGCTGTGGCACTTTAGCCTTCTGTGGTATCTCAGTAGTCAGGACTGTTTTGTGGTACTACATTGTGCTCTATAAAATAACTTTCCCTTTACAAATTGTATATCATTATACATTTTCTATTTTCTCTAGTAATGTTTTCCTTTCTGGAGAATTGAGCTGTTGACATGTATGTGCCTTACAATGTTTATCTATTCAGATCTTAGAGCAAATACAATACGCTTCACTTAATTTTCTAAATTAGAAGGCAGTGCTTACTTCATTGGTTTATCATCACTACATGTTACTTAGCATGTGCAGGGCTTCACATAATAGAAATCAAAATAGGAGGTGATTCTATTTCAAGAATTTGTAATAATTCCATCTCTTTAACACATGAATGTGTTCAGTATTGGCAAAAGAACACGTTGCTACCAAAACTGAAATAAGATCCTTGAAACAGAAAGGATGTTGCCATGGAAAAATGAAGTAACACACAGTGCAGCTGCAATGCATTAATGAATAGGATATTTTTTTTAAAGATCATTTGTGTTTGGTGTGGCTTGGAGGGTCCCAACCAGATGGTTTCCATGAACAGGATCTGACCCCCAGCTTGAGGACTTCTTACTGGCAGATTACTTCATTTTCTTTCCCTTGGATTGTCAGATCCTTACATTAATGCAAAATTTACTGCTACAGATTTATATTCTTTTACATAAATCAGTCACATTTTACATTAAATTCATGATTTTGGACACACAGTTTAACAGTTATTTAAAACGTGTAAAAAGATTTATATGATAGCTTTAATATATGCTATTGATGTAGCTTTAATTTTAAGGTATTTGGATTACATAGATTTGAAAGCACTTATCTGATCAATAAAGTGATCTATAACATATATTCTTATTTTTAATCCAACGTATCATTCATCAGTTTTAGGAGTCCTTTTCCCTTCCTTTACTAAAATTTATCAAGAGCCAGATCTTTAGAGGTCAAATTCAGCTCTCAGATACATATGTACAAGCCCCAATGGAATTGGACAAGGCCAAATATAAATATAGCCACATGAAAAGTACAGCAGGTGTGTTTTAGAAACCCATTTTGAATGTACTAACTGGCATTTGCACATCTAAAATGATAACTTGCTGTGCCAACAAATGGTAGTTGTCTGATTTGCACTGAAAAATGTGTGCTTTGTAAATGCATTTGCTGTGATTTCCTTTGAAAAGTTGAAGGTGTCTGTACCTTACATTTGTTAAGCTTTTATTTATTTACACTTTACACTTTAAATTTAATTTAATTTCTGTAGAAATATATTATTACATATTTTGACCCAGTTACTCCATGAATGTGCAAAGATAATTAACTTGTGCACATTAAATCAAGCTGCTACAGAAGAAGCAGTAGTTCCTTTTAAATAATTTAAGACATTATATTATTGCCATCTCACCTTAGTATTCATGATAGTCTAAAAGCTATTTAGATAAAGAAGAGCAATCTAAACAATTTGTATTCAGTTGTTTACCAAATCAGGTATATATAGCTAAAAAGCTTACTGAGTTTTCAGATTCTACACACTGCTACAGAGTACTTCATAAAATTTCCACTTAAATCCTGCTGTTGGTAATGTGATAAAGCATTGTATCTCATAGTTTGTGGAATTTGTGGGTTATTATTACCACATGGCTTGTATATTCTGGCAACATTTGATATTAATCATCATGAAGATACATATATAATGGATGATTTGTTATAAACTGTTTACTCAGTTACTGCATTGATAAAACAAAACTAGGCTGATCATAACTGCTTTTGTCATATATTTATCACTGCCCCATAATGGTTTGACCTGGAAACCTATTGCTAATAGACCAGAAAATGCTCTTATGTGTCACTGTAGAAGTCTTTGCATATTGACACAATGACTAATTTAACTGTTTTCAAAAATCCAAATGTGTTACATCTGTAACAATACACTGTTGCTTCTCTTCCAGTATAAATAAAGTACATTCTGCAACCTTGGATCAATAAACTACTTATCAAAGAAGTAATTAACTTCATCTTATAGCTCAAACAGCTCTAAAACTAGAAACAAACACAGACTTCATGTAACAATGTATTTATTTTTGCAAAATCCTACTTATATTTTTCTACAATGAATTCTTGTCAGTTTGTCTAAGCAAAAGGGCACAAAAATGTTGAAGTAAAGATGAATATCTGTGCTCTGTTCACCAGGCTGGCAAATTATTTATGGTACCAAGGAATTCCAATCCTATTACACATCATTATTGCTCTCTTGGGGGAATATTAGCCTTGAGGGGAGAGTATTGTTGTACATTAAGTCTTAGTTATCAGTTGTAAGATATAGTTTCTTTAATTTCAAGAATTTATCAGTCACCAATACAAGAGTTATGGGGCAGCTAACAAAAGTATTTTTATCACAACCTCGCATAATATCTCACATCCAGAATATTGGGGAAAAAATGGATTGAATCTTAGTTTGTATTTGCTTAACAAAGCATTCAAGTGTGCAAGCTGTTAAGGCTATTTGATATCCAGGTGCAGAATATTACTTGCAAGAGCCAAGTAAGACTTACAGTCTTTAGCCTACATTGCCTCTGAATTAAGAAGTCATGATGAGTTCAGTCTTTGGTTTGGGCTTACTCAGCCTTGCCAGAAATCTCTAAGGATATTGCAGAATTACCAAGTGTTTCATGGTAGACTAAGTAACTGCATTGTGTGGAAACAGAGAACAAAAAATTGTAGTTTCATATGAAATCACATGTACATGTTCTGATCTGAAAGGTGACAAAAGGAGTAAAACCTCTTGGTTCCAAACTTTATGAACCTTGTTCGTTGCTATGTATATATCTTGGTACTAATGAACATGTCAATATTTGGCTGAGACATTTAGTTATGTTAGTTGCTGTGATGATTTAGCCTGATTTTTTTTTTATTTTTTTTATACACTTCAGTCACTGTTAACTACAAAGTAAGGGAAGAATTCTCACTGAAATAAATCTTTTTGGAAAGTAACAGTATATAAAATACTAGTTAGTTCTTGAGCCTTAGCTAGTGCTAACAAAAGCTAATGAACTGCAAAAGGAGGAGGATTTTCTCACCTTTTGCCAGCGGATTTCTTAACTCAGTTCTGTTTCTTGGGAAAAGCTGTGGAAAGGTAGATACATGCTTAGCTGATGTGACTACACCTTTTAAATCACATTTATGGATTAAAATGACACCTTTTAAGGGTCCCCTCCCACCACCCATAGTTTACAGAATTAAAAAGCACTTGGGTTTTTTTTGTTGTCCTTTTTTATAAAGCTGGTCAAGCCTCGAAATATTTATAATCAGTTCCAATTATCTGATTCGGAGTTCTGATATCTAATCCTGAATTCTTTGATTCTGTGATACTGTATTAGGAGAATCTGTATTATACATGTATAAATACATTGTGAGGCATTGTTGATCCATTTCTGAGAATCCTTTCCAGATCTCTCTCTCTCTTTCTTTCAGCTTGAAGTACAGTCCTGTTGTGTGTTCATTCCAAATGACAGCCTGCATTCTCCAAGTACAATTGTATCTGGTGACATTCCAGGAACTGTCCGAAGTTGGTACCATGGGCAGGCTAGTATGCCTGGTACACTTGTTGTTTGTTTGCCTCAGATAAAGGTTATGAGTGCTGGACACAAATACATGGAGCCACTGCAAGAGATACCTTTTGTTGTACTAAGACCTATTCTGGAAGAAGGTATAGTATTAGAAATGTGTAGTCCCTCCTTTTGATCATTTATAATTGCATTTTATTTTGTCAACATTTTATAGTACTGTAATTATCTAGTTGTTTGCATTGTTGTAGCTGCTAGAACCCCTAACTGCAGACACAGAACAAAAGACAGTTCTTACCCCAGAGAGGTTACAATTGAAGCATAAGTCAGGGGGCCACAGATGATGGGGATACAAGAAAACAGCAAAATGATATTGGCTAGCATGATGGGTGGCTTTCATAGCCCATCATCAGTCAAAGCCATTTTGAAGACATCATGGCAATGGAGGAAAGGTATAATGAGATCCCTGAAAGCATCCTTGAAGATAACTGCTGCCATGCAAGAGGGTCAGCATGGAGAAGTAGTTAACATGCTTGTTTGAAAACCAGTAAGTGGGTAGTAAAGTGGTATGATGGATTGACAGAAGGCAAAATTCAATCTTTCAGTACTGAATAAGAGAATATAGGAAGAGTGGTAGTAAAAGGGTAGGCTGCCATGAGCCCTGAGAGTGAAATTAAGTAGCCTATGTTTGATAGAGAAGGGGAACCAAAGGAGAAAGGCAAGATGGAGATGACCTTGTTCAAGTGATAAACCAGTAAAATGAACTTTGCAGCAGTGTAGTGGATTGAAACTGATAGGGCAAGATTTCTAATTCAGTCTTCAGCCTAAAAGATTGTAAATCTCAAATAAGTGACCTAAGTGCCACAGACAAACCTGCTTTCTTCAAGTATGATCCATAAGCTGCACAGCTGTACAAAAATGTTGAGGTTTCTGTACATGGCAGTCTGCATTTAATTAATTACTCAAATCATGAAATTATTTGGAAAAAGTATGTTATGTATTTGAATTGGTATGAGCAGAAAAAACAGTTATTAAAAGGGTTTTATAGCAATATTTAAAGACATTTTTCTCTAGTTTCAAAACACAAAGTATGATCTAAATATTAAAAAAACAAAGCATATAGTATGAAAAACTGAGCTAAAATAATTTGTAATTGTTATTCTTGCTCTTAAGGGTCTACTAATGTACATGGTTAGAACTATGTTTTATATGATGTTTCTCTCCTCTGCTCTGTAATCACCATTGCGCCTTCTCCCATTCCTCCACTCCCACCTGCAACAGTGAAAACAAACTGCAGTGAATTTTTGATACAAAAAATATTCTTTCTAATAGTATATCAAGCACTATCAAATCAGAAAATAAATGCAAATGTGAAAATAAATCCTTCCTCTGATTTAGTTGACTTACAGTGATCTTACTTGTTACATAGAATGATAGAAAGTAAATATGTATAACCAAAAATGAAACTGTTTTTAAATTGTGTGTATTTATGTTCTCTGAACTTAAAAAAAAGTATGAAGACACTTGAGGTTTTTCAAACTCAGAATTGGAGGAACAATTTGAGTGAGAGGGATAATACCCTTGGCTGGGATAAATCCTGTTGTAAGGAATGTATTTGTGTGTGGCTTTTCACTCTGGGAATAGTGCCAAACAGAAGTTCTCACAACCTTAATATTTTTGATTCTCTAATGGAGTTGTAGCCTTCTCCCATGCCAAACCTCCCCCTGAAATAGACTAGTATGAACGTTTTTTCAAAGCTTTTAAGTCACCTTCTTTGTTTCCTCCTATATAGAGGTAAGTAATTTTTATAGACTTTTATTGGGAGGGACTCTAATTTGCCTCCTACATTTAAACAAGACTCCAGGGATATAACATCATTCTTAAAACACATTACCTTCTCTGTGAAATTATATGCATCCAGCCTTATTCTTCCTGAAAATTATTTTTGGACTGTTCATACTTTTGCAAGGAAAATACAAGCAAATGGTCAGTTGTGATTAGTTACTTTAAGACTAACTTCTATAAGGGCACTTCCACTTTCTTGTTATTTAACAGAAAGTAGCACAGTCATGCTGTCATCTAGGGATATTGCTACATTGTCAGGAAAGCTTTTTGACCTCAGTGTCAACAGACAATAGAAATAACTCATTCAGTAACCTACCTAAATCTTTCAATTTGTCTCCTAAGTTCCAACCATACTGTTTCTCTGAAGAAATATAATTTTTAAGAATACTCTTTGTAATTATATTCAAAAGAACATATTAAGTATGGTAGTTTTATTCAGAATTCCTGGAAACAACATAGTCAGACCAAATAGCCTTCAAAATGGAACTGAGTTTATCATGGATATAACAAAAGGATACATTACTCAGAAATCTTCCGAGTAATAAATATAAGATGGACCATCATATATATTTCTAAGTAACATTAAATAAATCGTTATGATTTAGGAAAGTGAGTAAGAACTATAGAGAAGCAGCAATCCTAGATTGACTTAATTAAATGTATTAAGTCTTAGGGAGTTAATAATGAGAATAATAGCAAATGCTGTTAAGGAACTGGCCAAAGTAACTTCTAAAGAAATGTTAAAAAAAAAAAATCTGTGTGTACCTGTTTTTAATACCTCACCTATGATAATCATCTACATATATTGAAAATGGAGCTGCAGCAATACATCGGTCCGTTTTGTATCAGCATGTAAATGAACATTATTGGCAATTGGCTTTTTTTTTTTTGGCTGGTGTGACCAGTAATGTTGCCTATAAATGCTGCATGATCGAGGCCTCTATGGTGAGGGAGGAGCTGGGGCAGAGGCAGGCACTGTAATGCTGGGGCGGGGCAGGGAACAAGACATAGCTGCAACTCATATGGGGGAGATGGCGGGAGGAGCAGCTCCCACTTCTGCACACACCCTGGTGGGGAGCATGGAAGCATGTACCCCCCAGATCTGTGCATGGGGCGAAGGCAGGCTGTGTGCTGTGTCAGCCTCTTTCCGGGGGGGGGGGGAGGGCTGGGGCTGGGGCTATGCTCAGGACTGGTGGAGTGGATGGCGGCAATGCTGGGAGGGGGTTTAGGGTAAATTTTGGGGTGGCTGTTGCCTGTCCCATAACTCCTTTCCCAGCACTGCCATCTTCTGCCCCACCCCCTGCCAGCCCCAAGCACAGCCCAGGCCCAGCCCCCCTGCCCACAGCAGCAGCCTGCCCTTGCCCCACACACAGGTCCAGGGGGCATATGCCCCCCATGCCTCTCCTGGGGGTGTGCATTGTTATAGGGAATGCCCCCCCTCCCATATTCCCCCCGATGACTTGTGACTCTTTCCTGCACCCCACCCCAGCTGTGCAGTGTCTGCCCCATCCCCACTGCCTCCCTCACCATGGGGGCCTCTATTTGCCCCTATGCCTCTTCTCTCTCCAACCTGCCCCTTCCGCCCAACAGACTTGCCAGCCAGATGCTGCTCTCCAAGCTGCTGGGGCTGCATTTCAGCAATTGAATCAATATCAGCTGATATGGCTGGTTAATAATTGGCCATTGGTATCAGCCCAAACATTTTTTATTGGTGCACCCCTAATTATAATCCCTCCTTATAATAATGGGGGGAAATGGTTTATAGAAAAATATGGCTAACCATCAAAAATGTGTTCTGATAGCCATGATCCTGGACAGGGAAATAATAATAAGGAGCTTTTCACAGTTGAAGTTGTTTCAACATACATTGTACGTATAGACAAATCTGAATTGAATAAAGTACATATAGCTTAAGTGAGTAAGTGCTCATTCCCACAATACGCACTGTGGTAAGGAGGAAGATTTAAAAGTTTTCCATCTCTGGGTTATTTGTATAGAAGTATATCAATTTGTGCTATTTTGATATTTTTTTTTTTTTTTTTTTTTTTTTTAAATCTGGGATTGACAACCTGCAGTCCACAGAGCAAGCGCTTCAATGGTTAGGGCCTCATTCACCCAGTGCAGTGCCACAGCCAAGCATTTTGCCTATGCTGGGCTGCATCTGGGCAGCAGAGAGAAGTAGCTACAGCTGGAACCTGCCATTCCCTCCTGATTATCAGGGAAGCTAAAACTGCAGTTTTAAACATGGCACCATTTTTGCCTCCATGCCAGTCAGCAGCAAAGAGCAGGACCATCTGGGGCCTCTACGCCCATCAGGGGCAGGGGCAAAAATGGGACGATATTTAAAACTGCAGTTTTTGCCTCTCCGCTGATCAGGAGTGAGCTTCAAACAGGGCCTCTCCACCAATTGGGGGTGCGAGAAAACCTGCAAGATTAAAGGAGCCACAGCACACCCCACTTCTGCCATGAATTTGGTAGGTCCCTAACTATAGGAGCATGCAGGTGGAACTATTGATGTACACTCAAACTTAATTTAAGCTAGGTTAGACCAACGCGTAGAACTTGTGTACTGTTACCTTCATACCCCCAAGACTGGGAAAGCCCAGCCTCTTGCCTCAGCCCTAGAGCTGCACTTTTCCTGTCTGGCCTCTAACACTGAGCTATTTTCACTCCCCCTCCCCCCCAGCTGAATCTCCCACCATCCCACAAGCTGTTCTCAGTGCCACTTTTATCATTATTCGCTACTATCAGAAGACAAGGAAGTATTGATGGTGGGAAGTGGATGGGAGGGTGGGGTTAGAGGGGATAAAAATAGCCCCTGGTCCCCTCTCAAGTCCTGCCATGGACCCTGTGAGCCACCAAACCCTCCCAGGCCCCAGGAACTACCCTCAGACCCCATCTTCCCCCCGACTCCCCAGTTTCCTTCACAGATGCTGCCTGCCACCCAATTCCCCTCCAGACACCTACAGGCTTGGCAGTACCAAACTGACTTGCACCATGAATGAAAGGGACCTGGAGATAATAATAGACTACAGTATGAATATGAGCAAGCTGCAATGCTGTAGCCAGTAGGGCAAATAATACTCTGGTATGCATCAATTGATGCATCTTCAGCAAAACCAAGGAAGCAATTCTTCCGCTGTACTTGGCACTGGTGAGACCACAGCTAGAGTTCTACAACCAGTTCTGGGCACCACACTTTAATAAGGATGTGGACAAGTTTGAGAGAGTCCAAAGAAGAGCCACCTGCATGATCAGACTCTTACATGGCAAGCTATGTGAGGAAAGGCTGAGGGATCTGGGATTCTTCAGCCTGAAGAAAAGAAGACAGAGGGGACCTGGTAGCAGCTTACCACCACACTAGGGGAGTACAGCAAGGATTTGCTGAGCAGGTACAGCCAGGGCTTGTTCATCAGGCCACCTGAGGGGAAAACCAGGAGTAATGGCCACAAACTCTTGGAAGATCGATTCAGGCTTAACATTAGGAAAAACTTCTTCACAGTCAACCTAACAGACTGTGGAATAAGCTCCCTCCAGAGGTGGCCCAGTTATCTTTCCTGCTTTGTGCAGGGTGCTGGACCCAATGATCTTCCAAGGTCCCTTCTGACTTTACAATCTATGAATATGAACAGACATTGTCTGAAATCTTATTTGTGCTAGCCACCTTAAAATTTTTAAGTCGGCACAAATGTTGAACAAATAGACATCCATGCAGAACTGGTTGGATAGGGGGAAACTTCACATTCCTTCCTGCCCCAGACCCACAGCATGGTTCGGGGCAGTGGGGAATGCAAAGGGCTCACATTGCTCATTATCCTGCAAGATCAAGGATGAGACAAGGGGCAACATGCATTTCTCCCAGTTGAATCATCTGTTTGTTGACCCATCATAGCACAGCTGACCCGCTCCATTCAGTGACATCTATTTCTAGCCTTATTCCTTGTTTTATTACACCACTGACTGAATGAACATGTGGCCAGGTTGCTACTTAAGACGCGATTAACTAGTTGATTACATCTTAAGGATAATATCTGTCAGAGGTCCTACTGACAAAAGAGCAGCAGTGCAAGTTAGAATGGCAATGTGTATAAATGACTGAGCTGTGCCTATTTTGATCCAAGTTAACTACCAAGACAGTCAGGCCCACCTCAAATTAAGCCTATTTACAGCGTCTGGTATAAAGTTCTGTTTTGTTATAGCAGTGAGAAGACTTAAACTGGAACAGCTGATGCATGATCCTGAGCAGCACCTCTCCTTCTGTTATAAAACTATTTAAACATACATCTGTCCACAGCCATACATTAATACAGTTAATATGTCAACATATTAACTACATGACTAACTGTAGTTAACATATGGGTATTAATATAGTTGCTGAAATTTCTAGATACCAACTCACTATTTCTTATGAGATGGCATTCTGCTGTGCACACTAGCACTTATTTAAGTCAGGGGATTCCAAGCTTTTTATCTGTGAAAGGACAGCCTATGCAAGTTGGACACACTGGAACGCCATAATGTGCTACAAGTGATATTTTACTTGAATATATTCACTTTAATGAAACTTCATTAGTAAAAAAGAAATGTCATGGTCACCTGAGTAAGGACAGCTGTACTGCAGCACTAGGATGTTTAAGAATCTCTAAGCAAACATAAAAAAGAAATTGAATGCCTCCATTTTCCTTGCTGTCCCCACGAATCAAGTGATATTAATACATTTAGGATTACTCTTCTGTTCTACTCCCATTCCTCTTGTCTCTGGCCCAGGCAGGGTTGATCTAAGCTGCTTTCTTTTCTATATTTGATAAATTTATTTTTGAAATATCCCCTAGAGCAATGACTTTAGAAAACTAGTATTTAAGCTCCTGTTATGCTAACAGTCTCACTGTTGCATCACAATTTGACTGAAGGCTGCATTTTAATGGTAGCAAAATATACTGTATTTTTGGCTGTTGCTAATTTAGTGCTCAGTACTGTAGCCCATTCCCTCCCTCCCCCCAATCTCTATCCATTGTCTTCCTAACTTCTGCTCATTTGCATTTTCACAGACATGCTTGTTGTAAATTAGCTTCTTTTCTACCTTGGAGAACATACAACACAAGCAAAGTCTTCCTATGCCTGACAAACGGTGTTTTTGCCCGAAAACTTACAATGAGCTTTTTTCCAGCTATTCAGTTGATCTAATAAAAGGTATTGCATCTACCTGAAGAGCCTTGCCTGCCAGATCATAGCTGGTATTTACTTGTCTTTCTGAAATATATTCCTCACCATGCCCAAACTACCACACTAGTTATTAAAAACTGCATGAATGATAGTGTATATGTGACCAAGGGGCTGTTTCTGTTCCCCATACACTGAAAATCAGTGGGACTACTTCAAAAGAAGAGTACTTAAATGAATATATATTGCCTTGAGATTGAAAAAAGTCTGAGTTACCCAGTGTATGTACTTACCCAGACTCAGTGTGAAAAATGCTCATTAACTATAGGAACAACAGCCCAAAGCTCTTCACACCTCATTAAAGCTCATTATCTTGCTTTGCAGATCCCTTGTACCACTAAGAGTAACCTTGACATTGAGGACATAGTTCAGGACTGCCTTATAAGCCTGGAAACAGGTGGCTTCTGATCAGTGTCACAAATTATAGTCAGAGGACAGTTATGTTAAAATGAAGACTATGGGTCTGAAGAGTTCCTGCATACAAGCAATTTCTTTTCCTAACTGATGTGCAGATAATTGATGTAATAATCAAAGAATAAAACGGGATAAGCATTGTGAAAGGAATCAAAACTTGTGGCAGAGGTGATATTTTTTATTAGACCAACTAGATATTTCCAAAAAATATATATTTTTGGCAAGCTTTCAGGCACAGGCACCCTTCTCCAGGTGTAAGAGATTGTAAAGATTATAAAAGTTCTCCTAGGTAAAAATGAAAATTAATATTTCACAGGATTGATAAAGGTATGGTAAAGTCTTCTATTTGCACCAATATGGCTAAAGCCTGGATACCATAAGCACTGTGATATGCACTTATCTGATATGCACTGTAAGTGCAGTTTGGTCTCTTAATTAAGAAAGTCTTTGTTGCAAGGCAATATGAAGCATTCACTGTAATCAGTATAACGTAGACATATAGGGTAAGGAGAAATGTACCTTTGTAGTGGCTTCAAAAGGGGAAGAAGCTGCTACTCCAGGACTGCATTGGCTGCTACACTGAAACTTACATGTGCATGAATCTGTAGTGATATGAGTGACCTAACTTTGGCCCTGAATGAAGCAAGGTTAGAGCTGGGGAGTTTTGCTGCACTTAAATGGCTACAGGCTTATGCAGAGGTAATGGTTAGAAGTGTAACAGCTGGAGTAAAATTACATATGCCCCTCAGCACCTCCTCCCCTTTTGAAGTCACTATAAATGAACATTTTTTCATACCTTTATTTACCTAGTTGTGATGTATTCAGGTGGATTTTAAAAGTAGAATTCTGAGAAATTAACTAAATCAACAAAATATTTTTTTTCCTTTTATGTCTTTTTTTCCAGGGGTTTTTGTGATCTGAGCTGAAAATTCAAATTTAATTTCAATTATAAAATAACCTTAGTGTTAATCTTCAGGCAGAGTGTCTAACAGAATCTTTTATTAGAGCTTGGGGCCTGATTCATTGCCCAGCAAAGACTTCCATGAACTTGAGATCTGCTGTCTTAGGAATTTATTTGATCTCTTTCTATTTCTGTCCCTTTGAGAAAAAAAAATGCAACTAATGTGTATTAACTATTTGTTTTTCCTTTTTTTTTTTTAATCATTAGGAGATGCTTTCCCTTGGACTATTAGCCTACATCATTTCAGTGTATATACTGTTCTTGGACAACAAATGACACTTAATTTAGTGGAACCCATGGGCTGCACTTCTACACTCGCTGTCACTTCACAAAAACTGGTTGCTTCGGGGTCAGAATATAGACACTCATTTGTAGTCTGCCTCCACGTCGACCTTGAGTCACTTGAAATAAAATGCTCAAACTCCCAGGTTGGTCCAATTAATTGATTTATGAAAGGAAATTAAAAATAACTTGATTTAAGCACAATTGTTCTGCATTTTGTTGGAGAGCTTTTTCTATTAGACATCTTAATTTTTTTTTAACTGGGCCATCAAGATCAGGGTGCTTAGATTAAGATTTGCTTTGAAGCTCTCTCAAGTTTTGTAATTTAAACTCTTCTCAAAATGTAATAGCTAGAGTATAAATGCATCATTTGGCTGATGGAAAAAAATCAGTTACAGATGTACTATTGTTAAACGCTGAAATGCTGTCACTGTGGATGCATATACTGAAATAGCCTAATGCAATTTTTGGTTAGATTCTCATACAGCTAGTCACCAACTTAAAATGGGATGTTTTTCAAACTAGCAGTGACATCCTTTATTATACAGGAAAACAGAATGGAAAGTTTGTAAAATAGTGCATATATAACCATAGATTTATTAATTAAACTAAAGGTAATATTGTGTGTTCTTCTGGAAAGTACATGACTAAGGCACTGAAAGTGTGCTTGACACTGTACAAAACACTACATTAAAAATTCCACTGTGAAAGGATTAACTATGAACAAAGAAAAATGGTCACAATTCATAAATGAGAGAAAAAGCTACTAGAATTTAAATATGCGCTCTCTCTCTCACGCTCTCTCGCTCTCTCTTTCAAATGAAGTTATATCAAGCATTAATAAGTTCTCATTTGGTATATGCTCGCTCATGTTATAAAAGTCTGTAGTTTCATGGCTTAAATAACAGTTCATCCTGCTTTACTTGCTACATTTTATTCATGCAGTGAGTGGATGGTCCAGGGTAAGAGGACTGGAAGACAGGTGATAAATCATAGCACGAGATTGCATAAGAATAAAAATAAAAACTTAAACTTCTCTAATTTCACAGTTTTCTATGAAATTCTCCTTGAATTAAGTAGAATTGCACCTTAGGTAGAAAGCTAACAGTGAATGTTTTTCTGTCTTTTATGTATTTCTGAATTTCAGAGACTGTAGACCTAATAGATCCTAATTGCCTGATAAAAGCAGTTATAGTGTTATTTACTGACAACCATACATTAAATGCCTTCAGGGTACAGACAAACATACACTTTAGCCACTTTAAAAGGAAAGGAGCGGCTGTTGCTCAGGACAGTGCATCAGCTGTTACTGTAATTGTTATATGTCCATGAGTCTAGCAATACAAGTGAACTAAATTTCCCTAACTATGAACCTAAATGAATTGGGGTTAAACAGTTGGATCGGTTTTGCTAAACTTTGTTAAACTGTCTGTCCATATCCTTAGAGAACCATTTTTTTCTGATTGATATGCTTTCAGTGGGAAAAGTCAGTAGTTTAGTCATTTCTGGGTTTTTCCCCCTAAACTTACACAGACTTTAATCTTACCTTTACATCATTAGTATATTACTGTATGAGATTTAAATAAACCAATCTGACTCAATTAAAATGCACTTTTCTAAGGCCTCCTCTACACATTACAGCTATTATGTGATTAACCAATTGATTGCACAATTTAACTGAGACCAGCTACACATGCAAAGTACCTGTCACCACACTATAAACAGGTCCAACCAGCTATAAAGTTAGATCTCGAACATGTGTACTAACTTTATAGCTGGTTGCTTTCCAGCTTTAATTAGCACATGTAGCAGGTCCTCCCTGTAGGTGGGAGCCCTGTCAGCTAACCGGACTCTCAGTAGCAGGTGTGCATCATGCCCAGCCAGGGCTGGGAGTCCTGCAGCTGAAG
Source organism: Caiman crocodilus (assembly GCA_030014935.1). NCBI lineage: Eukaryota > Metazoa > Chordata > Crocodylia > Alligatoridae > Caiman > Caiman crocodilus. The sequence continues at coordinate 35,882,556 of JAGPOW010000261.1, read as the reverse complement.
GACCTCTCAGCCCCCACAGTGACCAGTAGCTGTGGGACACTGTGCAGCTGTGCTCTCCCAACCCCAGGGCTACGTGGTGTGCCCCTGCAGCTGGGAGATCAGAAAACATCTCAATATATGCATCAGTTTTTAGTCCCGTAAGAACATCGTCTTTGCTAAATTTTTATTCCACTTGTAAAAATTTACATCTAACTGGAAAAAAATAGCATTACATACTTTCCCCATTAAAAATAAATAATTATATTAATTTATATATACACTTTTATACATATATTCTCCTAATACTAAACAGAATTACTAGCCTTAATGAAGGGTATTTTAAAGCATCATTTCTTCAGCTGGGGATAACCATTGGTAACAGACTTCATCAGTAGGCAGTTTGTGATCATGCATGAGAGTATGCATCAGTAACAGCATCCCTCCACCATTTTTGCTTGTGCCTTTATAACTAAGCAGAGTACTAAAACAGTCAAAATTCTGCTTTCTCAGGGCCACAGTTGCTTAAATTACCCACAGGCCACTTGACTAACAAAGATATTGGTGCCAGGAACTCAGGGGTCTGTGGGGAGTTACATGGATGTACAGTTTGGGTCTGTTCCAATGTCCTGTTAATTTCCCTGAAGGGCTTTTGGTAAAATAATCTGTATCAGTTAACAAGATACAATTCAGTCAGATAAGATTCTGAAGTGTTATCATGTCAATCATTCTGAAAGTGCTTTTCTACAAGGATGTAGAAGCCATCTGTGAAATCTGTAAGTAACAGTTTTTAAATAAAATCATCTAATGACAAAAATTGGTTACAGTGATTAAAATGAATGTCACTGCATATCAAAGTATAAGGGACATGAGGCATTCTTTAAGCATTACTAAGACAAATTTGCTGCAGACAAAATGGCCATCATTGTTGATTATTACTTTTTTACACGTGAAGATATAAAGTACATTTGAGATATTAATGCACTTTAACAGAAAAACATGTGTCAAAAGTATATGACCTGCTCATTGTAAGCCTTGAAACTTCAAAAGAAAAACCAAGATGTATTAAGGAGGTCTTTGTAAAATTCCAGCACTTCACCTCTTAAGGAAAGACTGTAGCATGATCTTTGAGAATTCATCACACTCACACGCACAAAATCAAGTACTGTTTTATATCAAATCTAGATTGACAACAGGGTTTTCCTTCGTCTGTTCTACCCACATAAGAAGCCGGTTTCATAGGCTGGATGTGTCCTGGGGCTGAAACCTCTTATAAATATGAGAATTTTCATTTTTTATAACAGCAAGCTGGGTATGGTATCCAGCTGTGGGTCTGCTTATATATTGTTTGCAGTTTTCCCTGGGCTTGTTTTATATAGTATGTGGCAATATGTTGTCATACAAATTCCATGATTAATGCTTATTTACAAAAGATTGTGTAAATATCTTAGAACTGAGTCAAACAATGTGCAAGTTAAACAGCATGTTTTCTGAATTTTGGAATGACATATCCCAGGAGAGTATTGAGTTGGATAGTGGATGTTCTTTCTCCGTAGAGAGAGCAGTTTCATGTGCTGCGTGGAATTGTCATTTTAATATGATTTTAAAAAGAAATTTCTCTTTACATTCAGTTAATTCATTATGTTCATACTTGTGTATGCAAACTTGCCTTTTTGTAGGAGTCCACTAAAAGGACAGTCAGTATCTCTTTGTTAAATAAGCCAGAAATTATTTATTTCTTTTTATTGTTAAAACTAATGAAATTTTTCCAAGACCAGGTTTGTGACTGATATCTTTATGAGCTGCATATTGTAGTTTGATTTTTCTACTGTATATTTAGACAAACAAGTCTCTTATCAAAACTAACATGCCCTAGGTGTCATAAAGTCATTTTATAGCAATTCAGTTGCTTATCAGGGCACTAGGCTTTGTGAAATCTCGAGTTCTGTTCTGTAGTTCAAATCTCAGCAGAGGAGTTTGATGACTGATAATTTTTCTACACCTACTTATGAAGAACTCAATTTTTATTTTTTTTTCCTTCTAGGTTCAGCTGCTGTATGAATTGGCAGATAGCATGGGTAAAGTCTGGAATAAGATTCAGAAGAGAGGTGTTCTGTATCAGTCATCCATTTACGTGGAGTCTGTGACAGGGCCTGCTCCTCCTAGTTCTCCAGTTAAAAGTAGTGTTGGTACCGCTCCACCAGATATCAGCACATATAGCCCATCTGCTGACCTCGGGACCACAACAGAGGTAAGTGTTTTGTGAAAAATACCAAGTAAAGGAAATCTATAAAGTATGGCAAGTGGCTAATTAAAAATCACAAGAATAAAGAAAAACGTAGAGTAACACCTTTCCTATGTAGTTATAACCATGTAACAATGCAGTACTCTAAAATTTGGGAAAAAAGTGAAGAAAATGAAAATGATAGTTGTATATCTGGCTCATCTTGGTTAGAATTGGCTGAATGCTGATTCTTTTATAAAGTGCAAGAAAATAACGTGCAAGTGGTTTTGTTAAATTATTATTTGAACCGTAGTAATGAATGATTTATGTTTGTGCCTTCTTTTGCCCCAGTATTTCACAAGTGGTTACGATAAATTGTGCTGGGGATATGTCTGTAGTGGGAGTGTCTACATGAGATGCTTTACTGCGCGGTAGACCAGTTTACTCTGCAGTAAGCATCACCATCTATATGTGCAGACGCTTACTGTGCAGTCAGTTGGTCTGCTCCGTGGTTAACTTGCTATTTGCAAATGCAGGTGGTAAATTAATGTCAGAGTAGTTACTGCAGAGCAAGGGCCAGGAGCGACTTGCTGCCGGACATTGTAGGGGGACATTGTCCCAGCCTGGGCTCCACCATTGGAGCCCACCCAGTGGTAGGCAGCTCCTGGGGACAGGGATCAATTTCCCAGCCCCTGCTTTAATCGCAGAACCAGAGCCAGGAACTCCCTGCCTGTGGAGAGTTTCTTGCCCAGTCTGGGGCAGGTCCCAGCCCCACAGCTCTTTCCCAGCCCCATGTCCCAGTCAGCTGATAGAGTTATGGGACTTGGAAGAGGGACAGGTCCCAGCTCCCTGCACCGATCCACCAGTGGGGTGGTGAGCAGTAAGCCTCTGGCTGGGCAGGGAATCTCTTCCCAGCTAGGGGGTCACTGCTAGCTGCCCCACTGGTGGGAAAGCTTTCGGTTTCCCCTGGCTGAATGTGGAATCCCTGCCCAGCCTAGGGCTCACTGCTAGCTGCTCTACCAGGAGATCAGGGCAGGGCGCTGGGATCTGCCCCTAACCCACAGCTGTTTCCCAACCCCCTGGGCCCAATCCCAGAGCTGGGGCCAGGAGCTGCCTGTTGTCGGGGCAGGGGGATATTTTCCTAGCCCAGGCCCGACTCCCTTGGCATGGCTTTACAAACGCTTGTGGTGCTCGGGCCAGGTGCTGGATGATTGGAAGATAGCCAATGTGGTCCCCATCTTTAAAAAAGGGAGGAGGGAGAACCCAGGCAACTATAGGCCCATCAGTCTTACCTCAGTCCTTGGGAAGCTCTTTGAAAATATCATCAAGGAGCATATCTGTGATGGGCTGGCATCAGGGATGATGCTCAAGGGCAACCAGCACGGTTTCATTTAAGGGCAGGTCATGTCAGACCAACCTGATTGCCTTTTATGATCAGGTCACAAAAGCATTGGATGCAGGTGTTACCATGGATGTAGTCTTTCTGGACTTCAGCAAGGCCTTTGACACTGTCTCCCACCCCATCCTCATTAAAAACTAGGCAACTGTGGCATTGATGCCTACGCAGTCAGATGGATTGCAAATTGGCTGAAGGGTCGTACTCAGAGGGTGGCGGTGGACAGATCATATTCATCCTGGGGGGAAGTGGGCAGTGGTGTCCCCCAAGGCTCAGTCCTTGGGCCCTCACTGTTCAATTTCTTTATCAGCGATTTGGACGAGGGGGTGAAAAGCAACCTGTTCAAATTTGCTGATGACACCAAAATTTGGGGTGAGGTGGGCACGCTAGTAGGGAGGGAAAGACTGCAGCAATATCTGGATAGGTTGCAAGGGTGGGCTAACAAAAACAGGATGCATTTCAATACGGACAAGTGCAGGGTGCTGCACTTGGGCAGTAGTAACCACCAGCACACTTATAAGATGGGAAACTCCCTTCTTGAGAGCATGGAGGAAGAAAGGGATCCTGGAATCATCATTGATTCCAAGATGAGCATGGGCCGACTATGCGAGGTCACGGTTGGCAGGGCTAACCAGACATTATCGTGCATCCACAGGTGCATCTCAAGTAGGGCCAAGGAGGTAATCCTCCCCCTCTACGTGACATTGGTCAGGCCACAGCTGGAGTACTGTGTCCAGTTCTGGGCACTCCACTTCAAGAGGGATGTGGACAACACTGAGAGGGTCCAGAGGAGGGCCATCCACATGATCTGGGGACAGCAGGGCAGACCCTACAATGAGAGGCTACGGGACCTGGACCTGTTCAGCCTTCACAAGAGAAGGCTGAGGGGGGATCTTGTGACCATTTATAAACTCACTAGAGGGGACTAGAAGGGTTTGGGGGAGACCTTGTTTCCCCTAGTGCCCCCCCGGGATACCAAGGAATAACGGCCACAAGTTGTTGGAGAGTATGTTTAGATTAGATATCCGTTAGAACTACTTCACAGTCAGGGCAGCTAGGATCTGGAACCAGCTTCCAAGGAAAGTGGTGCTGGCTCCTACCCTGGGGATCTTTAAGAAGAGGCTTGATGCCTACCTGACTGGGGTCATTTGAACCCAGTTTTCCTCCTGCCCAAGCAGGGGGTCAGACTTGAAGATCTACAAGGTCTCTTCTGACCCTACTTCTGTGATTCTATGACTAGAGCCTGCCTCCGCAACAGGCAACTCCCAGGGGCAGGAACCAATCTTCTAGCCCCCACCGGGGGCGCAGAGCAGGGTGGGGGCAGATCTGCTCCCAAGTGGGAGAACATATAGATATGCTCCCCCATAGGCTCACTGCACAGTATTTTTACTGCGTAGTAAGCTCACTTTGAATTTATTGCACATGTAGACATGCCCATTGTGTGCCTGATCATAGCCTATATGAGTTGCACAAGGTTATATAGATAAACATAGTTAAGCTGAGAGAGAAATCTTCTTTCTCTGCCACACTGCTGAATCAAAGGTGGTTCTCTGCCTGCATCTATGCATCCTCTATGGATGCAGTATCTATGAAGTAGTTATTATTTGGCTGACATAGTATGACTTGTGATTTTGCAAATGGGACAACAAGTTTGATACTTGTAATTTTGCAGGACTATGGCTGTTAAGGTTGGTTGCTGCATTTAATCAGTTGTCCTGATTTTGCTCTAAGTTCAGGTCACGGCTGTACAGATGAATGAGGGGATAGCTAATAAGTACATGAGGATGGGATAGGCATCAGTACCTTGCCAAGTTTTATGGAGTGCCTGTTTCTTAGATAGATATGAGCATATGGCTAAACCAGTTCTGAAGCAACTGCTTCTTGTCTGAAAACTGAGACACAAATATGGAATAGTAGATTACAGGAACAGTGTTGTCCAACTAGCAGTTTTCATTCTGGAATTAAGCAAAGTTGTAACCAATATTGCTTTATACAAGGATTGGGCAAAATATGGCCTGAGGAGGGTGGGTTGTGTCCTTGGCCAGGCAGGGCCACAAAGTACACAGACTCCTCCACCCTCCACACCCCTCTGTATCTATTGCCTCCTGCCATCCAACTTCCTGTTGGTGCAGCATCTATGTAGTTCTGGCACCACAACCACTGGCAGCCAGACCCACATGGGATAGGGTGCCACGCAGCATGCCAAGTAGCTGTCGGAGCAGCTGCACTGAGCTACTTCTACTGCAGCACCACTAGGAGGTGAGTCTGTGCTGCTGCGGTGGGGCTTGGCCTGAGGCAGCCACCGCCAGCTTTGTTAGTGTGGCATGACAGCAAGTAGCAGCTCATCGTGGCAGGCAGGTGGGTGGAACACCTACTCGATGCACTGTATCACACCCTGTACCATGAATGCCAGGTTGCTGGTGGCCATGGTGCCTGGACTGCACATCATGAATAGGAAGTCAGGTGGTGACAGGACAGGAATGGATGTGGGGGAAGAAAGGAGTCTGCATGTTGTGCAGCCTAGCCCAGCCCGGCTCCAGCTGCGGCAAAACAGAGCCACTCAAGGTGCAGCCCTCCCTCCTTAGGTTCCCAGCAGCAGCCAGTGGGTTGGATAGGATCAGTAGGCATCTTCTCCTCCTTCCCCTCTTCTGCCCCCGTCCATCAAGAACTCACCAAATCTCCTTAAGTGGCTCTCCAGCCAAAATAATAGCCTGAACATGCTTTAAACCCTATCCAGGTAAAGTACATGAATTTCAAGGCAGTGTCTGCAAAAAGTGAGACAGGGATCTGAATGATTGACTTTCACATAAAATTAAAAAGGTGATTGTCAGAAAAAAAAATGTTTGCCTGAGCTGGCGTTCATTTTTTTGTGTCAGTTCCGTAGTTTCATAGTTGGAAGGGTCAGAAGGGACCTGAAGAGATCATCTAGTCCGACCCCCTACTGTGGCAGGAAAGAGAACTAGGGTCAAACGACCCCGGCCAGTTATTCGTCCAGCCTCCTTTTAAAGATCCCCAGGATAGGAGCCAGCACTACTTCTGTTTCTTGTAACTCCTGGGGTTGCTCGGGGGAACAGGGACTCTCCCAATGCCTGCTGGTCCCCCTTGACTAGTTTGTAGACTGCAACTAGATCCCCTCTCAGCCTTCTCTTTTGGAGGCTGAACAGGTTCAGGTCCCTCAGCCTCTCTTTGTAGGGCCTGCCCTGATCATGCAGGTGGCTCTCCTTTGGACCCTCTCCATATTGGCCACATCCCTCCTGAAGTGCAGCACACAGAACTGGATGCAGTACTCCAGCTGTGGCCCGACCGGTGTCGCATAGAAGGGGAGGATCACCTCCTTGGACTTGCTTGAGATGCATCTGTGGATGCATGACAAGGTATGGTTGGCCTTCTTGACTATATCCCTACACTGTTGGTCCGTGTTCATTGTGGCATCAGTGATGACTCCAAAATCCTTTTCTGTCTCAACACTGGCGAGAGGGGAGTTCCCCAGCCTGTAGATGGGCCACTGGTTCTTCCTCCCCAGGTGCATGCCTTGTCAGTGTTGAACCCCATCCTGTTCTCTTTGGCCCACCCCTGTAAACTGTCTAGATCCACTTGCAGCCTCTTCCTTCCTACTAGCGTATCCACTTCACCCTACATCTTAGTGCCATCTGTGAACTTGAACAGGGTACGTTCTACCCCCTCGCCCAAGTCACTGATGAAGATGTAAATAGTGTGGGCCTGAGGACCGAGCCTTGGGGAACCCCACCGCCCACATCCCTCCAGGTTGAATAAGACCCGTCCACCACCACCGTCTGGGTGCGGCCCTCCCGCCAGTTAGTGAGCCATCTGACCGTGTAGGCATCAACACCACTGTCTCCTAGTTTCTTACTGAGAATGGGGTGAGAGACCGTGTCAAAGACCTTCCTGAATTCCAGAAAGGCTATATCCACTGCGACACCTGCATCCAAGGACTTGATGATCTAGTCATAGAAGGCCACCAGGTCGGTTTGACAAGAGCTGCCCCTAATGAACCCATGCTGATTGCCCCTGAGCATAACCTCCCCTGCTGGCCCTTCCTGAACATGTGCCAGTATCATTATTTCGAAAAGCTTCCCCAGGACTGAGGTGAGACTCACGGGCCTATAGTTTCCTGGGTCCTCCTTCCTCCCTTTTTTGAAGATGGGGACCACATTGGCCCTTTTTGAGTCTGACACATCACCTGAGCACCATGAGTGCTCGTAGAGCTGTGCCAGAGGTCCTGCAATGATCCCTGCTAGTTCCTTCAGCACTCTGGGGTGGAGATCATCAGGACCTGCCGATTTAAATGCATCTGGTCCGTCCAGAAGTTCCCTGACAAGGTCCTCACTAACCCTAGGCCTGGTTTGCCACCCACAGGGCCCTTGTGGGGAGGCAGTGAGGGAGATATCCGGGTCCCTACGCAGAAATACAGAGGCAAAGAAATCATTGAATATGTCAGCTTTACCATCAGGTGAGATGACCAAATTTCCTAGCATGTTCTGCAGAGGCCTCACGTTACTTGGGACCTTCTTTTGCCCCCGTATGTATTTGAAAAAGGACTTCTTGTTGTCCTTGATCTGGGTTGCTAGTCCCAGCTCCATTTCCACCTTGGCCTTCTTGACTGCCCCCCTACATTCCTGAGCTACCAAGGTATAGCCATCTCTTGTGATGGCCCCTCCCTACGGATGTATACCTGTTTGGAGACATTCCTGGATGCTTTTGGTGATCCATGGGGGCCTTTGCGCCCTCTTGCCCCCTTTGATTTGTGTAAGGATTACTTCCCTTTGATCTTGGAGGATCGTCTCCTTAAGAAGTGACTGCTCCTTCTCAGTTCCTCAACAGGACTTTCCTTGGGTTTGCTTTATTAATATGTATGTTTATTATCTCTCATGCAAGATCTAGGCATGGGTACAAAATTGAAGATAAACAACTGCGACAAAATGATGCAGTCACCAAACCAACATTTTAACACCTACTGACATTAAAGCCCTTGTTTATTAAAGCCAAAAACCACCACTTCCATAAATAGAAGTGTGCTTTTCTTCCTCTTATAGAAACTGTCATTTTTAGCATCTATTTTGTATCCAAGGCACTACCTGAAACTGATTCAGTATTTTTTTAATCCATTAGTGGCCAAGATGGTTGTGATAATATAGAACCAGGTTAAATCTCCATCTTCTTTTCCCTTAAATTGTTTTTCACCGTTTATTTTGCTTTTCATTTCTTCACTTGTTTTCAAGATAATGTTAAATCCCAGCCAAGCAAAATTTGTCTTGACCTGAACCTAAACCAGGTTTTGTGAATTACCCAACAGAGGATGATATTAGAAAATGCTGACAACAGTTTTCCTCTCTGAAGCTAAGAACATCAGGTCAGCCAGCTAGATGTGTGTTCAGCAATAAGAGTCAATATAGATGTTCAGTGTTTGCTTAAAGCATCACTGAAACTTCACACAGATTTACTAGCTTTTCTAATACAAATGTGCATTGCATTATCATGCAGCATAATGATTTCAGCATATTTGTGTTTTCATAAAATAGTTTATTGTTCTATATAAAACATTTGTTTTTGTATGCCTTTTAATTCTAGTTCTAAGACAACTGGAGGATATGTAGTAGTAGAGAACTGTATTTACCCTATGACTTATCAGAAAAGTAAAAGTAGTATTTGAAGTATGTTAAAGTAAACTTAGGTGTTTGTGCCAGAATGGGATCATATTACATTGAAACTCATAGATTTAAACCTATATGACTAATAGCATGGCATAATAGAATACTTAAAAATAGGGGTGCACCAATAGAGAGTTTGGGGACTGGTACTGAAACTGATAGCCAATTTTTAAGGAGGCATATCGGCCGATACCGATCTGATTTCCAATACAGCATGGAGAGCTGCATGCAGCTAGTAAGTCTGTTGTGGTAGGAGGGAAGGGGTGTGAGGGGGACAGATCAACATACCCCGTGGTGAGGGAGGGACTAGGGCAGGTGCTGCCCAGCTGAAGCAGGGCACAGGATGGAGCCACAGCTCATGAAGGGACTGTGGGGGAGGGGTGGCAGCTCTTGCTCCTGCACACAACCCCGGAGGGCTGGGGGGCATGTGCCCCCAGATCTGCATGGAGTGGGGTGTGTGGACTGTATCTGCAGGCTGGAGCCAGGGCTACACCAAGCTCTTCTCAGTGGGGCCTGGGCTCAGAATCGGTGACTACGGAGAGGGCTGGAGTCACCCCAAATTTCTCCATAACTCTGCTCCTAGTGCTGCTGCCACTTGCCTGGTGCACCCCTGGTTCAACGCCCCACCTCCCCCAATGCATCAGGAGGAGCTGGACTGCACCAGACACGCAGCAGCAGTGAAATTTGGGGTGGCTGCAGCTCCCCCATAGCCTCCTGCCAAGAAGAGCCTGGGACACATGCTCTCCCTGTGCTGTCCTGAGGTGCGTGCAGCGGTGGAAGCTGCCCCCCACTCACCATGGGCCATGACTCCATCTTGAGCCCCATCCCACCCCAGCTGGGTAGTGCCTGCCCCTGTCCCCCTCACTCCACTTCCCTCCACACACACACACGTGCACGCGCGCGTGCACACGCACACGCGCACACACACACTTACTTCTTCCCTTCCCCCTCCCCTTCCACCACAGTGGATTTACCAGCTCTACACAGCTCTCCATACTTCCAGGTTGTGCTCATTGCTGCCTGCTTGCCTGCATGCTGTTCTGTGGCTGATGCTCATGTCCAGGCATTTATCTGCCAAATTCTCAGCTACAACAAGTCGATTTCTGATACAGCCAATTTTCTTTCTATCAGTACTCATCCAATATCGGACCGATATATTGGTGCATCTCTCCTTAAAAATGTCCATAGTTCTGGGTGCATCAATAAAGCTTTTCTTGGCCGATCCTGATAGCCGATTATTCACTAGGCATATTGGCTGATACTGATCCGATAACCAATTTACAGGAGCACAGCTGGGCAGTGTGGAGAGCAGCTCCCTGCAGTTAAGTCTGTGAAGGGGAAGGGGAGTGGGGAGAAGGAAAGAGTGTGGGGAATGCAGATCAAGGTCCCCATAGTGAAGTAAAGAGTGGGGCAGGGGCTTGGGCTAGGGGCTCTGTCCAGCCAAGGCAGTGACTGGGACCCCAGGGTCAGAGATATGAGCAGGATGGAGCTGTGGGAAGTTCATCTAGGGGATCAGTGTCCTGGCACTTAAAAATGGTGGTGGGATGCTTGAACTAAGGTTCATCAAATGAGCCTTAGTTCAAGCACTGCCACCACAGTTATTGAGCACAGGAACACTCAGGAACAGAGCCAAATACGGGCAAGAGTGTTTGCAGGCTGCTCACTATGAGCTCAAGTCTTTCCACCCTGCTGCCTTTGCCCCAGGAGCTATGCACTGTCTGCATGTCCCCTGCCCACCTGGCAGCAGGAGGCACAACTCACTACCACCACTGCTGCTGGATGGGCAGCGGACCAGCATGCGGCTCCCAAACCAAAGGCAGCAGGGGAGGGAGTGCAAACCCACAGCAGGCAGCCTACCTCCACCCTGTGCACAAATCTGGGGAGGCACATGCCCCCACATGCCTCTCCCAGGAGTTGCACTCAGCAGCAAAGAGCTGCCTCCCCTTCCTACCCTTCCAAACTCCTTGGACTAGTCACCTACAGCTCCATCCTGCTCCCCACCACAGGGTTGTATTTACTGCCTAAGCTGGGAAGCAACCCCAGCCCCTGCCTCACTCTCTGTCTCTCATTGTGGGGCCCTGATCTGCCTCCCGCATGCTCCTTCTTTCTCCCATGCCCCTTCCCTTCCACAGACTTACCTGCAGGGTGCTGCAGGTACTTTACAGCTAAGGAACTCAAAACACTTTACATGGGAATTGTACCACTGGGGTAGTCTTTTGTATATATGCATTGCAAAATCTTATTCATGCTTGGAAGAGTCTACAGTCTAAAGAGGCAGACAGTCAAAGTATACGAGCTGGCAAAATAACAGTTGAGCTAAATTACTTTGCTAAGGCCTCATGGTATGTCATTGGCAGCATCAAGATTAGAATGCTGGATACTGAAGTCCTAATTCAGTACCTGAACCAGTGGATGTGTCAACTCTGTGATTCTGAGGTGGGCATGATGACCAACAGGAAAAAGGAACAGAAAAGAAGAAAGTAAAATTTGGGAAAACCTGTGTGTTTTGGAAATGGAGACAGAACTTATTTCCTAGAGAGACCTTTCTTGTAGCTGTAAGAAAGCATTGTCATCCCTTCTGATCTAAACATTTTCTTTGCGAAGGTACTAGCTGAACTGAACTGAACTACTGTGAAGGCTGTTTTATCATCCAACACAGCTCAGCAGGGTGCTGTGCGCTGCCTGGGATCTTGATACAATGAGATATTTATAAATCCTTTGCTCATTTAATTGGAAAGAATCACATCTAAGGCCCCAGGTTTTAGCTGCTTTTAAATTGTTTTGATTTGGTTGACAGTAGGCCTGTGCAAATAGGGAAGTATTCTATTCAGATCTGGAGGACAGTGATTCAATTCGGAGATTTGGATCACTGTCCCAAATTGATTCATCCGAATCGGCTTTAGAAGATTTGGCACTGATTCGGAGAGATTTGGTGATTCTGATTGGTTGGGGAGAAGCAAGCACAGCCGGGCAGCTGCAAGCTTTCTTGCAGCTCCTCTGGCTGTGCCTACCTCTCCCCAGGTGGGGGGAACCATGGGAGAAGCCCCCATGGCTGCTCTGCTCAGCCGCATCCTCTGCCTGAGCAGCAGCAATTGGGGCGTCTGGACGCTTATGGGAGAGCCGTCCTGTGCAGCGTGAGACAGTGGGGAGCAGCAGGAATGCCCCCAAACCCAGCAGCCCCATGGCAGCTGCCCCATGGCGCAGGCGCAGTGTGGCTTGGTAGGGTGCTGCGCGCTGCCTGGGAGCTGAAGCCGCTGGGATGAGCTGTATTGGGCTCTAGCTGACGTGGAGCTGCCCCAGCTCTCAGACAGCACACAGGACCCTGCCGAGCCGCACAGCACCCATGCCATTGGGCAGCTGCTGTGTAGTGCCAAGCAGGGGGGTGGGTAATCCTTGCTGCCCTCCACTGTCCTGAACTGTGGAGGTAGGACTCTGCCACGAGCTCTCAGAGACTCTAATTGCTGATGCTGCAGCTGGTGAATGCAGGGCTTTTTTTTTGCTTTTTAAGTACCAGCTGGGGATGGGCAGGGGATGAGTCGGGATGGCCAGTTGTAAGGGCTTCTCCCATGGCTCCTCTGGCTGTGCCAGGAAAAACCGCAGTGGCTATCCGCTTGCCCAGCTGGCGTGGGTGGGGCACAATGCAGGTGCAGCTTGTTCTGGGCAGCAGCAGGGCATAGCCCCCTCTCCCAGTGCTGCTGCACCCTCATAAGCCCTGGAAGTAGGGGCTCTACCTTGCCACCACTTGCCAGGTGGCATGGAGGTTGCTGTCATAGTACCAGGGGTGGTCTTCTAAACTTTGGGATAGAATTTTCAACCCTCTTAATGCAGAAACAAGCCATGCCTCACCCCTTTCTGTGAGGCTGGGATGCTTTCCTCCTGGAAGCAGTTCATCTTAGGGCTCCTTTTTTCTTGTGAGTGCTTAACTACAACAGTCATATAAAAATCCCCTGTGTGTAGATGAACCATGTAGCCCTAGCCCTCTTGGAACTGAGGATAAAATAGGGCATTTTGGTCCTTTGTTCAGAATCTGATTGCCACCCATTCACATGGGATGGAGTTCTACACTTATATTTAGGATTACTCTGTCCCATTGAAAGCCTTAAGCCTTGCTTACACAGAGTCTCTTTATCCAAGTATTAATGGTACCATTATAATTACACCAGTGCTAAACCCAGTACGGAAGTATAGCTACCCTGGAAGACATAGCTGAATAACTACACTGCTACACAAAAAGCAAACTAAAAAATTAACAACAATTCAGTAGACAGGATCTTGGCTTTTTAAGGCTTCCCCTTTATAAGGCACAGCTGTCAGCTCTACCCAGTTGCCTAACAGCCTACAGCTGTCAGCCTTTAACACCAAGGCAGTTCCAGGAAGCTAAAGCTGGTGTAAGAGTTTAGTCCTTTCATTTAAGGATAGGTTATTTTATATATACCCTAAATTGTCATTTTAGTAATTGTGGAAAGGTTCTATTTGTGTCAGCATGGATGGAACTAAAGTAGCCTGCAGACTAGAACCAAAGCTAACCTTTCCAAGCCTTTATTGCATCATTGCAAGTATTGCACTCAATCTTTGCCTGTCACTTTCTGGGATGTCATCTTTAAAAAAAAATCCTTAAATTTAAATAAAGAGTGAAACAAGTCCGTAGCTGTCCAGTGCTCTCTAGCTGCATGTGTGACATTACTCAGCTATCTCCTTCAGAACATTTCAGAGCACTGGTAAGGAAGTAGGTGTGTGTAGGGGAAAGGTATAGGCAGCAATGTATTTCATAGAAATAGGGGCTGTCGGAGTCTAGAGTGACTAAGAAACAAAGATAAGGCAAGCAGAAGATAGGACATGGTGGTACCTTATAGACTAACTGGTTCAGAAAGACGTGTTTTCGTAGACAAGAATTTACTTCATCAGATGCTAGAGAAAAATTAGTGTGAACTAAGGCACAAGGGAAAACTGTGGCTCAGAGGGAGCCAGCATTCTTTTTGGGGAATAATGGAAATGGACAAATGAATTGAAAGCGTCTGTTAGGATGGACAGAGCAATCTCCACACCCTTATTCCAGGCTATCCCTGTCCCTGCTACTGCTCCTGAGCCCTTTTGAGATTATCTATTTTCCCTTCCTTTCCCTACTGCCTAGATTCCCTAAGGATAACATTGAGAGTCTTAATGCTGACACCCAGTTGCTGGAGAACTAATGGGAAAAATTCTGTTATAGTTGCACACTTGAACAGTCTGTACAAAGTATTCTGAACAGTATTTTACCATTTCAGTTCCCTAGATATGTGGAAAATTCTTTTACTGAACTTGCACCTCCCATCTCCCTTTAAGACAGAATTTTTCACACTTGTATATGACATTTAGCTGATATGCAGGGTAAGATTGTAAACAGGACTCAGCATTTAGTGCTTTTTCACCTCAGTCTTCATAGGCAAGGTTAGCTCCCAGACTGCAGCACCTGGCAGCATAGTTTGGGGAGGAGATTAGCAGCCAGCAGTAGCAAAAGAACAGGTTAGGGACCATTTACAAAAGTTGGATGTGTACAGGTTCATGGGACTGGATGCAACACACCCAAGAATGCTGAGGGAGTTGGCCAATATGATTGCAGAGCTGCTATCTTTGAAAATTTGTGGCAATTCAGAAAGATCCCAAATGACTGGAAAAGAACAAATATAGTGCTCATCTTTAAGAAAAGGAAGTAGGAGAATCGAGGGAACTACAGACCAGTCAGCCTCACCTCAGTCCCTTGAAAAATCATGAGGTAGGTCCTCAAGGAATCCATTTCTAAGCACTTGGAGGAGAAGAAGATGGTTAGGAATGGACAGAATGGATTCCAAGAGCAAATAATTCCTGACCAACCTGATTGCCTTTGATGAGATGATGGGCTCTGTGGATGTTGAGAGATCAGTGGACATGAATGTGATATTGATTTTAGCAAAGCTTTTGATATAGTTTCTCACAACATTCTTGCAAGCAAGCTAAGGAAGTATGGGTTGGATGAATGGTCTGTAAGGTGGATAAAAAACTGACTGGATCAGTGGGTACAAGGGTAGTAATCAATGACTAGATGTCTTGTTGGCAGCTGGTATCAAGTGGAGTATCCCAGGAGTTGGTACCAGGGTTGATTTTGTTCAATATCTTCATCAATGACCTGGAAGATGGGATGGAGTGCACCCTCAGCAAGTTTGCAGATGACACAAACTGCGGGGGAGTAGTAGATATGCTGGAGGTAGGGCTAGGATTCAAAGCGACCTACACAAATTGGAGGATTGAACAAAAATAAATATCATGAAGTTCAATAAGGGCAATGGCAGGGTCCTGCACTTTGGAGATGGAACAATCCCCATGTACTGTTACAGGTTTGGGATTGACTGGCTAACTAGCAGGTTTGCAGAAAAGGACCTGGGAATTACAGTGGACAATAAGATGGATATGAACCAACAGTGTGCCCCTGTTGCAAAGAAGTCTAACAGCATACTGGGTTGCATTAGTAGGAGTGCTGCCATCAGAGCAAGAGAAATGATTATTCCCTTCTATTCAACACTGGTGAGGTCACATATAGAGTACTTTGTCCAGTTTTGGACCCCTCACTACAGAAAGAATGTGGACAAATTAGAGAGAATCCAGTGAAAAGTAACAAAATAGGGTTAGGGGACTAGGGCACATGGCTTCTGAGAAGAGGCAGAGGGAAAAGGGCTTATTCAGTCTGCAGAAGAGAAGACCGAGGGGTATTTAATAGCAGCCTTCAACTACCTGAAGGGTAGCTCCAGAAAGGATTGAGATTAAACTGTTCTCAGTGTTGGCAGATGACAGAATAAAGAGCAATTGTCTCAAGTTGCAACAAGGGAAGTTGTTTAGATTAGATATTAAGATGAACTTTCTCACAAGGAGGGTAGTAAATCACTGGAACAGGTAACCCAGAGAGGTGGTGGAATCTCCATCCTTGGAGGCTTTTAAGACCCAGCTAGACAAAGCCTGGGGATGATCTAGTTGGGGGGTAGTTCTGCTTTGATCTGGAGGTTGGTCTTGAGGTCCCCTCTAACCCTTATTTTCTATTATTCTATGATTGACCAAACACTGTTCCCCATGATGGGTACTTTTGAAAAAACAATCTTATCTTTAATCAGAAATTTATCAAGTAATCAATAATTAACTGATACAAATTGTTAAACTGTTGTGACAGTCTGAATTTTTTTAAGGAAGCACTAGAGATGGTAACAATCACAAGAAACACAGTATGTAAATGTAGCTGTACTCTTTGTGCTTCCTGCCACAAACTAGCAGCAGCAAAGGTACATTCATTAAACAGCAATATATATTTCTATAAGTCTGACTTTGGATGAGGGTTCTTGGCTTTCAGACATTTTGTTTTCAAACAGTTCTGTGATTGGAGATTGGCACTAAAATTCACTAACGTGTAACATTTAATTTATATATTTACATTATTATATCTTGAGACTTTTTACATTAAAATTTTTGTGTTGCTTACATCGTCCTACAATTTACATTTAAAATCTTGATGACTGTCAAACAAAAATACCTCGTACTCCTGGGTATGATTTTTTTTAATTTTATACATTTTACAGTTAAAATAGTACTCTAACTCTATGGGGGTTGAATGATTATTTTTAAAAGCTTTTTGCAAGTGCCATGGGCTTACTATAAATGAATATAAAGAAAGTGCACTCTAACAATTGTTTGTATTAAACAGCAAAAGAAGTATTTGTCTATAAGATGATTTATACTTTAAGCTGTTAGTAATTCTTTTCATGCTGACAAGTTGATAGGGAGCACTGCACTCCTGTGTGGATAAAACTATCTAGCTTCCTGAATTTCAGTCTGGGTATTGGTGGTGGTAGAGAAGAAAACATGAGTGAGAGGCTTAAGTACTGGGGCTTAGAAACAGTTAATCATTTTTACCACCCCAGCAATGGAACAGGGAGAGCAAAGGTAGTGCAGACTACAACAGGCCACTTGTTACTGTTTACTTAAGCACAAACAGTGGTAGAAGTGTTTAGTCCTTGGGGAAACTCTGTGATTGAACAAGAACGCAGAAGTTATTTTGATAAGACATAGCAGAAGTGTGGCCAAAGCTGTGATCATCCCTGAGCTTTAAGGCAGGCCAAGGATGAAGGCCTCATATGTTTGGTTCTTCCTGATGAACAAAGATAAATTCTGCTAAGAAAATAAACTTAGTATTTTGGTCAATTTGCAACAATTGGTGAAAGAATTAAATTGTATACTTTAGGACTTGGCATAAGGAGGTGTGGGAAAATAGTACAGCGTTTCTGATGCTGGCTTCATCTTTCTGTAGATCTGGAAACAGAGCAGAAAATTAATGCATAAACATATTTAACAATACCATGCTGGGTGGTGGAAATTCAGAACGAAGGTTGAAACTACATGAGAAAAAAGAACATGGTTTCTTATATCACTGCAGTTTCTAACATTTTTAATTCAAAGCAACAAATTTATTTGTTTCTAAAAATGTAAATGCATTGAAAAATTAAATTAAGTCATACTTTTCCTTTGTGCATTACCTTTACAGACTCTCATTCTTTCAGTCCTTGTGCCATGCGCCAAGGTAAGTGTATGCAAGACCAATAAGGCTAGGGAAAGACATTACACATAAACTGGTATAAGTGATTGCAAACAGGTTTAAACTTGTAGCAGAACAGAAGTTGAGCACACACAAACCGGTTTCAAAATAGCCAAATCTGATTTAAGATAGACCTGGATGAATGTGGTATCAGACTTAACTAATTTAAGTGAAACTGGTCCCAGATCCCCTCCTGACTCAAGTTACCTTGAAGTCCCCAGGCATCCCAGGATGCTTTGCAGTCACCTGAAACCTCCCCCCTTGCAGGGCAGCCCAGTGGAACATGGCTCATGTTCTGCTGCTTCAGCCCAGGACCTAGCTGGCACCACCCCTGAGCTGTCACAAAGCTGCACAGCTCCTTTGCCAAGCTGCAGCTCCCAGCTCTGAGCAGCATGAAGCCTAGCACAGGCAGGGTGGTGGGGGAAGGGCATGGGGAACCAACATAGATGCTTCCCTCAGGGTCCATGCAGCCCTGGCTTGGCCAGCATGCTGGTGGGAGTGGAGGAAGGGGTGGAACAAACAGAGAGCCTTCACTCAGGATCAGCGCAGCCCCAGCTCAGCCAGCTGCGGGGGCACACAGGGAGAGCCAACACAGCAGCTTCCGTGAAGGTCACTGTTGACTCCCCTTGCCAACTCTGGGCTGCCTGCTGGCTGAGCTGGGGCTGTGCCTCCTGAGGGAGGTGTCCATTTTGGCTCCCTTCACAATCCCACCACCAGCTCCAGGCTTTGTGTTTGCCCAGTTGGAGCTGTGCGGACCCTGAGAGAAACGTCCATTTTGGCTCCCCTTGTACCCCTTGCCAACTCTGGGCTGTGCTGACCCAGCCTAGACTGTGCAGACCGTGAAGGAGTTGTCTGTGTTGGCTCCCTACACCCTCCTCGGCCTGCTCCAGTAGGGAGCCAAGGGTGTGCAGAGGGTCTGCGGTCTAACAGAGCTGACACCTCAGTTCCCAGCTTTGGCTTCCCCCATGCTGCCACTGGTGCAGATGCCAGGCATACCAAGACCCACTCTGGAAGCCTAGGGCTCAATGTGGGGAGGCTACACAGTGGCAGCAGGTTTTGGGTGCATGTGCCCCACACCCAATCAAGGATGGTCCCAGTTTAGCTAGGCTCAGCTGCCCTCAGCAATGTCCAGCAGGCAGAGAGGTGCGCAGTTGCACCCCCGGGTTTCTGATCTCACGCAGTGTAGGCATCTGTTTCCTCTCCTCCCTAGAAGGAGAAATGTGTGTTATGTTCTCTCCTGATGTAATACAGACCACTTAGAGCAGGGGTGGACAATTATTTCAGGTGGAGGGCCGCTTAATGAGTTTTGGTGAGCTGTCAAGGGCCACAGGGTTTGCCTGCCCCTTGATAGTTGCCCCGCTCCCTGGCTGCCGTCTTGAGACAATGAGTACCACTCTTAACCCCTGACCTTTACCAACAGAAGTCCCTCCCTTTTCCCAAGACTATTCCTTTTGTGGGGAGAGTTAGCATCTTGAAACTGGAAAAGAAAACAAATTATAGTAAAAGTTATGTTATCTGGCATCCCCCGGGAATGGGGGATGCTGGATAACAAAATATGCTGGTTAATTGTGAAGTCCGGTCTGCTGCTTCTGCTGCTGCATCTGGGGCATCCCACTGCCCCTCCCGCTGCATCACCGCCCCTCTAGTGGGCTCTGTGAGACAGGGAGGTGGGCTTCACACAGCCTCCACAAACCGCTGGGCCATGGGGGCTCAGCAGCACAGGCTGCTTTGCCCCAGGCCGTAGGGACTCAGAGAAACCGGAAGTGCCGCCATGGGCACTTCCGTTTTCATTTTATCATACAAGCCAGCATGCCACTTAATTGAGCACGCCAGCTTGTAAGATGCCAGTTAACAGAACTTTTACTGTATATACTAAAAAAATCAAACATCAACTGTAACTTATTTTAATGTTATTTAAAAAATATTTTTACCCAGATCAACATATGTTTGCACAGTGTATCAAGAGGCAATTCCATTGTAGCTCAAAACACACTCTTGTTTGTGTGTGGTGGGGTGTGGGTATGAGGGGTGGACATGGAGGGGGTGGGTGCGGGGCTTGTGGGTGGGTTGGAGATATATGGGAGGGTGTGTGTTTGGGTGTGGTGGGAGTGGGGGCTGTGGGAGAGGGTGGGTGTGTTAGGGAGCGTGTGTGTGGGGCGTGGGTATGGGGAGGCTGGGGATGCGGAAGTGTGCGTGGGGGCTGTGGGGTTATGGTGGGCGAGTGGGATTGTGTGGGGGAGCTGTGGGTGTGTGGGTTTATGGTAGGGGGTGTGGCTGTGTGGGGGGGCTGCAGGAACCTGTGGGTTTGTGTTACAGGTATGTTGGGGGGTTAAGGGGTATGGGCGGGTGTGGATGTGTGTGGAGGGGTCCATGCAAGTCCCTGGAGCTGTACCTGGTGGCAGCAAGCAGGGCCAGCCCTGCCCAGCCCCATAGCAAACAGCTCCTGTGCTTCCACCTTAGTCCCCAGCTGCAGATGGCAGTAGCGTGCGGGACCAGCCCCAAGGCTGCATCTGGCCCCAAGATAAAAACTCCATCCAAATTCTGCTTTCCAGGGCCCAAATATAGTTTTGGTTCCCACAGTTGTAAAAACACATTTATTGCTCCTATCTACCATTATAAAGGAAAATACAGGTCATCCCAACTGCTTAAATCTGTTCAAACTTTTGAATAAGTCAGATAGGTAAAAACTGAATGTTCTCCTTTGTGCTATAATTAATAGTGTCCACCACAATATATAGGCATAAAAATACAGGCCATTTGAAAATTGTACCTAAATACACAAAGATTCATGGAAACAAACTGCCAAACTTTTGCACTACACTTTGGTACCCACTGACATGTAATGCAATGGAAGTACATATGAATGTGTGGAGAAGATATTTAATCAGTGTCACAATAAAGGAGATTTAACACTGTTCTGAATTGTATGCTACTAATTCTTGTGTACAGTTTAATGTGTAACCTATTAGAGCCCTAAAGGGTTTGGTAATTGTTGCAAATTGCCTCCTTTAATCGCAAGGGGATCCGCAAAGCGACTCACTTCCCTTAACCGCAGGGAGATTTGTGAGTTCTGGGTAGTTAGCTGCTGGACAGGTCTATCCCGACCTGTTCCAGTTTATAAGGGCCCCAGCTATGCGGTGGAGTAAATAAGACGAGGGTACTTACAAAACGTGGTTTTATTTTCTTCTCAACAGCAACAACGTAGTATAACGGGGTTTCCCACT
>JAGPOW010000261.1:35815068-35853551 GCA_030014935.1 Caiman crocodilus | reverse complement strand
CCACAGCAACTCACCAAAAATCCATATGGGGCTTTGGGTGGGTGGGAAGCAGTGTTTGGGAGCAAGACGTACATGATCTGCCCCCTGCACACCTTGTCCTATGAGAGAGATGGGGGTGTTTGAGTGTGTGTGGAGGGGATGGGGACGTGTGCACATGTGTGGAGGGGCCAGTCAGGGATGGGGGGAAAGGCAGGGGCAGGTGCACAGCAGAGCTTGTCTGGTCTGCAGCTGCCCCCTGTGGCACTCCACATAAGGCTGTGCTCCACCTGAGGCAGACAATGCCATGTTCCTGTCCACACCCTCTGGCCCCAGCCTGGGCCCTTGTCAGCTCATGGCTTCTGGCAGGGCTATTCCTGCTGTGGCTGCAGCCAGCTGGGTGCTGCTCTGCTCCCCTTGCCTGAAGTGGGAGTCATCAGGCTGAAGCTTCCCCCTGCCCACCCACCCAAAGTGGTGCAGCAGGAGGAGGAGCCACCATTAGTGGTGAGGGGAGCAGAGCAGCACCCGGCTGACTGCATCCATACTGGGAACAACCCAACTGGAAGTTGCACACTGACTGAGGCCTGGGCCAACAGAGCTGTTCTTATCCCCCTGCTTCCAGCTGTGGCTCCTGCTCCTGCCTCTGCTGCACCACTCTGACTCCAGCTCCCAGCTTTCTTATACTTGCTGTGCCTGACTGGTGCGATCAGCAGCAACATGCAGGCAGGTGGAGTGAGTGAAAGGTGACTGGGAGCTAGAGCCAGAGCCCCACATACTGAGGCAGGAGCCACCCAGGCAAAGTTTCCCTCTACCTGCTTTCTCCTCCCATCTCTGGCTGAAGAGCACACCTCTGAGGCAACTTTGTGGCTCTAACCAGGGGGCTGGAAAGCCTGTGCACTCCCACAGTGCTACATTTTTAGTACTACAGATGAACGCCTGTCCATAGCTTTGGTCTGTATCTTTTACCCTTACCGCCTTTCAAAACCTGCTACTCAGGTGGAATGATTATACACATTTCTTGCTCCATCCATGTGTCCCCTGTAATGGTTTATGTTAATTTAAATATCATTTTGTAAATGCTAAAAATTTTAGAGGTCTATAATAATTCTTGGTATTCCCATCATTCAAGAAATGCTGCAAGAACATTCTCAGCTTACTCACATAGCTGTTAATATGTCAAGTCACTGTCTCCAGACAATTGCAGAGATAGGTAAGAACCAGTTAAAAGAATGTCCAAGAAGGTGTTAGGGAACTTTGAAATCAGAGGAGCGCTATGTGTTGAGGTCTCATAGGCTTCACAGTTAATACACTTGTAACTTTAAAGTGGAAAGTAAGAAAGGTAACTGTAACGGGGTGGCGTCCTAGGGGTCGCCGTGCTCTCCCTGACACCCCCCTTTTACCATGCCAAGTTAGACACAAGGACACCCTCAATTCTCGCCACCATGTCTTTGCTGTTAAACATATAATGGGGAGGCTGCCTTTCTAACCTCTTGGACACAGTTTTCCTGCCTTACATAGGCCCCATTCTGTAATGGGTGTTTCGGTGCACCCCAGTCTTATGGGCTATGCGTGGCTCCAGCCACCCCTGTACCATGCCTCAAGCCTCGCAGATGTAACGAACGTTGTTCAGTCTCACCCAATGTCTCACTGGAACTTGGGCTTTCTGCAGCCCTGTCGCATTCTGTGCCCCACCGGCACTCAGGCCCTCCACAGCCTTGTCTCACCCTGTGCCCTACTGGCGCTCGGGCTCTTCACAGCCTTCTCGCGCCCTGAGCCTCACTGGCACCTGAGCTTTCCACAGTCTTGTCTTGCTCTGCGCTTCATTGGCACTTGGTCTCTCCACAGCCCTGTCTCTCTCTGCCCTCTCTCGAGGGCTTCTCAAATCGCTGCCCCCTCTCAAGGGCTGGGTTCCCCATGCTACCGTGTGCCCCCTATGAGGCCTCCTCCAACCCCTAATAGCCTCACCCAAACTTCCGGGCAAAACAATAAACAATACACAAGCACCTGGGCTATAACATAATATCTAACCACCTGGCCATAACGTTATTCCAGCCACCCCTAGGGTGCTCCATTCTTCCTCGATCTTGGGGTTGTACCTGCAGTCAGACCTCTCCTTCTGCTTACTCTGGGAGAGTTCATTCTCCCTCGGTGGCTGGCAGGGAACTTCCCCCTTGGCCTCAAGCCTGGAATTTATATAGCAGTCAGGCCCTGCCCCTTCCGGCCAGCAGGCCAGGTGCAGGTCATTAAGCTTCCCTCTTAATGTGGCCACTTCCCTCATTAAGCGGTTGTTCCAGCAACCTGCACCTGGGTTCCTTCCTCGTCTTGCAAAGTAGCAGGCACCTTAGTGCCCTGCTACATTAACTAAAAGACTAAACACCAAAATGCTTATCTCACTTTTCCAGTATCCTTTGCCTGTCTATAAATATAAAATGCATAGAAAAGTACCTCATTTGTTAACAGTAGTTCTTTCCAGAAGTCTTGTCACCCCAGCCAATCTTAATCTACATTTAAAATGCTATCTTGATTATGGCCTTAGACTTGTCAGGTGCTTGGCTGTGTCCAGCCATCTCAATCCCATATTGCTTAGTCCCACACACAGTTATGCCCCTCTTTTCCCAGTTTCCAGGTTAATTGCGTCCCATATGCCTTTATAGCTCCTTTAGGTCTCAGGCCTCTAGCTGTCAACTTTCTGAAGGCATATTCATGGTTAAGTAATTTTAAGAGTTTCCCAAGGGGAAAGCCCATTGTCCAGATGAATGCAGTCTCTTATAATCTCCCTGCTATAGGTAGGCCATGTTGCTTTTATTCCCATACATTTTTCTCATGTTTTTCAGACTCACTTGGTCAGTCTTTGAAATCTTGCCCATTGGCAAGTTCTACAGTAAAACTGTTTATTGGAAAAACATTATCCATTGGAAGATTGACACTTAGGTAATTTAACAAAATTTAACTCTGGTTGAAGTTCTTGTTTACTGTCACTGGGTGTGTGCACACATACTAAGGCAACTTAACTAAGTTGACTTAAGCTATGTTGGAATGTATACATGTACAGGTCCTTGACATGGTAGCAGTCATCTTGTGAGCTAAGGCAACTTAACTAATGAAACTCAAGATAATTCACTTTGCAGGTGTGGCAGAAATACCACCGTCTGTGTATGTCTCCAGAAATCTGTCCCGATCAACTTGGGACACTGGGGTCGAATATTTAAGGGAGGGGGGATTTTCTTCCCTGTCTATGTGACAAAAGCCTGGTGCCTAGGGTGTGGTCCCTCTGGTCACCTGAGTGGGGGGAGGGAAAAGGCCCAGCTCATCTGCCCAGGTAACCAGTGATGCTTTTTAAATTGGTTGGAAGTGTGGCAGAAATGCCACCATCTGTGTCTCTCTCCAGAAATCTGTATTGGTCAGCTGAGGACACTGGGATCAAATTCCTAAGAGAGGGGGGATTGGGTTGAGTACCCATAGGACTGTTAGGCCTGTGTTTCCCTGAGTACACAGGACCCAGACAGTCCCTTCTCGGGGTGGTGGCAGCACATTACCCCCGGACTCTTTAATGGGTCTCGAAAGGGGGCCTCCCAGGGCTTAGGCACCCCTGGAGAGACATGTGGAATCCTGAAGGTGGACGTGCATAGTGAGGTGGGAGGCTCAACTCAGGAGCTCCCCAAACTGGCCTGCTACAGAAGGTAAAAGCTTTGTTATCCAGCACCCACAGAGAATGGAGGGTGCCAGGTAACAAAATATGCCAATTAACTGAGCAGTCCGAACAGACGTCTTTGCCTGTTCGGGCCGCCACTTGTCCTGCTGCATGGCTGCCTCTCCCATGGGCCCCATAGACGCGGAGGGACAGAGAGGTGGGACCCATGCAGGCTGCTATGTCCCAGGCTGTAGGGGCTTGGCAGCGCTGGCTGCTTTCTCCAGGCCATTGGGGCTCCACAAAACCAGAAACATCACGGTGGGCACTTCTGGTTTCATTTTTCCCTTACAAGCTGGCATGCCAGTTAACAGAGCATGCTGGCTTGTAAGGTGCCGGATAATTCGGCTTTTACTGTATTATCTTGTGCCACATTTAAATCAACTCTGCTCCACATACATGTCTACGCTCTGAAAGTTAAGTTGACTTTAAAAAGTCCATTTGCCTTAACCGTCAGAAAGTTAGCACATGTATACACGCACTTGGAGTGCTCCTTTCTGGGTTGCAGTAAGGTTAGAAAAATATAACAAAATGTTAATTCTTTGATTATAAATAGATTCATTTTTCAAGTATGCTAAGGTAAGCAGTACATTTCACAGTTTTCCTGCAGGAACAGGGAAACTGTTAAAATTAGACATGCTATGAGCTGGGCCCTTATACATTTTGTACCCATTAAACTCATAATTTAGAGGGCAAATAAAAAAAAAAGGCAGAGCATAGGCACCAAAAGTCCAGTGAAATAAAGATGACCAAAAGTCATTCTGCCCTAGCTTTGTGTCTTTTTCTGCTCTCAGATCTTTGTAGCATTGCTGCCTGGAAAACCATGCGAACATTGGCAGGGCAGCAGTTCCTTCAAAAGTTGCCCCTACTACTGCTATTCTTTGGATTTTTATAAGGTAGCACGTGGAAAAATACCCAGCCTGGATGGCATGTCTTTAAAGTAGTCTCTTAGCACAAACAATCTTAACTTGTAAACATAAGGACCTTGAACTCAGTCTCAGAAGATACCAGTCTCAGTGATCCTCGAAGCAAGGTTCCCCACAGTCACTGCTTTTGTGTTAACATGACTTTCTGTAAATGTTTGTGGGGAAGTACCAAGATAAAAGTCCTCTGTTCAAGGGTCTTAAATCTTGGAGGTTGATCTTGTGGACCACAATTGTTGACATACTCTTGGATCTGCTACTCTGAACAAGCTTCATGACAGCTTCTGCTCCAAGCTCTTTACACCATTATTGCCTGGTGTACTGAGAAGCCATGGCAGCATTGACAGGGCAGTGATTCCTTCAACTTATCCCTAGTTGCACTGTTTGTTGTTTGCAAAATTAGACTATATGCTGCCACATATGAGTGGACACTTTTGCCTTGGCTTAATTTCCACACCAGGAAGCAGTACCATAGAGAATGCCAGCTATATATGGGAAAGAAGTAGAATGTACATTTTGGAATCTACTCCCTTCAATTCTCTGGGCAGTACAGCCCATACTCTGACATCACTTTATTCCCATCAGAAAGGTCATGTTTCTCCTTTTGCTGCCCATCTATAGACTGTTTTTCACACATGCACATCCACCCCCTGAATTGCATACTGGACAGGTTGGCTAGGGACAGACATTACATATAATCCAGTTTAAGTGATCAGAAACTGGTTTAAACCTATAACAGAACAGATGGTCAGTGTACATTAACCAGTTAGAAAATGGCTGAAACCAGTTTGAGATAAACGTAGTTGAATGTAGTATCAGACTTAATTGGTTTGGGTCAAAAGTGGTTTATGCAATGTCTGTTCCAGACCCCTTGCTGGTTTAAATTAAACCAGACTCCTCCAGCATCCTGGCATGCTGGCTGTCCTCCACCCTTTGGTCCTTGGCTGGAGCTCAGGAGAGACTGCAGGCATCTGTCTGGCTTCCCCCTGCTTCCTTTCCCCTCCCCACTCCCTGTAAGGTGCCATCTGCCTTACACAGACACCTCTCAGCATTAGGTAGCAGACCATATGCTGGCTACAATCTGTGCTGTGGTAGATGGGACAAAGACAGAATGGACAGGTAATGTCCCTCTTTTGTTTTCTTAACGGGATGATAAACACTGAGGGGTGATAAACACTGTGTTATCAATTAAGGAAGGAAAGGGAGGACTGCTCTAACACCTCCTGTCTTCTAGCTTGAGCCACAGCAGGTATGTGCCTGCATTTCTGGGATGTCTTTGCAGTTACAAATTGATTCAACCTAGCCATATTAGACTAACATTAACAGACTGAATCAATTTAGGCTGAGGCTTTTTGAATGTCTGTCCATAGCCCTGTAGTCAACAGGGTCTTGGTGATCTGGCAATACTGCAAAATGAAACTAAGTGATGGAATGTGGTAGTTTCCACATATGATCTTGGCAAACTCTGTAACATTCCTCTGAAAAAGGAGCAGAGATTTTTCAGTTGCTTAATTATAGAAGTTCAAAAATGGGCTGTTTCCAAGATGTTCTTAGAATATATGTTTGTGGAATTTAGGAGTCGGTACAATGTAACTGAGGCAGAAGAATCCAGAGAAGTGTGATGAGAGCAGAGGGGAATTACAAAAGGGGAAGAATATTTTTAATATATTTTTCCCTGAAAACATTATTTGATATAGTCTAAAAACAAAACAAACAAACAAAAAACCCTGTAAAAAAATTCACTTTTGGCAAGGTATTGATCAAAATATGAGACTTATGTACACACTACTATTTTTGCCCTTTTGTGCACTTCGACTGCATTTCTGTTTGCACAAGCAGGATTTTCCAGTGCTTTAAAAGTCTTTCTTGTGCATTAAACTAAAATTCCTTAGGCATAGCTTAGTTTGGCTTACCGGAAATTAAAGTGTTGCATATGTGGATCCATTGTGTGTAAACACAAAGGCACTAAAAAACATGTAATGAGGCTCCTTGTCTAGCAGATGACGTGACTTTTTTGTAGTTCACCCCTTTGAATTGCTTCAGCTTTCAAATTGCTTCCACTTTTGTTGTTGTTGTGTAGCTTCTGCTTTTTCTTTTTTTTTATTTTGCCAGCTCCCTGCTTCCAAAGCTGCATGGCAGGGCATGGGCACAGAGTGGGTAGAAGACCCTAGGCCAGGGCAAGGGTGGGGGGCAGTGCTGGACCATCCTGCTCTCCTGTGGAACCAGTGGGGACACAGCTTAAGTCATTTGAAAACCTAGTGTCTGTAAACACAGATGCAGTGCTCCAAGGCTTAATTCATATGAAAATATAGTGCATGTAAATACAGATCCGACCCTCTAAAATAAATGTTTAACTTTTATAAATTTTATAAACCTATTTAATTTCAGGAGGATTAAAACTTGTGGTGTGTACAAGCACCCAGGGAGACTAAATCTGAGGGCTACATTTTGCGATGCTTGTTATAAACAATACAGGCAGTCCTCAACTTGCAACGTTTCGACTTACAACATTTCACACTTACAGCGTTTATAAATTGAGTCCCTGTTACAACTTTCTGACATCAGTTTTGACTTTACAGTGCTTGATCCAATGTGACACTATGCCAGCAAACAAGTTTGCTGCGTCACCCATCTCCCTAGAGAACATCTGTCCAAACTTCCTTGGACCCTTTCTTTAAGAAAGCAGACAAGACTCCAGGAGACCCTGGAGCCAAGACTCCTGAGAAGACTCCAGCCAAGAGCCCTTCAAAAAGTCTAACCAAAAGCCCTTCAAAAGGTCCAACAAAGTCACCTCAAAGAAGTTCTTCCAAATCAGTATGATTGCTATTTATAATATAAATACATTAATGTAGCTACATTACTCATCTATAATTGATGAAGTACAAAATTCTGGGGTATTTTTGGTGAAAATAGAGCATTGGACCTTGGTTCAGGAACCAATCCCCCATTTATAACATTGTTTCTTTTGAGAAAATTTGTTCCGAGTTGCAACATTTCAACGCAAGACATGGTTTTCAGGAACCAGTCATCGTAAGTCTGAGGACTGCCTGTATAAGTAAATGATCTAGGTTTTTTTGATCACTGGATCATGTGTGTTACTTCTTAAACTGTTATACAATATGATTTTTCATTGAATATTCACAGTCAATATTCATGCTGTTTTAGGGCGATTCGGTACCAGGTGGAGATGACTCTCCATTCTCAGACTCGGTTACCTTGGAGCAAACAACAAGTAACATTGGAATATCAAGTGGACGTGTAAGCCTATGGATGCAGTGGATGTTGCCAAAAATTACTATAAAATTGTTTGCACCAGATCCTGGAAACACAGGCACAGGTATTATACACAGAAGTAGTTATATGACATTTTTTAAATTCTTTTAAGACTAAATTACTTTATCTTTAAGCACGTGGTCATGAATCATATACACAGTAATTTAAAAAAAATCATGGACTTAATCAATTTTCTAGTATGTTCCAACAGGCTGTCATATCTGAGATGGAAATTTACCAGGATCCTTAAAAGTTTTCCTTCATAGGGAATAGGGACTATAGCAAGTTTGAAATACCATTTAAAATGACTAATTAAATGTTATAGGACTGTAGTTATACAGCAGCAGCATGGAGCTTTCAATAATGTTTTTTGTGATGACACGCAAGTCCCTTTTAAGCAATTTAAACAGCTTTGGATTTTTGTTGACACTTCTAAAATATTCATAATTGTGTTAATGTCGTGAATTTCAGTCAATCACTGTAATATCCATTTAAATGTAATGTTTATATTTAATATTGGAAGTAGAAATATGATTTAATGGTAAGTAGTAGATAATCCATTACTCATCTTTTTTTTCTTTGAGAAACTCTAGTATGATTATTATCATCAATTATATTATTTATAAAAGAGTTATATTACACACTTTATACATCACTTACTAATCTGTGATTTTGAATAATAATTGTTTTAAGATATGCGATTCAGATTCTTTTTAATGAATTCTACTTGTACTTAACTTGACAACAAAAACTTAATGCAAGGAAATGATTCTTAAAATTCAGTAGACTTTGCAAAAAGAATGATAAATGACTTTGACCTTGTAAAGCATTTTGAAGATATAAAAGAAGTCTAGATAGATCAATATTATTTTTAAAAGTCCTGTAATTATTTTTTCTAAGGAAAAAGGTTCTGCTGAGGAGAAAAAGTCCTGTTGTTTCAGTGCAGCAGTTTAAAAGTATGCACATTTTTCT
This sequence comes from Caiman crocodilus, assembly GCA_030014935.1. Classification (NCBI taxonomy): domain Eukaryota; kingdom Metazoa; phylum Chordata; order Crocodylia; family Alligatoridae; genus Caiman; species Caiman crocodilus. Next base: position 35,844,719 of record JAGPOW010000261.1, on the reverse strand, counting down.
CAATGTAGCTAATAGCTATACATTCTACATAACATACTGAATTCTGGAATTTCCCTTTGCTTAATGATGCAACCTTTCCCAAGAAGAGAGTCCAGTAATCCACCAGTTTCAGTTTCCCAACACTGCTATACCATTATTAATACAGCTTTTATGTTTTGATTTTAAGAGTCAGACACAATTATTGGTCTGTTCTCTGTACATATTCATGTCCCCAAAGTTTATGTAGACAACAGGATAAAGTGTTGATGTTGTATTTATTAACAAAATTTAAAACTTTTCTACTGGATTGTACTCTCTGTTCTTCATAAGGATATTGTTTGGGATAGGGATAGGATGTCTGTTTTGACATTTCAAAGGGACAGTGGTTTGTTTCATCATTTCTTTTTGTTTAGAAGCACTGTCCCATTTTGTTTTGTCAAAACTGATTTGCTGTTTCAGTTTGTTTTAGCGTTTCTCCCATAGGCTATAATGGGGAATCATGAAAATGCCTAAAATGTTGTCATCTCTTCCCTGATTTGGATACAAATTGCAGGGATAGTAGCTCCTTCTGAGGGCATGAAGCCTGAAGGAGATGGGTGCACAGGTTTCTTGGAAACTGCACCTCAAAGTCTTGAAAGCAAAACTTGCCAGCAGCAGCAGCCTCCCATTGTCTGGCATGCAGATCCAGGGGTCCAGACCTCCGGGAGGGCTGCGGGGCTGTGCCGGACTGCTCCCGGGGGTGCAGGCCCCTGGATCTCTGCCGAATGACAAGATGCTGCAACAAAATTTCACACAGCCCTAGTGCTTACCTCCTTGAAGGGGGGCCTAGCAGTGGTGGGTGTGGGGAGTCATCCAGGCAGGGACAAGCCTAAGCCTGCCTTTATCTGCTTATCTCCTAACACCTCGCTTATCTCCTCACATCTCCGACACTTCAGAAAATCTGGTGGCACCCGAAGCTGCCCCGCACTATGGTTGAGAATCACTGGCTTGATACTTTTAATAGTCTTTAATTTCATGATCATGTGCTTTTTTTTTCCCATGAAACTGTTGTATCAGACACCTGCCATGACAACTATTAACAGGTTTAAGTAGAGCAGCAGTATTGTAACTAAAGAAGACATGTTACAGTAAGAGAGCTCTTTATAATATTTGAGAGCTTACTGTATCTGTTTAAACAATTGTGGATGGTGTGACAGGAGACATTATCCAGGTTTTGGTTGGTGGAACTAGCTGTTGACATTTTAAAAGCTCTTTGACAGCTGCTTAAAATCCAGTCTATCTAGGATGCATCTAATCTGTGCAGTATTTTACCATATTTTCTTACATACCCTGTGCACCTGAATAAGCTACACCCCTTGTCTTTGAAAGGTAGAAACAAAGAAAAAAGATATTTCCTTCAAAATACTGGTATTTTATTTTCTCAGAGAAAACACAGGCAACTGCATTTGGGTAGGATGAACAAAACATTGTAGCTTCCCTGTCAACCCCCTGCCTGCAGGATGCAGTAGGTGCTGCTGGTTGAGGCAAAAATACCCAATCCATTTTCTCTTCCTTTCTCTTCTCAAGCTAAGCTGGGTTGGCAGTCAGCAGCACCTTCCAGCTTGTGCAGCATAAGTCTCTGCTGGGGAAAAGATAAAAATGTCCATAGCTTAGGGAACCCGCTTTGCAGCACATGCTGCATTACTTCTCTTTCCCTGGCAGATGTTTCAGCAGCAGAAGCAGCTGTTACCATATTTTCTTGCTTAAAGCAGGGATGTAGCTTGTAGCTGTGTTGGTCTAAAAAGCAGAGGCAGACAAAATTCCATTTGTGGAAAAGTTGCTCTGTGCATATGGAGAATATGTGTAAAGCATGTATCCCAGTTTCCAAGTGCTGGTTTTGTTGGGTTTTTTTGGAAAAGGTTTCAGGTTGTGTGAGAGAAAATGTGATATACTGCACTCTCAAAATAGTATTTAACTCCTTATTATAGCATTTGATTAAATGATCTTCTGAGTTTGATGTCTTTGTTATATCATCTATATCTTATACGTTGCTTTTCATCATTGGATCTCAAAGTGGTTTACAGAGGAGGTATAAACATCATTACCCACAGTGAAAGGTCACAAGATTCAAGGCATAGAAGTCTGTTGCCTTCTCTAAAACCACTGTGCTGTCCAGTGGCAAAGGGCCTTGAACTCTAAACCCAGGTCTTCTGACCCTCGCACCAATTCTTTATCCACTAAACCACACTGCCCCCTAAATAAATCTCCCCTCAGATCTCTCTCAAGATTTTAGCAGAAGTTAGCATTCTGACGTTTCTCGGTGGTTTTTATCTATAGTGTGACTGAACAAAAATCTACTGTGGAAAACGCCCTGAACCATGCAAGACAGGAATTCAGGATTCAGATTGTAGTGGTCCAGCAACATTTTTAGGCTTAAAAACACCATTTTATTTATAATACAATTCATAGGAGTTGCAGTTCACGAATACTCACCTGATTGTTTGTTTGTTTGTTTGTTTGTTTTTTTACTGCTTATTCCAGAAATTTGTGTTGTCAGTGAACTAGAAGATCTCAGCGCCTCAGTAGATATGCAGGATGTGTATACAAAAGTCAAATGTAAAATTGAAAGCTTCAACATTGACCACTACAGGAACAGGTATTTAATAAAATTAATATATTAATTCCATTCCAATGCAAGGGAACTTTTTTCCTAACTAAAAATACTATTTAATTCTTCATAGAGAAAATTCATTGTTGAATACTGTAGAATAAGGCTGAGCAAGATTTTTAAAACAGTGAACATAGGTACCACAGTTTCTCAGAATTAGACTTGTTTGCAAAGGGGGATGCTTCAGCCTCAAGAAAGGGGAAAGAAAAAGCATTTTCTGTGTGGTACCATTGAAAATTAGTATTTGTCAGACCAAATCTTTAGCCATAGTCCAAATATTTAAAATAAATGCTTCAAATACTGGATCATGGTAACTTTAACTCTAAGAAATGATAAATGTCTAATTTTTTATAAGTCCTATTTTGTAAAATTTATTTTAAGGCATCAGGAGAAAATTTCTAACAAAGAAGTATATCTGTGATTGTGGCTGTGGCATAGTAGTATGGGACAAAGCCATGCCCACACAGTAAACTTACTGTCCTGGGCAGCAGGAACTTCAAAAATACTGTAGTGATACTGAAGGGCTGCCATCAGACTGGAAGCAATGTAGTTACATCTGTCTGGTGCTTCAGGCAGGCTAATTAGTACTGCTGAGGGACAGTGCCAAATAGTCTGTCTGCCCATTGTGCTGCATTTTGAAGATTTGGATGGTTTGGGTTTTTTTAACCTTTCCATTCTGGACAGTAGAAAGAAAATTTAGTGAAGCCTCTTAGTCTGCCTTTAGCTGAGATACTGAGAACATTGAGACAGTGTAATAAATAAACAACAAAGGCAGGGGTGGCCAAACTTCTTCACTCTTAAGTTGCAAATCAAAATCTTGACATAGCCAAGAGCCACAGGGCACAGAAATTTTGACATGCATGTTTCCCAGAGTCAGTGATCTGTACATGATGCCCAAGTTCACAACATCATTTCCTGTTAAATGACTTTCTTCAGGAGTTGTATTTAAACTGCCTGGGAAATGCATGCGACTCTTGGGCTGCAGTTTGTCCATCCCTGTCTTAGGATATTTATGAAAAGTAGAGCCTTGAGTCTGAGTTTTCTTTCTTTCATCTGAATTAGAACTATTTGGTTTGCACATATTGTAACAATTACTAATCAGACCTTATGTTTTATATCTAGAAACTTCTGTTTTGGTCCAGTCATGATGTTTTGAGATATGTTTGAGTACATCAGTCGTCTTTCAGCTATTAAAAAGCAAGGGATTTTTCTAGGGATTGTGTGCAAGTCTTAAGGGGAGGTCATTTGCTATGAATAGTCTAAAGTTCCACATTTTCCATGGCAAATTCTTCCATCGTAGCAGTATTATTTGCTGCTAAATTTTATCAAAATATTAAACTATTCCACTCAGAATAATTGTGTTATTGTTTGCACTGTCAAATCCAGTTTACAATTCACAATCATTACAAAGTATGGTTTTACATGGCAAATTCTCTGGATTCAGACCAAAAGCAGAGAACAGATAAGTTGAACATTCTATCTTCCAGGCCAGGGGAAGGCTGGCAGTCAGGACATTTTGAAGGAATATTTCTACATTGCAAAGAAAAGCTTGTGGTGAGATTTCTTTAGTAAAATAAGATGCTTAACAAAATAACTCTGCCTTAAAAATTAAACGATGTAATTTTCTTTGTTCTTGGGCACATTAGGAAAGATGATTACAAGAATTATAGTTCAAAGCAACATATTACGCCTTTATAACCAACTATATTTTTGTGAACAGGTACTAGAAATTTGAAAAGTATTTCAATACACTTCCCCTGCCTTGAGTTTCTTGGTTCTTGTAATCATCATTCTTCATTCTAATCAAGCTTTTTGCTGAAATCACCTGATACATCTATTTTGTGTCTGCAGAATTCTGTTAGACTTTAATTCCATGTATCGCCCTATCTCTCGCTAGATTTTTCTTTCCCGTAAAATTTTCAAATTTAATTTTCTCACATGATTTTCTTTTGGATTCCTTGAATTTGGGAATGGCAGATGAAGGTACACCATAGGCTACATCTCATAGTTTCACAGAGCTAAACAGGTTTCAGCGCAATTTATGATTCTAATTTATTAATTTTTTTTGCTCATAGTGTTTTATTTTTGGCTTTTTTCTCTTCCTGCTTCCCTGTCTCCCACCCCAACGCCCTGTTCATCACCTCAAGCCTCGGGGAAGACTGTTGGTCTCTGGGGCAATATGGAGGTGTATTCCTTTCCTGTACTGACAAGCTGAACAGACGTACCTTACTGGTTCGACCCGTCAGCAAGCAGGACCCTTTCAGTAATTTCTCTGGCTTCTTTCCTTCTGTAAGAAATCATTTTGAAAACATATAATACAGAACTTCCACTAACGGACAGTAGGGCAGAAAAATTGTCATAATTGAAACAAACTTAATTCTTTTCTGTTGGAGTTGTTGTAGCCATTGATGGTCCAGCACTTACATGAGAGAGATCTTTTTTAATTCTATCAGCTATTGCAGTGGTTCCCAACCTTTTTAGACTGTGGACCAGAAGTGACCACAGACTAGCAAAATACAAACAAAGTGTGGACTGACAGTATAAAAATAGTGTTGGCTGTGGGTCCATAGTATACGGTCACTTCTGGACTTCCAGTATTGCAGCCAACCCTCCTGCAGACTTGCAGCCAACCCTTCATTGTCTGGTACCAGACCGCGGCCTGAAAGTTGGGAACCTCTGTTCTATTGGGCCAGTCGAATATTTGGGAGAGGTATTAGACAGGTTTTTGGGCACAAAATATCCTTCATCCAATAAAAGATATTACAAAAAACTCCTTGCTTCCCCCTTTTTTGTCATTTATACTTTCTCTGCACTGAATATTTCTATTACATTATCTGTTTTACTTCCCCCTTTCCCTTTAGTAAGAATTGTCAAATTTCTGCCTGAGCTTGGGAAGGAAAGTCCTTTGGCTTCCTCTGAAATGTATACTAGTGTCACTTGGCAAAGTAGCAAAGCTAATATGCTTCCTTTAGACTGCCTATGTCCTGATCTCACAAAACAGTTAAGCAGGTGTGACGTCCTTTTGAAATCAGAGCTTTCTCGCTTTATGGAAAAATGTGTGGAACTGATTGCAGAATATGGACCCAAATATGTGAGCAAAACAAATATTTAACATTGCACTTTGTGAAAGGTGCCTCAAGTGAATAGATAGGCACATTTACTTTATGCCTAAATCCCATTTTTATATTACATATTATTTGTAATTCAATTATTCATATAAACTGATTACAATAAATATCTCATTTTTAGTATCGTTTGAACATTACAATATTTTCAACCACCAAGGAGTATAAATTTTGCTTCCCTTTAATAACGCCCTTTTTATTGGATCAGACTAAATCATAAATAGGTGAGAATATAGGTCTGAATATAATTCCAGAAAGCATGAAAAAGTCCAAAGTGTTTTAAGCTGTGGAAAGAAGGAGAAGGGCTATCATTAGGCCAGTTATTCCCTGTTTACTTTTAAATAAAAGTGGCCTGATTTCTAAAATGCCATGCAAGCATTCACAGAAAGAAATAATTTTTAAAAATATATTCATTCAGGTACAAATTTGCCACCAGTTCCATTCAAAATCATGAGAGTTGAGAAACCTAAGTACATTAAAATATTGGGCATTTTATCTTGCAGCAGTGAGCAATGACATAGAATCTTTTCAGGTTAGTGGAAGTTCTGTTCCATTCTGATTTATTTTATATCATAAATATGTCAATGTGATACATTCTCTTATTTGTTTTAGTTGTTTTAATTTTTCTAATAAGAATGATATCTAACTTACTAATTTGTTTTAAATCATTTTATCATATGTTCTTTCAACTTTTCAACACTTAAAATATTCATCACATCTATGTAAGGAGGCCTAGTACCTGCATTTATAAAAATAAATAAATAAATAAAGTAACGTTTGGAAATAAATCTTAAAACATTGAAAGAAGCATCTGTTTGCAAACTGCAGTTGCCATACTTGTGCTTGAGTAATTAAAGACAATATGAATACAGTGGTGTAGGTTTCTATCAAAATGAATGTGTGTTTTCTTTCAATTGCTTTCCTAAATTAATTAAGAACATTACATTTATTCTACTGGTTTATTTTAAAATTCTCAATTTTTACTGTAACTCATCCAAAGTCAATTTTCAATCAGAATCTAATGTTTTAATTAATGCCAAAAGAGATTTTCAGGGATAGGGACAGGCATTCAAAAAGCCTGAGCCTTAATTGATTCAATCTTTGCAGGTTAATCTAACCTGGCTAGGCTAAACCAGCTGTGACCATATAGACATCCCCTCTGGACTGAAAAAAATGCAGTCACATTCCTGCAGTGGCTCAGGCTAGAAGCCAGGAGGTGCTAGAGCAGCCCTCCCTTCCCTTCTGTAGTGCTGAGCTGAGTGTATGTGGCCAGGCCCTGGCAAGATGCTCAGACTAGAGAGGGGGCTCTCCCCCACCCAGTCTGAAGTTTAATGGAATAAATTTGGAAAGTATTTTTACATTCATACATTAATTGTTTTAGGGCCTAGGTATATGGAAATTTTCCTTTAACTACTCCAAGATGGTGGAGTCAAACAAGTCAATCCTTCAGGGAATAGTGTTCATTATAAATGTGTTGCAGGACAGACCAAACATACACATGTATTTCACAACTCCAAATAGCTCTGATCCAGAGCACTAGTTGGACCTGCAAAAAGAATAATAAAAAGTGATAATAAGAGCTCTCTAAAATAAAAAGCACGTTAAAGAAGATAATTCTAAGTTTGAAGATACAGGCAAATGTACATTTGGAATGGTTTCAAAAGGGGATGGGGAGCTATTGCTACAGACCACACAGCAGCTGTTATGTTGAAACAGTTACATGTGTACAAGCTGGGAGCAATACATATGTAGCAAAACTGCTATAACTGTAACCCTGGATAAAACAGTGTTAAAGTTGGAGCTGTTTTACTACATTTGTATAGCTCCCTGCCTGTCCATGCATAATTTTTACAACAGAACAGCTGCTGTGTGGTCTGGAGCAACAGCTTCCCCTCCCCTTTCGAAACCTCATCAAATGTATGTTTTTCCATACTCTGTGAGTGAAAAAAATGTTTGTTTGGTAAATTGACTTTCCCAATATAAGGATTATTTTGGATAGCAGGATCTGAGAAATAATTACTTTACCAGACTTTATTTTAAATGAATTATTCAATGTATTGATGAACAGTCAAAAGGAAAGTTAGGTTACATTGGACTTGCTGCTCTAGCACACAGCAGCTGTGGGGATAGTGCTATGCAAACGTATAGTCCATTCTGTGAGGTAGATGTTCCTTCTAAAGAATGCTTTGATGTTTGGAAAGAGATAGTTTAGCAGTTTTAGGTTTTAATTCCATCACAACTGGTCTCTTTACAAGATGTTTAAAATCTCTTTGAAGCAGTTTCATTTTTGTTTTCTTTTTCTTGGAACAGACAACTTCAAAACTTTTAGATGGCTCACACCAACAACATGGATTCCTCTCTCTCACTTATACAAAGGCTGTGACAAAAAATGTCCGGCACAAGTTAATATCAAGAAATGAACGAAGAACTTTTCATAAGTTATCGGAAGGTCTCTCTGATGGTTCTCCTCATTTTCTTCATGAGATCCTTCTTTCTGCTCAGGCATTTGATGTTGTCCTCTGTTTTCCTTTGCTCAATGCAATTGCAAATATATTTCAAGCAAGGCTACCAAGAAGTCAAAAGGAGAAAAGAAAATCACCTGGCCAGCCCATGAGAAGTCACACTTTAACATCTCGCAACTTACCTTTGATTTATATCAACACAGGTGTAATCAGAGTCTTCTTTCCCAAAACTGAGGAAATACAACACACGGGAGGTACTGTACTCTTTATTAGAATGTATTTATGATATGAAATTTTTATCTCCTTCAGCTTCTTTTCTGAAGGTCATCTTTGCTGTAGATGAAGATGTACTGCTTTCATACAGTAATACACAGACAGACACAATATTATTATTAATACTAGATCTCTAAGAGTCTCAGAAAAGGTTATTTTAGAAATTCCTTTTATCTCCACTTTCACCTGTTCTAATAAAAAGTGTTTAGGCATGGGATTGCCTAATATGTTTTCAAGAATTGCATTCAAATAACTTAATCCCTGATTCTTATGTGGTAGACATTTGGGCTAGTACTTGGCCATAGTGAATCCAGCAGTCTCTGTGCTAGTCGAGGAGTGCACTCAAATGGATCCATCTATGAGAAAGGGATTCTTTGGTAATGCATGCTATAGGAAGCTGAATGTTTTGAAAGATGGGATGGATAAAAATTCTTGTGCTCAGTTTAACTTTTGCCTTCTGTCTGGGTACTAAGGGGATTAATACATACCAAAAAGTGCTGTTCAGCCTTCATTATATACACCTTGAGAAACAATGAATAAGTTTGCATTCAGGAGATTTTCAGGGTACTGTACTTACCATACCGTAGTTACCCAACTCTAAGATGACCTTGAATTTAAGATGACTGCCCAGTAATTAAATTCTATACATGGAAAATTATATATTTTTTATAATTTTCCATGCACAGAATCTAATTATTGGAGAGTTGTCTTAAACTCATCTCCTTACCCCCAGCAGTGGCAAGGGGCCAGACACTTGGTCCTTGCCTCTCCTACCTGCCTCTCCATATATACATCCTTGCCATCTGACCCCCCCTTGCCATTTGCCCTCCATTCATGTGCCTTCCCCCACCCCTTACCCCCATGCCTATACCTGCCTCCCCATGCCTATGCCTACATCCTTGCTGACTGTCCTGTCTCCCACTTGCCCCCACCATGTGCTCCCTTGCTTCCTGGACTGTCATTTCTCCTGTGCCTGCCTCCTCCCCCACCCTTACTCCCTGCACCATTTGCCTTCTGAGTGGCTCTGGTTCTGGCTTTGGGCAGTCAGCAGCAGCCCTGGCCACAGCCCAGACTGGCCAGGGAGAAGCAGTGGCAGTAGATCTGGGCTCAAGGAGCCAGAGCTAGAGGGTAAGAAGTGGAAGAATGTAGAGGGGGTGGGAAGAAGGCAAGAGGTCAAGGGTCCAGGTGGCACAGTCTCCCTTGCACTTCCCTACATATCTAACACTGTGGGGTCTCTCCTGTGTATCTTCCACCCTTGTGAGCTGCCCCGTGCTCCCATAAAACTAGGTATTGTGGTTTGAGGCACACCGTGGCTTAGCTCCAGCTTCAGCCTGGCAGTGGTGCTGGTGCTGCTGCTGTTGCTGGAGCTGGGGCCAAAGCCAGATCTGAGCCACCACCTGCTCCATGCCAGTACTTGAATCCAGCTTTAGATAAGGCTGTTTGCTCTATGTTGCTTACGGGAAAAAAAAACTCTTAGATTTGAATATATATGGTATTTAACTCATTGAGGATACTGTAAGTTACTCTGGCTACCAACAGATGTTGTATGTGTGCAGGATAGCTTGTGCCTTTTTTGTCTTATAACAGTAAAGCTGAAGGATTGGTATGTACACCCATCGACCTTCCGATCAAGTTTAGTGAGTGGATGAATGCCCTGCTACTTTTCTGCTTTTGATTCAGAAATGCAGTCCTGGGGCAACCATTCAGACATGTTTCCTGATGTCTTGGGACAAACTGTTAGCACTTCTTATCGTGCAGACCTTTTTAGGTTTTATCCTGGGACAGTAGATGTGTATGTCTGAATTATTGCATGGGTCTTGGGAGAAAATGGTTTCTTTCTGGACAAATGTGAAGTCTGTGTGTAGCCTTTCTCAGACAACTGTGGGTTAGGTAACTGAACTATAGATAATCAGGGTTTGAATTTTTCCTGTGTATTTTTTTTAATCTGTAACCATTTCTTAAACAAAATATGTTTTCCCTCAGCTAGAGAAAATGAATTATTCCCACTGTCAACAATTATACTACTGAAGAATTCTATTACTGGCATAATGATACATTTTACATAAGTCATGTAGGTATGGTTTGTTACCACTATGTACAATAATATGTAATGTAGTCCTATGAGAATAGAGTTTACATTTTCTCATAACCTAACTACAAGAGGTGCAGACAGAGAGAGTTTAATTGGATTAATTTTTTGCCAGCATCCTCTACAATTTTCCAACTGGGAATGGTGAAAAGACAGAGAGATAAAATTAGACTGGTTTTGTTGGCAAGAAAGAGTTATCGTTCTTCAGGGAAGGGAGTCTGGGGCACGCTGTCAAGGAATGTTTTTAAAGAATATGCTTTTGCAGCATCTGTAGCTATGAATTTCATTAAAATTAAATTTATATTAAAAAAACCACTGTCTGCCTGAAAAAAGAGAATAAATAGACTGACCTTGTGCTATCCACATTTTTAAGCATCCGCAAATAGCTGAATTGTCCTGGTTAAGCATGATTAAAGGTAGTAAAAAGATATACATCTTTTAAAGTGGCTGAAAAGAATAAAACTTTACTGACGTTTTATCCCAAAAAATAAGATTTTCTGGAATTTCATCAAAATGAAGGTCTCTGTCACTTCTTTGTTTATAGCCCTTTCCATACTCAAGTATGTTATACAAGGACATACTCTTTGTCCTTGTATAACAAAAGCAAAGGCTTGAATATGGCCAGTATTTCTGGTGTTAGTTCCGCTGTTAGAAAAATGCCATATATCAGAGAGACTACTTGGCCCTTAAGACTTAATTCACCATCTGTTATTTAAAGGAGTTGCTTAATACAGGAGAATTATATCTCATCTTGATTACTCTGGGGTTGGGAGAAAGATGATAACCTCAATTTATTTTCCAGTCATAGGTAAGCAGATGTTCAGATGTTCTTACCCTCTGCTACCCAGCAGGACTACCTTTCTCACAAGGAAAAATGTAAAGTTGTGTTCCTATGTGCAGAAAGAAAAAATAAGTAATGATGAATCCAGCCTGTATTCATGCAGCCATGGCAAGCTTCTATAAGAAACTGCATGACCATTTGTAAAATAACCAAGTTGACAAGTATTAACTTCTCACTAATTTAAAGTAGGCTACAACTTGTTAATGTTAAATGTTGTGGTAGTACCATAATAAAAGTAATCCTTTTTTATAATGGATTAGTGTGTAGTAAACCATCTTAGTGAACAGAGTAGAAGTAGAACTGCAGCTACCTGCAGCTTGTTTTATTGATGTGGTCAATTTCAAGCATTGGCTAAAAACCTACTATTGCTCAATGCTGGAATGAGGCACAAGTTAGAAATATAAAAACAAAGTTAGTAAAAAGTGAGAAATAGCAGTCAATGTAAATAAAGAATTAAATTCAGAAAGCTGATGAAGGAAAGTAAAAACAGAGGAATCCTTAGTTGGCAGGGCTAAAGACAGTAAGAAGTTGTTTTTAAATATAATCGGAGAATAAAAGAAATTCAAGCAATGATATTGGTCATCACTAGACAGACATGGTAAAATTGTTAATAATGTAAAAAGGCTTAAGTACTTTCTATATTAAAAAAGATTAAGTACTTGTATCATATGAGAATGACCAAATACTTTTCAATTAACTAGTAACCAAGGAAGATGTTAGACAATAGAGATAAATGCTCAGGTAACTTGCACTTAAGAGGCCTAAAATAATTGGCTAAAGTGATTGTTGGCTGGATGATGTTTGAGTAAATCTCATATTACCAAGATCAGGCTGATGGTCACATTTAGGATCAGGAAGGAATTTTACTCCATGGTCAAATTGGTATAGCCGGGGGGGAGCGGGGGGTGTTGCTTTCCTCTGGAGGCAGAGACCTGACCCTCTTCCTTGGATCTCTTGTACATTTAATACCCTCACAGTGGTGGGACACTGACTGTCCTCATCTCTGTATCAACCTGTGACTGGTTAGAGTGCTTTTGGGCTAATGACAGAAGTTACACATAAACTGGTTATAAGTGATCAAAAACTGATTTAAACCTGTAGCAGAATAGACATTCAGTGCATATAAACCAGTTCAAAATGGCTGAACCTGGTTTGAGATAAACCTGGTTGAATGTAGTATCAGACTTAACTGATTTGGGTCAAACAAGTATATGCAATGTCTGTCCCAGATTCCTTCCTGGTTTAAATTAAACCAGAGTCCCCCAGCATCCTAGATGCTTTGCAGTCATGTGCTGTCTGCTGGAGCAGAGCTGGGTTGGTCCCATCCCTCTCCTTCCTAGCCAGAGCACTGTCACTGCCCTGGCTGGCTAAGGGACTGCAGGGGCTGCCAGGCTTCCCCTGCTTCCCCCTTCCTCACTAACCCCCACTGATTGTTCAAACAGGGATCCCCCCTCTCACCCCTCTCTCATGGCAGGGACCCCAGCACAGGGACCTGGCATTTGACCATGCCCCCCCCCCCCGCTATCTGCTGCTTAGAGGTATCTGTCTAGGTCTTCAATTACACTGGAACAAAGGGCAGACAGCTAGTGGCTTGCAAATGTACCCTGCAGATGAGAAGAGCTTGAAACTAATGATTAAGTGTTTTCTTTTATAGGGCTTGATGGGCTGAGAAATTTTGTTCTGACAAGCAACCTACTGGCTGCAATCTGTCAGTATTCAAGAGGGGACAGAGAAAGGTATTAGACATGACTGGGTTTGCAGACAGTATGAAGGAACAAGGAGAGGGAGAGGGAGATGGAAAAGTTCAGTATCATCAACAGATGCAGGGTCTGGTAACACCCCTGCCCCTTGAGTAGCAAGCTGGGAAAAGCCTGGGACAGTGCAGGTAGGGTTGGAATTTACACTCATCTCTAATCAGAGCATCCTGCCGGGGCCTGCCCTCCTCCACGCCCCCCCAGCTCAGCATTGTGGAAGAGAAGGAAGGGCTGCTCTAGTACTCCCTGGCTTCTAGCCTGAGCCATTACAGGAATGTACCTGTACTTCTGGAATGAAAAGGGACTGTCTATCTACCAAATTGCTTCAAGCTTTGCAGGTTAGTTTAACCTGCAAAAGCTGAATTAATTCAGGCTTTTTGATTATCTATCCCTAGCCCTGGTGTTTTAGGCAATATGTCTTGTAGTTGTGCACCAGGGTTGGTTGTGTAGTTTTAAAAATAGGTTAGACAAGCACTTGTATGGGATAATTTGCATGAAGGTGATCCTGCCTTGTGCAGGGGGTTGGACCAGATAACCTCCGATGTCCTTTCCAGCCCTGCTTTTCTATGATTCTTTAATACTAGGAGGATTTCAGAAGACTAAGCAAGTACCAACATTCTAGCAATATTAAACAATGGTAAATAGGATGACACAGCTAACTAGAGACCATCAAGCCAAGGCAAGATAATGGAAGAGTAGATAAGGATTCAGTAGAAAACTTTGTAATGGGAATTTAATCAATTATAATCAACATGGTTATGAAGGAAATAGTAGTTGTCAAAGGGGATTCATACGGGAAAAGTAGTTGAACAGGGCTTTTCGTATTCAGGTACGAAGACTGGGTCCAGTAGTACTCATCATTTTCATTAGTCATTTATAAGTAAATATAAAATCACTTCTGTTAACAGATGATGAAAATGGACAATGTTCTAAGTAATAACGAGAATAGCAGAGTCACAGGATATGAACAATTTACCATGGGTTGAAAGGGGAAAGCAATTTATAATATATCCGCTGCTTTGCAGTAAATAACTGTGTGCATGCTCTTTCTCCATGGTAAATGGAAGCTAAAGCATGGCAACTTACCCCTCTTATTAAGACCTGTGCTACCACAGTTTGGCTTCCACTTACCCAGAAAAAGAGCATGTACACGTACAGTTATCCTAGGGGAAGGAGATGCATAGTAAAGTGCCACCCCATCTCATTTCCAGCAAATTGTTTTTCTGTCCATATCCAGGTGTTTGGTAACCTAGGCACACTCAAACACAATGTGTGTTAATACAACCCAAAGCAAAGTAACCCATTCTGGAACAACTAACGTAAGCAATTACTAGAGAATAAGGGATTGCATATTGGAAAGCAGTGATTCTGAAGTCACAATTGGCAAGCAACTTGATATGAACTCCAGGGCTAAGTACAGACAGTCAGAAAGCCCGAAGTTAGTCTAAGCTGCAGCGATTAAACTGAAAAATAACTGGGAACATTTTGATTCAGGAAATGCAACCATATGCCTGCAGTGGCTTACCTAGAAGTCTGGGGGTGCTAGAGCACAGCTCTCTGGCACATAGCCAGCATGGGCTGTATGTTCACTTCCTCTTCCTGCTTCCCCCAAGGTCTCTGGGACTTACAGGCCAGAATCACAGAAACAGGATTCTGCAGGGTTGCTCATCACTTCCTCTTCCTGCTTCCAGGTGCTTCTGGAATTTGTAGTCCACAGTCTCAGCCAGCAGTAAGTTTGAGTGGGGGAAAGGGTGTTTAACCCCCCTCTCTGACCTCAGACCTTAGCCGGGATTTGCCTGGGAGGAGCAGTTCTCCCTCCCCTCCCCCCCAGACTGGGCTGCATCCCCAGCTGGCCTTGGCTCCCCACTGCCTTGTCAGCCAGCCCTCATTGCTCTGGCTAGGAAACAGAAGGGTGGGGCCAGCCCTGCTCTCTGAAGCAGACAACACAGCCCAGCCAAGGGCTAAAAAGCATGCTTAGATGCCGGGGGACTGTGATTTAACTCAAACCAGGATGATGTCTAGGACAGAAGTTTCATTAACCAGTTTAACCCAAATCAGTTAAGTCTAATTAAGTTAGACTTAATTAAGTCTTAACTCAGTTAAGTCTACATTCAACCACATTTATCTTAAACCAGTTTCAGACATTTTGAAACTGGTTTATGTACACTGATTTTCTGTTCTGTTACAGTTTTAAAACAATTTCTGATGACTTACACAGGTTTATGTGCAACTTCTGTCCCTAGCCCTAGTGTGATGCTGTGATCTCAAGGGCTAAGATGATTTTTCAATGAGTAAACAGGACTTACAAGAAGGAGTAGGGGAGGTGACTTTAGCTTTGCACACAGCATTGGTGAAATAGGCCAAGCCATGGGGGATTCTTTGAGTTTAATTCTCCCTAAATTGATGCAGTGGGTATTTAAAAAAACTTGCTTCAATTTAAACTGAGATACACCCCCATGGCGTGTATACAAGGGTCAGGCTTACCTGCCTCTCTGGTGGCACGGAAAGAGGGGGGCAGCACAAACTGCCGGCAAGTTGAGTGGTCCCTGAGCTGCAGGGGGAGACGCACAGTACTTTCCTCCACAGCTGCAGTGGTGCCCCCCAGGCAGCAGCTGCCTGCAGGCATCCAGCCCAGGAAGTCCCAAGGCACCACAGCAGTGGAGGAAAGCACCAGGCCCCCACACAACTCAGGCAGACAGACTCCAGGGAAGGGAAAAAAAAAAGATCAGGCTCCCCACATTTTTTTTTCTTCAGTGGAGTTTGTCTTCATAGGCTGCCATTAGGCTGCCTGCACAGCTCCTGAGCTGCATGGGGCCCAGTGCTTCCCTCCACAGCTACTAAGGTAGCAAACTAAAACACCTGGGACTTGTTTTATTTTGCTGGGTCCCAGAGTCACTTTACATGCAATAAGCCACTGACAGTGTAAACAGCACACCATTAATGGAAAATATGCTGCCAGTAGTGTAAACAGCAATACCATTAAAGCAGTGCAAAAGGGCATTTAAGACACTTTAAAGGCCAATTTTGTGGTGTGTACAAAGGCCCATAGAAACTGCAATACAGTGACCATTTCTGTTGTCCACACTTATAACATGAGAAGTCCTTATTGAAGTCAGATTTTCAGAAAAGTTTGATCTCTTTCTGAAAACAGCAACCTGTGGCAATGTCTCAGGTTGGGTACCCATGGTCACTTGAAAAATTTAGGATTAAGTGTTTTCCACAGAGATGCTCCTTATTTTAGCCCTAGGAATAAGAGTTTTCAATGCAGTTCTTTATCCAGGGGTCTTTAGAAGTCAAAGTAATATAAACCTTCAATGTAACTAGTAATATTGCTGTTAATGGATTTGATCATTCCTTTGAAATTCAATTATTCTATTTTTGCATTTACATGAAACAACCCATTTGAAATGTCCTTTTAAAAAAACTACTGAAAAGTACTTTCAGACACAACCTCTGATCTAAGTGTACTTCTGATTTTATGTTTTTATTATCCTGGTTTCTTTTTCTCCTGTTCCTCAATGAAAGTTTTAGCAAGCTGACTGACTATACAGAGAACATTCCTATGCAGAAACACTGCTGAATTCAAAAAGCAAAGAGAGGGAAAAATAAAGACATACATTTCTATAACCTTTTTATTTCAGCTACAATTATATTAATATTTTTGCAGCAAAACTAGGCAAAATATTTCAAGTTGATAGGATGCCTTCTAAATTTAGAACTATAGCTGCTTTTGAAGGCTTCCACACATTGTAATTCATCTACAAAAAATATTTATATGATATTTTCAGATAATATCCGTATACAAAACAAGGCCTTACACTTCAATGTAGGCATTACAATTAATGTACTATATAGGATTGTGGTGGTCACATTTTCACTAAAAGCTTTCTGGATTAGTTATCTATTAAAAATACATTTGGTTTTTCCTTTCTCATTATTTGTCTTGTCTGTTAATAACAGACCCAACTGAGCATTGAAGTAGCTTAAATAAATTTGGGCAAGTGAGGCATCAGAATGGTGGAACATGGGAACTTGTACTGTGGCAGTGGGAGCCCGTGTCATGGCAGCAGTAGTCTGTATCACAGCAGCATCTCATGTGTGGGGAGGTAAGATTACTACCTTCCCCATCTGCTTTCCAGTACTTGGTAACTCCTCCCTACATACCTCACATCTTAGTCATGCCTCTGCCATTGAGGCCTATTATTCCTTTTAAATAGAGAACAGTGTTGTTTTTCTTTAGGTAAATAAGGTTATGAGGGTAAATGTAATATCTTTTATTAGGCTGACTAAATAATTGGAAAAATTGTTCTTTGCAAGCTTTCAGGTACAAACATACTTCTTCAGGCACAGAGACTCTGCTGTTGTTTTTTGTGGTCTCTTGGATACATGAATGATGCATGTCCCCAGTGGCTGGTGGGGCATGGCTGCGCATGCAGCGGCAGTAAGTGGGAGCTCCTGCAGATGCTGCCAGCACTGCTGGGGGGGACAGCGACTACCCACAGATGCTGCTGGCAGCACTGATGATGAACAGTGGTGATTGCTGACCATCCGCAGACATCGCCAGGGGCAGCAAGTGGTGACCACCCACAGGTGCTGCCAACAGTGTCAGTGGCCCCTTTTCATAGGGGGTGAACTGCCACGCTCTGGGGGTGCCTTTGCACCCACGTGTACCCCCTACACATGACCAGTGCCTGGATGGAATAGAAGCCAATACGTGAAAATCAGGTCTGTGAAAATGCAAATGTGTGGCAGTAAGGATCAGAGGCCATAAGAAATAATAGGTGTGAGACAGGCAGGTGGAAGGGGGAAAACCTGTGAATGTTGACCTGGTGATAAAATGTACCTTGTAAAATGTAGAGAGGTTGCCTGCAGGTTATAATGTGCCATAAATCCAATGTCTGGATTTAGTTCATGATTTTTTATATACACTAGATTTATGAAGTTAAGTTCATAGGTTCATCTATGAAAGGTATTTTGTAAATTCCCTTTGAGGATTAGAACTGGAAGACTGAACAAAGAGCGGTTGTCTTGTGAGACGTATGTACCCACAGGTTATTGGGTATTTTTGTCTTTGATAGATTTTTGGTGTGCAATCATTCTAGTATGAAGTTGTTTGGTTTCTTCTACATATTTTCCATCAGGGCACATAGTACACTGGATGAGATGCATTATATTTACCCAAAGAACATTGTCTGCCTATGCCCTTAGACCAACACAGCTTTCTTTTATAGCACCTCATTCAGTAGTGCCAGATTTTTTTTGATAGTTGGTACAGATTAGAGAGGAGACTTGATCATTCTACCCAGCAGTGGCCCCAAGTAAACCACAATACTCTGGAAAGGCTCCCTCCTAAACTAGAAGCAGCATAGCCACCTCCACATGATGCTTGATGTAAGTTAATTAGCATTGCTGTGTAACAGTGCTAGTCAGAGAATCAGCAATTCAGCCATAGTCACAGCTTTAAATGTCTTTTCTACATACCTTGAAGTACCATGCATGGCTTGTGAATGCTGAGATGGTGGGGTGGATGGAGTGTCCCACAGGAGCATGGGAGGGGGCGGGGGGGGCTCCCATGTGCTTGGCAGCAGACCCAGAAGTCGAACGGAAGTACTTTCAGTCAGCCTCCGGATCTGCCGCAGATCACGCAGAGGTCCCCCATGCACATGTGCTCCTCAGCAGACCCGGAAGTAAACCAGAACTGCTTCTGAGTATGGCCACAAAAAGTGTCTCTCTGGTTCACCAGTAAATAATCTAAACTGGAGAACCTATTTAAAGAAGCTGAGTGTGGCTTGAGTAGTTCTTTTTACATAAGGCAATCTATTACTTAAATTATTTAGTAAAGTATTTAAACCCTCTTCTAGCAACTTAACATTTAGTTTTCAGAACAAGATACATGGAGTCTGCTGTTGGAAATCTACAGATGGGAAATGGGTTGAAAATGTAGGCCTACAAATGTGTATATTTCTGTGGTTGGGACAGGAAAATTAGTCTGCTTGGTCATATGCCTCATATGTTCTTGGTAGCATCTCAATTGCCACATAGTCCTTCACAGAAGAAGTGCTTTAAATGGCCTAATTTTCAGGGGTCAACAACTTACAGCCTGTAGGGTTGACAACCTAGAGCTCAGGGGTCAACAAACAGTGGATCTGACCTGCAGATGTGGGGCTTTGGCTTCATGCACTTTCTCTGTGCTGCCACTGGGACAAGCACCAGCTGCAGGTGCTCTCCTAGTGACACTGCAGGGGCAAGCTGGGTCTTAATGCCAGCCCACTGGCCCCTGACTTGGGGTTGGGTCATTCTGCCTTGTAGCTGGAAAAAGGGTAGGCACCTGTGACCTAATTCACCTTAACATGATTGCTGAAATAGGGAGTTGCTTCTTTCCTTAAGGGAAGCATGGAAAAGAGGTGTGAGCAATGGTCTGGTTTTTCTTTTCTCAGAAGACCTGTGTTCCTATATGTAATACTGTATGGGCATTTAAAGTAAGCTTTTTCTACATGTGGCTGATATATAAAACATAAAGCAGATGAATTGAAAAATAGAGGTTTCATTGTAGTGATTGTCACAAAAGAGACTTCCCTTCACTGATTATTTTCCAGCAATATATAAAGTAGCACATACTATACTAAACATACAATACATTCTGTCTTAGCCTTTGGGGCCAGGGACAGAAATTACACATAAACTGGTATAAGCGATCAGAACCAGTTAAAACCTGTCACAACAGAAGTTCAGTGCATGTAAACTGCTTTCAAAATGGCCAAAACTGTTTTAAGATAAACCTGGATGAATGTAGTATCAGATTTAACTGATAATTTAGGTTAAATCGGTTTATTGAACTTCTGACCAAGATCCCCTCCAGATTCAAGCTAACTCACAGTTCCACAGCATCCCAGGATGCTTTGCACCTTCCCTGCAACACCTTCTGCCCCCTCACATGGTGGGTGGGCTAGCCTTGGCCCAAGCTGTTTGCTCCAGCTGAGCTGGGAGGCATGCTCTAGTGTCCCCTGGGTTCTGGCCTGGGCCACTGAAGGCATATGGCTGCATTGCCAGAATCAAACGTGCATGTTGGTTGTCTTGCTTATTGGTTACGTATATGTAGTTTAGATTAACCTGCAAAGATTAAATTGATTCAGCCTTGGGCTTTTGACTGTCTGAACTTAGCCAGGGTACGTATTTGTCCTGTCTGCTTTGCAAACTGTGAAGACTGCAACCTTGGCTTGCGATGTGTTTGTTTGATGGTCTCTGTGTTTTGGGCATGTGCTCTGAGAATCTGGTAGTGTTGCTAGCTGAGTAATTGCTGATTGCTGAGTGTGTGCTGCCTGCATGTGGCAAAAGCCCTAACAAGGGGGCAGAGCCAGTCCAGGTCCAGAACAGCACAGAGAGTCCTTGAGTGACCAAGGAGCCAGCAAACAGGGGCAGGGCAAGTAATTTGCAGGTAGTTCAGTGGTCTGTTTGCAGGTCAGTTTGTGCCACCTCCCATTTGAGAGGATAGCCTTTCAACTTGGTGTGAGGAAGCAGGGAAAAAGGAACCCTTTGGGGCCAAGGAACAGTAAACAGGTCAGCTTCCAGGTGAGTTCACTAAGGGAGGTGTGCTTGGAAGAAAAGCAGTAAGAGAAAAGAGGCAGATTAAGAGACTCAGGAAAATGGCTGGAAGCCATCACAGTACCAGAGCCACATTCACTGCCTCTGCTTGCACCCGTGAGGTATCTGTCTAGGCAGGACCACTGACCACTGAGGTTTCCATCCAGGTTCGGGTTGGCTCTGTGGGACTGCAGCTTGCAGATCCCTTCCAGTAATGACCAGGTTGGGGAATGCCTGCAGCGTGAGCAGTGCCTCCTGGTGGTGTGTTTCAGGGTAACAAGCAAGAGAGATACAGGAAGTGGTGAGGTTCCAAAGCATCCTCCTCCATGAATTCATCAATTTGAAGCTGGAAGAGACTTTCAGGACTGTGGAGGAAGAACTGCCAGAGGCAGTGCTAGAGAAGGGAAAAGACATGAACTACCATGGAAGTGGAAATTGGAACCTTGTAACCTCTGGCAGCAAGCAGAAATCTTCATCTTCACCTGCAGCAGTTCATCTGGAGAACAGATATGGAGCCCTAGCAACTGAGGCCAAGGAGCATTTTCCATTGGTGGAGGAGGACAAGCTAGGCCTACTCTAAGTGGAAAGGATTGAGGCCACCAAGAAGAAGCAACAGGGAGTGGTGGTTGGAGACTCCCTTCTGTGGGGAATGGAAAGGTCCACCTGCCAACCTGACCCTTTGTCTCAGGAAGCCTGCTGCTTCCCCAGAGCCCATATCCAAGATGTCATGGAAGGATGACCAAGACTCATCCGGCCTTCTGACTAGTACCCCATGATGCTCATCCATGTGGGCACCAATGATACTACCAGGGGAGACCCTGATCAAATCAGAAGTGCTCTGGGTGAATGGGACTGGGGCTCAGGTGGTATATTCTTTGATCTTTCTGGTCAAGGGAAAGGGTCTGGGCAGGAGCAAGTGCATCCTGCAAATCAATGCATGGCTGCACAGGTTATATCACCAGCAAGACTTTGGCTGCTTTGATTATGAGATGATGTTCCAAGAAGAAGGATTGTTAGGAAGAAATGGGATCCACCTGATGAAGAGAGAGAAGAGCATCTTCACTGACATGCTCATTAACCTAGTGAGGAAGGCTTTGAGCTGGATTTGTGGGGGATGGAGGCCAAAGCCCTGTGAGGAAGTGAGTGAACTGGAGGAAGAACAAGCAGGAGGGGGCCACAGGGGAAGTGTTCTCATGCTTCCTGAGAAATTATGGCAATCAACTACTTACCTTAAGTGCCTGTACAAGGATTCACGGAGCCTGGGAAACAGGAAGGAAGAATGCAAAGTCCTTGCACAGTCACAGAACTATGGCATGACTGGAATAAGAGAGACTCAGTGGGATAGTTTGCATGAGTGGAGCCCTGTCATGGATGGGTATAAACTGTTCAGAAAAGACAGGCAAGGGAGAAGAGGAGTAGGAGTTGCACTTTATATAGCAGAGCCATATGATTGCTCAGAGCTCCAGAATGACCCTGGAGACAAGTCTGTTTGAAAGTCTATGGGGTAGGGTCAGAGGGTAAAGCAACAAGGATGATGTCGTGGTGGAGGTCTGCTAGACCAGGAGGAAGAAGTAGTGGCTGAGACTTTCTTCAGACAGTTAGCAGAATTTTCCCAATTAATCACAAGCACTGATTCTCATGGCAGAATTCAGTCACCCTGATATGTGATGGAAGGGCAGTAGCGCAGTGTGCAAGCAATCCAGGAAGTTTTTGGAGAGTGTTAGGGACAACCTCCTGCTGCAAGTGTTGGAATAGCCAAACAGGGGCCATGCTGTTCTTGACCTGCTGCTCACAAGCAGGGAAGAATTGCTGGGGAATGTACTAGTAAATAGCAGCTTGGGCAGCAGCAACCATGAGATGATTGCAAAGTCCTGAACTTACGACTGAACAATCCTATTCACTGATACAGGCTGGGAACTGACTGGCTGGGCAGCCAGCCTGCAGAAAAGGACCTGGACACGGTGTTACGGTGTTACGGTGGACAGCTGTAGATGTACCAGCAATGTGTCCTGTTGCCATGAAAGCTAAAGGCATACTAGCCTGTATTGTTAAAAGTTTTGCCAGAAGATCAAGGGAAATGACTATTCCCTTCTATTCAGCACTGGTGAGGCCACATCTGGAGTACTGTGTTCAGTTTTGGGCCCCCACTACAGAAAGGATGTGGACAAATTGGAGAGAGTCCAGTGGAGGGTAACAAAAAGGGTGAGGGGGTTGAGGCACGTGATTTTTGAGGAGAGGCCGAGGGAACTGGGCTTATTTAGTCTAGAGAAGAGAAGACTGAGATAGGAATTAGTAGCAGCCTTCAACTCCCCTAAGGGTAATTCGAAGGAGGATAGAGCTAAACTGTTTTCAGTGGTGGCAGATCACAGAACAAGGAGGTCTCAAGTTGCAGCAAGGGAAATTTAGGTTAGGTATTAGGAAAAATGTTCTCACTAGGAGGGTGGTAAAACACTAGAACAGGTTACCCAGAGAGGTCATGGACTCTCCATCCTTGAAGGTTTTTAAGACCTAACTAGACAAAGCCTTGGGTGGGATGATCTAATTGGGGACTGTCCTAGGGGGTTGGACTAGATGACCTCCTGAGGTCCCTTCCAACCCTAATTTTCTATGATTCTGTGGACAACCAGTGTGAAAAGTTTCCTGTTGTGCCAGTGAGACTGTCCTACAATTTTTATTTCACACCATCCAAGGGTCCAAACCCATACAGTGAAAAAGTAATCTTTTAGCATTTTTTGTAGCTGTTACCTCAGAAGGTATTTCTGCGAGGACAGCTGCAGGATACAAAAAGGTATTTGGAATTCCTTTTGAAAAAAAACACTTTTGAGATAAGATAGCAAGAGTTAGAGCAAGAAGTTACAGATTTAAGACACATGGTAAAACTTTATTGAGCCAGCTAGGCTGCAATAACTTCTTTGCTGTGTCCTGGTATTGCCAACAATTTCACAGGATTCCTTGTACAAGTGTTACTCTTTTGCAATAAAGTATTTGCAGTACTCAGTCCTGTGCACCCCCGCTGATCTTGAGATTTTTAATAACAGTCTCTTCTATGTTTCTGTTACGTGCCTCTGTGCATGCTTACACTTAAAACATGCATGTGTGTTTTCTCTCTTTTTAGTTGTAGCCAATCAAGCAATAAAAGAAGACACTTTAGTTCTCAAGATTGGCTCTGTTTCTATGGCTCCCCAGGCTGACAACCCTCTTAGCAGAGCTGTTCTCCGAAAAGACATTTACCAGTAAGTATTTTTCTTATATCCAAACTCACAGATATTTCATTTGAGGGGAAGTTAATTGATCAATAAAACTTGGATGCGTGCAGCCTGTAAAAATACTTTTCATTTACAGTCTTTTGATATTGAAGACCAGGTTTTTCTGATTTTCTTCACTTGCAGGCTTTCAAATCCATTTAGACAAATAAGTACTTCTGTGAAGTGTTGATGAATAACAGAATTTAAATGTCAAGTCATTATGAAACTAAAGATCACAGATGAAAGCATTTTAAAAGACTTTCTTTTATTCAGCTAAAACTCACATCACTCAGTAATAAAAGGGACTTTTTATGACTACCATAGCTCTGACTAGCTATATAATATGAAAGAGATAAATGATAATAATGTAAATGGTATGCCCATATTCAAAATGTAGGACTGTTGATGTCATGTGGATCAAAGCTGTAAGGGAAAGAAAACTTCTAAGGAGCTATTTCACAGTAAACACATTTTCTGTAAAATATCATGCTCTGGATTGTGTCATTAAGTATGTGCAAACCACACTAATCGTGTGTAGGCAGCAAAACTGGTGAACATATGTAATCAACATGATAAAAGTTAATATATGATCCTTACTAGAGCTGGCACTCTTGCCAGACATAAAAGTATGGCTGCAAATAATACCAAGTGAGAAAAGTCACAGAAATACAGATGAACAAGTGTCTTGTACTTCCTTTTGGTCTGTTTTTCAGATGTGGCAATATTTTTTTTAAAAAGTACTTCATAGTGCTTTTCAATAGAAGTTACAAACATCAAAATGCTTTCCCAGCAAGTAAAACATTTACTGTCTAGAAAATGACAGCAATTTTACTTTCTGTCAAGCATAGGAATTTTTAGGATGGCAGGGAGACCATGAAATATCTCCAGTTTCTCATCTCTTCTCTTCTGTTATTAGAAGTTATATTAAATACTTTTTCTCCAAATGCTGTCAAAATTCCATTTTGAAGTATTTAAATTATTCCATTCCCTCATATATTTATGCTTAATAGCTGATCCGTTATTTTAAGTGAGCTCTCTGTCACTTATCACATTAATATCTCTTCTATGAAAGTTCCCTGTTTCTTGGCACTAGTGACTGTTATGGACAAGGAGATTGAGATCCAAACTGGCACCTCTGCTCACAGATCTCTTTCTCGCTTGCCCTGGCTTGTGTTTCCATAGGTCCTCCACTTTCACGGTGGGAAGAACCCCTAGTGTTCCCTGTTCTGTGAGAGCAAAGATGAAAGTACGTCCTGAAGTCCTCTTCCCACCTAAAACCAACTTCCCCCTGGCCTTTTTTCTTAAACTTGAACCTACAAGGTCTAGCCACTATACTGCTGTCATCAGGGCTGTTGTTTAGGGCAACTGTGTGGCTGTATTTTGCAGAAACATTGAAGGACTCAGTGAGCCAAATACTCACTGAGGTAAATGAATATAAATCCACTGAAGTTAATTAAAGCTATGCTAATTTACACTATCTGATAATCTAGTCTTTGCGTCTGTGAATGCTAATTCTTGAGTGCATGTTCCAAGCAAGTGGTCATTTTTTCAATCAGTTTTTCCAACCTTTTCTGTTATCTTGACTGTTTTTTAAAGCAGTAGACTAGTCTTTTAGCAACACGTGTTTGGTTCTCCTGGTTCTATAGCCCAGAATGTTGTCTTTTGTTTTGTAACACTTTTAAATGTTGGTTGGTTGTTTTTTAGCAGTGCTGACAAGAAAAGTATCTAGATAGGGTAAAAAGAAGTGTTAGTTCATAAATATCTTCCATCTTTCTGTCACTGGTCTCATCTTTTGCGCTTCAGTGTTGCATTCCTTTGTTCTATAACATACTCTTCAGCAGATACTACTATCTGCAGTAGTTTTTCTGTATATACTTCATTGCTTGTCAGTCCTATTTCACAATATATCTCAAAGACAAATCTCTCTCTGTCTCTTCCTCCTCTCCTTTCCCCTCCATTGAATCATGCAATTATATTATTTTCAACAATTATAAAAATCATTTTGGGACCTAATGTACCTGAAGGCCTTTTTATAAAATTGTATTATTTGAGACTGCAATCCTTTAGTTATTGGGGGAGGGGAGAGGTTAATGTTCTGAGAGAGACTCAGCAAATTTAATTGCATCAGTAATGGTAAAATTCTATCTCAATGCTAAAGTATTAAGCTCTTTGCTTTTTCTAACTGGGATTTGTCTGTGGTTGCAAGCATAATGTAGTTTTAGAAACTTAATGGATGAGGTCTACTTAGTCCTCATTCAGCAATGGCTATTAGTAAAGAAGTAGAATTCCAGGAAGTCACTTTAAAACCCTTGACAATGCAAAGATTTTGTGTAATTAGGGCAGGGGACAAAATCCACAATCTGGAAGAGAGTAAAGACATTCTTGAAGATATATATTTGGGGTCAGTCCTCTGTTGCCAAGACCCTAAATTTCCTTTTCTGAAATAAGCTTTTCACTGTCTGGAAGGACCCAAACCTGGGTTGGAAGGATAGTGCCAAAATGGCAACTGTAATTATGGCTAACTAATACAAGTAGGAGTGGTCAAACCAAAAACCTGTACAGTTTAATACATGCATTTTGTTTAGAGGATTGTTAGTAAATACGAATAGAAATATCTGTGATGAACGGAGTTTTAAACGGTAATAAGATATTGATAATACAATATCATAATAATCCCAACATGTCGTCTTCTTTGTAATTCCCCTCCCTGCTCCAATTCCCTGGTTTTAATATAATATAAGAAAATAAATCATTGGCAGAACCACTGACTTTACAGTGTTTCTGAAGCTGGGAAACAGACTTTTAATTTCTGGTGTCTCTTTGGTTCAAACAGTCTTCTGTTTAGGTCTGTGATGCAATCATATGGAATTGGTGCTACTTTTGTTGTATTCCTCAGGAAGAATACTTTTCTCCTCCCATTTAACACTCATACAGGAAAATAGCTTTCTTACTCAGCTTGAAAGGGAAGCTAAATTGGAAAAGGAGTCTTAGAAAAGCATCCCATCCCAAAAGTTTCCATGCCAATATTTTATCAGGTAAGTGTAGGAAGTTGGTAAGAAACATATTGACAGCTAACTCCATATAAGTTTTTAGCATATCAAATGTCAAGACCCTCTCCTCTCTTCTGTTTGTTGTTATGTCTCCTTCTAGCAAACATTATCCCTGGAATGTCTTTTTTCTGTCTTCAGCTCAATAAATGTTGCTGTGGTCACTGTCATATTTCTACAGCAGATCTGAAGCTATAGTCAGTCAGCTCTCTAAGTACCTAGTGGTTACTAGAAGGCACAAGAGAGAAATGAGTATAGAAGTTATGATATTCTGGAGAAATGTGGCTAGTCATCATTACTGTTACATATGTATGTACTTTACAGAATGGCAGGAGTTCTCAAGTGAGACTTCACAAAGGTCCATTTAACATTTTTATTAATTACTTAGATTCAGAAACAGACATTTTCAGAGATTTCATAGATGTTAGGGCTGGAAGGGACCTTGAAGATGATCAAGTCCAGCCCCCTGCCCCAGAGGCAGGAACTCAGCTGGGGTCAAAGGATCTCAGCAAGATAAGAATCCAAAAACTTCTTGAATGAGTCCAGAGTAGGTGACTGCACCACTTTTAGAGGGAGTCTATTCCAAGTCTTGGGGGCTCGGACAGTAAAGAAATTTTTCCTTATTTCCAGTCTAAAACCAGATCTTAGAGGAGTTTATGACTGTTGGTCCTTGTTTTTCCTTGGGGTGATCTGGGGAACAGGCATTCTCCCAGATCTTGAGGTACACCCCTTATATACTTATAAGCAGCCACCAGGTCCCCCCTGTGCCTGAGCTTTTCTGGGCTGAAGAGTCCCATGGCTCTCAGCCTCTCTTCATAAGGCCTATTCTCTTGCCCTCTGATCATGCGCATGGCTGTCCTCTGGCCTCTCTCAAGCTTCTCGACATCCTTCTTGAATTGCAGAGCCCAGAATTGGATGCAGTACTCCAGCTGTAGCCTCGCCAAGACCAACTACAGTGGAAGGATGACATCCTGATATTTACTTGAGGAGCATCTATGGATGCAAGTCAGAGTATTGTTTGCTTTGCCAGCTGTGGTATTGCATTTTTTGGCTCATGTTCACCTTGTGGTCAATCATGACCCCCAAGTCTCTTTCAGCCGTGGTGCTAGCAAGCGTAGCACTAACGATCCTATAAGCATGCTGCAGGTTTTTTCTCCCGAGGTAGAGTGCCTTACATTTATCAATATTGAACATCAGAGCCAATTACCCAGATGTCAGACTGCAGTGAAGCCAAGGCCACAGTTGGCCAATTTTTCCATGAGGAGGTCATGGGACACCAGATCAAAAGCTTTTTTAAAGTCCAGATATATGACACCAATCTCTTCTCTGTTGTCCAGGTGATATGTCACCTGGTCTTAGAAGGAGATGAGATTGGTCAGGCAAGACCTACCCATGACAAACTCATGTTGGCTCAGGATGTTGCCTTCGGACAGCTTATCCAGAAGGGTCTCCTTGATAATTTTCTCCAGAAACTTCCTGGGGATTGAGGTCAAGATGATTGGCCTGTAATTCCTGGGATCTACTTTCTGCCCTTCCTTGAAGATGGGAACCACATTGGCCTTTTTCCAGTCTTCAGGTACTTCACCTGAGCGCCACAAACTTTTGAATATTTTTGCCAATGGTTGGGCTATGACACCTGCCAACTGCTTGAGTGATCTAGGGTGTAATCTGTTAGGACCAGCTGACTTGAAGGTGTCAAGCCTTTCGAGGTGATCCTTTACTAGATCAACACTGATGCTGGGTAAATACGCCCTCACCCTGGCCATCCCTCATCTTGCTAGACCGGGTGGTCCCATTGGACTGCTGAAAGACTGACACAAAGCATTGAGCAAATTGATCTTTTCCTGAGTGTCAGTTATCAGCTGTCCCATTTGGTTCAGCAGGAGTCCAATATTACCCTTGCTTCTTTTCCGACTCCCTACATATCTGAAAAAGGACTTTTTGCTATCCTTGATGTGTGTAGCCAGATGGAGCTCAGTTGCAGCCTTGACTTTCCTGATCCACTACCTACAGGTGTGGACCAGTGCTGAGTACTCCTCCTTGGTGGTACTTTCAGCCTTCTATCCTTTGTAAGCATCTCTTCTGAGGCATAGGAGGTCCTCAAGTTCCTTGCTGACCCAAGGGGGTTGCTGTGGCCTTTTGCTACCCTTCCTCCAAGATGGAATGGCCATCCCTTGTGCTGTCAGGATCACTCCCTTGAGGAGCAACCACTCCTCTTGGACTCTTCTGCCTGTTGAGTCATGGTCCTTTAGTGCCTTGACAACAAGCCTCCTGAGCTTGTCAAAGTCAGCTTTCCTGAAGTCAAGGACTTCTGTATTGCTGACTGACTTGCCGGTTTTGTGATGGATAGTAAAGGTGATCAACTCATGGTCACTGTCACCCAGCTTTCCATCAATTCTTAGGTCACTGACTAAATCATCCCCTCTGGCCACTACTAGGTATCATAGTCATAGTCATAGTCATCTAGGGTCAGAAGGGGCCTAGAGCAGGCCATCTAGTCCAACCCCCGGCCAATGGCAGGAACAAGTGCCAGGGTCACAGGACCCCAGCCAAGTACCTATCTAATCTACTCTTAAAGATGCCCAAGGTAGGAGCAAGAACCACTTCC
>JAGPOW010000261.1:35790068-35814968 GCA_030014935.1 Caiman crocodilus | reverse complement strand
GACATTGGCGGCTCATGTTCATCTTGACATCAACAATGACGCCAAGATCCCATTCCTCCACTGTGCTAGTAAGAGGGGAGCTTCCCAGCCAGTATGTGTGCTGAGGGTTGCTTGTCCCCAGATGCATTACCCTGCACTTGTCCACGTTGACTCCCATCCTGTTCCTGTCCGCCCACTCATGCAGTCAGCCCATCTAGCAACATTTTACCTCTCGTTGGCCCGTAGACTTCTTGGGTCAGGTAGAGCTCATCCACGCACATGAGGAAGCTTTGCGACTGATCAGATTTGGCTGAGTGCTCTTCCCGTGAGATATCCGGGTAGTTAAAGTCTCCCATGACAACCATGTACCGAGAACATGCCATCTCAGCCAGTTCCCTGGCCAATTCCTGGTCCAGCTCATGTTTCTGGTTAGAGGTCTGTAGTAGACTCCTACCATGATGTCCCCTATGCCACATTCCCCATGTATTTTAACCCAGAGAGACTCTAGTCATCCTTCCTGGGTGCCAATGTCAATTTGGAGGGACATGTAGCTGTCCTTGAAATAGAGAGCTACACCCCCACCCCTTTTATCTTCATGATCGCTCCTGTACACGGTATGCATCCCAGGCTAGCCTGGACAGGTACCGCATGCAGTGTGAGTCTGAAAACAATCAAATAGATGCCCCATGCACCACAGGGCCAAAATTGACCAGAGCAGCCACTGTATGCAAGTGAAGTCCTGGATCAGCCAGACCGGGCACCATGGACACTGGTTCCATGCACAAAGGGGATGGTTCATGAGGCTGATCTGCCCTGCAGAGCTGGCCGCACACTATTCTTCCAGCTTGTGGGCCAGTCCCACACCACTTGTCCAGCTCACAGGGCCAGATATATTTGATGCCCCTGATATAGAGAAGTTGGAGAGAATCCAAAGGTGAGTGACAAAGTTGATAAAGGGTTTGGAAAACATGATGTACAAGGAAAGGTTGAGACAACTAGGTACATTTAGTTTAGAGAGAAGAAAATTAAGAGGGGTGGAGGGAGACACGATAGCAGTTTTCAAATACTTGAAAGGCCGCCATGAAGGGAAGGCAGTATAAATGTTTTGCTTTGTGGCAGAGGACAGGAAACAAAACAATGGCTTTAAACTGCAGCAATGCAAATTTAGGTTAAATTTTAGCAAAAACTTCCTGCTCAAAACAGCAGAACAGTGGGACAAGCTGACCAGGGAATCTTGTGCAATCTTGTTAATTGGAGGTTTTTATGAATAGGATGATACTTGAGGTCTCTCGCAACTCAGTAATTCAAAGAATTTTGAGCCTGTCCGGTAGTTTCAGGTTGGGATGCTTCCCCTTGACAATGACTCCAAAAGCAACTGGAAAATAATGCAGTTGATTGACTGATTTTTTTAAAAGGATTTTCATCTCATTTTGGCAGTGAGACTTACTATGTGTTAATAGAATTTGCAATTCTATCACAATCTTGGGACTCAAGCATGACAAGGTTTTAGTACGTTTCCCCAGGTATTTATATTTAATACTTTTTGTTGGAATTTACTAGATACAGCATTAAGCATGGTGAGCACAACTCCATTACATGAAAACAAGAGCAAATAATTTAGATATACTTCACAATTACCTGTCAAATAAGAACTGAAATGTATTGATAGATGTAAAACGTCTGTCTTCTGTAAAGGCAACCAAGAACACCAGGGCTAGAGAGTCACCTTCCATCTGCAAAATGGTCTGGAGAAAATAAAACAACATCTCTTGAAATGGAGCCAGTTCCCCAGAATAACAGGCTCTCCTTCTGTCACTTCTCTAGCCCTTTCCTTTGTTCCTTAATAAATGCATTAACATAAAGATTAAATTAATTTATTAAAATAATCATAGAAGCAGGATTAGCAAGACACCTGATCTTTCACCTTAACAACTTTTCTTTGCCATTCCTTTTCTCTCTGTCTGTTTCACTCCTTTTTTGATTATAAACTGCTTGTACTAGGGAAGTGTGCTTTCCAGTGCGTATATACATGGGTGCTAGTTTTGGGGTGCTTCATCCCAATTTGAGTCTTTGGGTGTTGACACATGTATATTTGGAAGCTTTTCCAAAGGGGAACATTGGCTAAGAGCAGCAGTTATGATGTTCTAATTGTTATGTGTGAATGAACTGAGAACGCGTCAAATGTAGCAAAACCACTCCAATTGTAGCACTGTTTCATCCAAGATTAAAGTTGGAGTGATTTTACTACATTTCAATCATTTTCAGCTCATTCACACATAACAAATAGTATGTAAAAGCTGCTGCACTTTTGAAATGTTCACCTTTTGAAAGAGTTTCAAATGTATGTGTGTTCCTATCCTCTGAGTGCTACCACATTTGTTAACTAAAGGAACCGAGCAAAAAAAGAAAACAGTATTTGAGAGAACACTTCCCTTCCCCCTGGGTGTTTATAATTAATAATGAAGGTATTGTCTGGTCTGAACGATCATAATAGGCCTGAGCTTGGAACTGTTTGTAGTAATGCCTTCCCAGAGGAGACAGTCAGACAGAACTGTGTCTTCAAGACACTGTTACAGAATCCAACATTCTAGTTTCTCCGGCTGATGGGTAGGAAGAATGGAACTCAGGCTCTACCTATTCCATCCATTGCACACCTACTTACAGTAGAGCAGTGGTAAGTATACACCCTTTCCAGCTGGTTTTGTAAGTGGGGCTTGTTGTCTAGCAAAGGTACAAAAGACCAGGACATACTCTAGTCCTAAGTCAGAAGTAAGGACCCATTGTCCAAGATGCTATAAAGCCAATCCTTGAATCAATAGAGTAAAATAATTTGAGGTTTTATAAATATTTTGTGTCGCTCCATTATTTGACCTGCCAAGTCGAGAGAAGAAATACTTATCAGGAACATGGAGAATAGTGATTTTTTGAAGGTGATTGTGGAATGGCCTGCCGTGCAGAGCCATCTACACAGACCTTGATTTGCTCAGGGAATCCCTATTCTTGGAGGATTTTAAGACCTGGCTAGACAAAGTCCTGACTGGGATGATCTAGTTGGGGATGGTCCTGCTTTGAGCAGGGAGTTAGATTAAGATGACCTCCTGAGGTCCCTTCCAACCCAAATTTTCTATAATTCTATGCCATTGGACATTTAGGGCACTTGGGTCAATAAGGATTCACTGGATCTTTGGGCTAGGGACAGAAATTACATATAAACTGGTTTAAGTGATCAGAAACTGGTTTAAACCTGTAACAGAACAGGTTGAATGTAGTATCAGACTTAACTGATTTGGGTCAAACCAGTTTATAGAACTTCTGTCCCAGACCCCTTCCTGGTTTAAGTTAAATCAGGGTCCCGCAGCATCCCAGCATGCTTTTGAAACCGAGGCTGGGCTGGGCTGGGCTGTCTGCTGCAGAGAGCGGGGCTGGCCCCGCCTCTCTCCTTCCTGGCTAAAGCACTATCACTGTTCTGGTTGGCTGAGAAGGGGGTGGGGGACTGCAGGCACAGTCTGCCTGGCTTCTCCCTGCCTCCCACCCCGCCACTGGCTGCTCAAGCAGGGATCCCCCCTTCCTGCCACAACACAGACTGTAGCCTGCATCTGATCACAATCACATTGCCCTCATGCTAGCTAATGTTGAGAGGTGTCTGTGTGTGTGTCCAAGTTCACTGGGACAAAGGCAGACAGAACAGTGTCCACTTAGGGCTCTTTGGAGCCAATCAACAGGTTAGCTGGTAATGTCCCTCCATTCCTTCCCTAGAAAACACTGTTTAAGAAGAGCTTGAACTAATGAGAGAGACTTGTTTTCTTGATGGGCTGATAAAATTTGTGTTATCAGCTCCCTGCTGGCTTGTTTGCCGTCAGTTTGCTGTAGACAGTATGAAGAAGGAGGAAGAGGAAGTAAAAATCTCAGTATCATCAACAAATGCATGAACTCCACACAAGCAGTCCTTCTCCCCCACTCCACTTTGCCTCAGAGTGCTAGCCAGGAGCTGGGGCCTGGCAACTCTTCCATCCCTTGAGCAGTGAGCTGGGAAAAGTCTGGCAAGAGCTGTTTCCCCTCCTCCAGGCACACCCCAGCTGGGGACTGTGCAGGCAGGGTATCAGAGTGGTATCAGAGCATCTTGCCAGGGCCTAGCCACACCCTCCCCCCTCAGCTCAGCAGTGTGGAAGGGAAGCAAGGGCTCACTCTAGTGCCTCCCTGTCTTCTAGCCTGAACCACTGCAGAAATGTTCCTGCATTTCTTGATTCAAAAGTGAATGCCTATCCACTTGCAAATCAGTTCAGGCTCTGCAGGGTAAACTAACTTGCAAAGATTGAATCAATTCAGGCTCGGACTTTTTGAACGTCTGTCCCTAGCTCTAATTGCTCAATGGGACTTTTAACAAATCACTATCCATTCTACAGTCCCACTATTTTCACAGTCTAAGCTTCTCCTTCCTGCTTTATACAGTACTGAGTAGTCCAGCTCCCCCAGCTCCAAGACTGGTTCCAATATGTGAATGTAGATTAGGGTTTTTAAAACAATAAAAACCCATATGTAAAAAGTCCCATAGTCAAGAATAGCTCCATAACATTTTATAATTTTTCTTAAAAACTTATTAACACTTTCTTCCTTTTATACATGGAATATCCCATACACAAATTGTTTTTTATTTTCTGCATTCCCTTTTTTCTCATTTTTTCTGAATGAATAATAATAAAACAATAATATCTTGTTCTTAGATTAAGAATGTATCTTATATCTCCTATATGTTTTTGTTTCAAAGAGTTTATAAATGGTTTTTGTAGCAGTCATGCTGTGACTATAATTAGTTAACAGAATTCCTTTAATTAAAAAGAAATAATATATAACTTTTATCTGCCTTTTCTGATGGTGTTTATGTAAAGGAAAGAAATAGATGGGTTTCTGATGGAAAATAAATACATAGCCAAAAAGCCATATGGAAATATATTCTTGCTTTCAAATGTGGTTTAGAGAAAGAAAAGCATTCTAAAGTTTTGTATCAAGCACATAGATCTTGAACTATATATTCTTCAGCTATATTATATTGATCATTTTTCATACAGCTGTGGTGATAATGATATTAGGGAATCTTACCTGTAACTTGTCAATATGCAGACTTCTGTTTTCTGCCACTTCCTGATGACCTATAGAGTCACCCTTGTGATCTCTTATTTGTCAGTTTTTAAAATCAGTTAATATATTTGAATTCATTATTTTTAATGGTTAGGTATTTGAATACCTGAGTATATTCCACAGAATGCAACCAAGACACAAAGGTTCTCATGTGAAGTCCCTCATCTCATTTTTCTATGAGTTCCAATGTTTGGAATATTTAATTTAAATTGTTGTGTAGGCAAACAAAGAATTTATCAAAGTCTAAAAGAGCATTAAAAAAACAAACTAATGCAGCTACTGATTGAATGCTGGAATACAACAATTTTAAAATACATAGAAAGGGATGTTAGCTAATTGTTAAATTGGACAGATATACTGCAGGATATTAAAAAAGCAAAGCTGTGCTGTCACAGATTCCAGCTTCCCAATTCTTAAGCAATAAAAGTTATGTACAAAGACTAATTTTAGACAATCATTTGTTATTTCGGAGGAATTTACGTGATTTACAGAGTTGAAGTAATTTAAATAAATGAAAGAGAGCTGTTTGTAGTCTTAAATTACTAAAATGGATACTTTATCCTTTTTTTTCTCTGTAGCTCATTTCCTAATTGTAAGCAGAGTTCTAGAATTCATATATAAAGGTTTTCTATTGAGATTTTTTTACGAAATTTCTTTCATAATTTAAATTTCAATTGTAATAGCCCACGTTTTCATTTTACAAACCCTTCAAATATGCCTGCTTTAAAAGTGAGATTAATTAGTTATATTTTTTTTAATCCAGTGAGGTATAAGGATAAGTTAATTTAAATCAAGACAATTAAAAAATATACATTTTTAATACAAAACCCTATTTTTATTTTCTACAAAGATTAACATATACTCCCTCTGAAGTTGTTTTGGAGAAACCAATGTTGCTCTGCTTTTTTGGAGTGTATATTTTCTATACTAACCATTCTATTTCAACCATTTCTCCAATAAAGCATTCAAAAATATGAGATAGCATTATATAGAAGCACGGTTCCTTGTTAGTAATGTCATTTATGAGGCTATTGTAACAGGTATTAATATGAAAACCTCCATGGTCATTAATGATAAAATTCATTTAAAGCTGCTCATTTTATTTCAAACATAGATTGTTAATTATCTAATGCTAAATGCTGTTCAAAATTACAGAATGTATGTTATCAGTGTCTCCTTGTATATGCTACTTTTTAAATAAAAAATGATTGAAATATAAAATTTAAATAATAAAGCTAGACTTTAAAAAAGTGAGTCTTCTGTCTTCCTGTTGTGACTGGAGAAAGTAAAAGAATCTCCAGAAAATGAAAAATACACACACACACACACACACACACACACACACACACACACACACACACACAGACAGCGTTTCTGTCTTTTTGTTTTTGCGGGTGGGAGCGGGAAGGGAGTGGTAGGAGGAGAGTTACATGTATGCCCTTTGTATCTGTTATATATACTTAAGCAGTTGAGTCTGTAGTCTTGATCTGAGGATTTTGATAAAATTGTAAATCTTCTAGCATAAGAAGATTTCTACTGTTTTTTAAGGTATCCAGGTTCTAGCCATTGGTCTAGAGGAAAAGACAATCGGGACCTATAGCATTGCAAAAAAAGTTATTTCATTGCAAGTTTTCAGGCACAAACACCCTTCATCAGGCATTGGAGAAAAGATTGTAGAAGTCTTACCCAAACTTATGCAATCTTTTCTCCAATGCCTGATGAAGGTTTTGTGCCTGAAAGCTTGCAATTAAACAATTTTTTTTACAAAAATCTTGTTGGTCTAATAAAAGATACCATTACTACGAGTCCTGATGGCCTTTTACTGTGTTTTAAGAGATGTAGCAGAACCCCAGAGAACAGACGCTAAGATGATGTTATGTCATTATGTCTCATTATGTCTCCTCAGTCCCTAGCAGCTCAGGTGTAAGTGAAACATTAATTTGCTTAGAATCGCTGTATCATTCTGTTTTGCACCCCAGCCGTGTCTTCTTTGTGTCGCTCTATCCAGATCTGTAGGAAGATCATTAGAGGACAGCTTGATGCTACCTTTTACATTGTCTGTACCAAAGGAGTCCTCCCACAGGTAGATAATAGGGATTTTAGAGGCCTTTGACACCACCGTGGCCTTTTTACTTGTTAGTAAATCCTAATGTTTAATATAAAATCTGTACTCTAATGTTTATTATACCAATAATACTTCTGGTAAGATCCTTCCTGCGAAGATTTTCAACTTCAATGTATTGATATGATACCTATTTTTTGACCCCGGTAATAATCGCCCTTTGAAAGAACACCTGTTCATTGTTTAAAAGTAGTCAACTTGTATGATCTAGAACCAGCTATTTAAAAAAGTAGCTGTTAGAAGTGTCTGTCCAAAATTTGCTTCCTTTGTCCCTATGTTACGCTCATATTTGAATTCTTTAAATCTTCAGATCTTTCATTCAAAGGAAGTAGAAGAAAAATACAGATTAGTTTGAAACTGCAAATGAGAACATTCTGATTGCTCTTACTATCAGTCAGTACATCTACATGTGCGCTTTACTGTGCAGTAGACTAATTAGCTTCACCGTAAAGTGTCACCATCGACACATGCTCTGGCAGGTGCAGGTGTAGACACTGCACCTGGGAGCAGTTTACTGTGGCTCAAACTGCTCCACTGTCTACTGCTTCACCTTTATCACATGCACAGATATACCCATTGAAACATTTTTATAGAGTTTGTACTAGTATAGCATAAAAACGTACGTTATTGATTAATTGTGATGCTGTCTCCCAATCATGCTTATTAAGTACCCAATTTTTTATTAATATTTTGTATTAAAATAAACCCAGATATAAATCCACAAAGGCATAGTGACTGTTAATTAAGGCTTCCATAAGATCCTTACCTTTCTGCCTTTTGACTATATATTATAGATTATTTTCTATAAAAAGGTCTCTCAGCTACGCGTGATCTTACCTACCATATGTTCTTCAAAGCCAAGACAAAATTTAAGATGTTTGGCAGTATGAACTCAGAGGGACCTCGCTTTTTTGATTTTTATTTCTGCCTCTAATACTATTTTAACACAGTTATTTAGTATTTGATATATGGTGTATATAAAGTTTGACACATGCATTTCATATAACTTCAATTTTGAAATCTATAATTTTTATGATGCTGCACTGGGAAGGGGGATATGATTTGTTTTGTATGTACAGCATATGAGGTGCTGTTTAACATAATTATATTTTTTCCATTTCCTGACCAAAAAATGCAGTTTTACTATAGAGAACCCAATTAAAATAAAATCAAAGGATTATTTAAGCTACAATAGGTTTTATTTTAATTTGTTTAAACTTTTTATTTTACATACTGAAATACTCAGTATTTAAATTTTTGTCTTGATATATGTTAACCCTTAGAAGAATACATGCTTATTCTTAATGTACTCTTCTGAGTAGAGTTTTCCAGTTCTCTTCCTCTCCTCAGTGTAACTCCTGCCTCTTTTTCCACTTTTGCTATAGAACTTCTTCAGCCACATATAGCAAAAACAAAAAACAACAACAAATCAAATCTCCTGTCTTCACCTGTTCTTAATAAGGAGTGAAACAACCTACTCAACAACTAGTTATATGAAACTCTTGGTCCCCTTTGCCTTGTCACTACCTTGCCTCTGAAAATACACTTTGTGTTCTATGCCATTTCTTTTATAGCACAGCTCCTGATACACTGTCATTCAGTGGATGAGACTTAAAAAGACACAGGAGATGCTAGAGGGGTTCATGGATGAGAAGTCTTTTCCACCCATGCGTCCAATTCCTCTGTCAGTCATGGTCCATAGGGGTACAAAAAGTCATAATGCTTCTATGTTGATTTTATGGCTGATACTGCCTAGACCAGTGGTTCTCAACCTATTTGCCATAATGGGCCACACTTGCTGCTCTCAATGTGTTATGGGGACTGCACCCACACAATTTACTTCCTATGTATCTATTTTAAAATGTTTTAACAGGATGTCACATGGGCTGCAGCAGCGTGTTGATTGGGCTGCATGTAGCCTGTGGGCCATGGGTTGAGAACCACTGGCCTAGACCCTCTCTTCTGTCTCCATCATTGGTGATAAAAGCAGATGTTTTGAAAGGCACCTAATCCCATACACTCCTTTAAAAATCCCAGCCTAATTCCTCACTTGTATTGCTCTTTCCCACATCTTTCATCATAAATTGTTTTGCCAATTCCAAAATACATCTCCAATGCCTTGGAACTACTTGACATCATTGGGGTCCTGAGTCTTTAATGGTCTGTCCTTTTCTGTTGCTGCTGAGAGCTGACTTCAGGGACCACTAATACTGTCTCATACGTTTAAGAATTCCATCACAAGCACCAACCCAGGTTGTTGTTCCTGAAAAGAGAAAATTTCTAGGGGTGTATGGTTCCCAAAGTCCTTTCTCTGCAGTGTCTTGCTTTCTGCATCCTCTTGCTGCTGGCTGTAGATGCTGATAACAATACTGTAAGTTCCAGTCTTTTGGATCGTTAGTGTGTAGAATATTGTGCAGGGGGGGGGTTTATAAGGGAGAGCTTCATTAATTGGCTCATGGAAATTAACTTCTTTTTTAATGTTTAAATAGAACAGTAGGACTATAGAAGTGATTTGCATTTAATAAACTCCAGTTAGGGGCATATTTTACTTTCCACAAAATATTTCATTGTTTGTCCCCTGGGTTCTTACTGTTGATTTTAAAAATATGTGCTTGATCACTCATTTCAGGATACTTTGCTGTCACATTTAGTTAAAATCGACATCTGAAGATCTTGGCTGAGGTAAATAATTTACTCTAAAATAATTCAGAAAAGCTTTTAAAAGCTTAGTGTTACCATTTTTATATTAACTGTTTGTGAGTAAATATAATTTCCATCATATTTGGTTTCAACATATCTTTTGTTTGTTGAAAACTTTTTCCAATAGTATATAAAGCAGATCTTTCCTTTTTTGTAGTATTCTTAATTATAACAGGCTCTTAAACTCAATATAATATGAGTGCCATGCTTCTGTTACTGGGAGAGCCATACCCTATTTGTAATGAGACATTTGTTAACTTCTGTGTACAGCCTGTGGTTCATTCCATAAATAATTGTGGGTTCTCTGATGTCCTTCACAGGGTTTTCTCTATGACAAATTTATACCACAGTTCTTGAAGTACTTTATGAATGGTTGGATTTTTATGTAAAATTGTTTGGTAAAACCTTTCTGTTCTGAGCACAAGACTTTTCTCAGCATTTCTAGTTTAGTTTGTGGCTAGTTAACTGAATGAAATAATTATATTTAATTTTCTATTTCTATAGAATTTGCTTCTAGTGAAACAGCCATACCATAGGTTAAAAAGGAGCACAAACAAATTAATATGTATCTTGGTATCAATCAAAGCTCCAACAGCAAAATATATTTTATTATAAGTATATTCAACATTTTATTGTAGGTTTTTTGAGTTCCTCACCTTGGTCCCACTGGATTTCAAAAGATAGCTGAGCATATAACTCCTGCACGTTTGAAAATTCCACACTTGAATATTGTTTGTAGCTCAGCTGTTGTTCTCTGTACTGGTATTTAATTGTATTGGTGATATAGTTGCTTACAGCATCTTAGAACATTAGTAAAGATATACTGCAGTGTTTTAGTGCATTTCAGGGATTTTTTTTTTTTTTTTTTACATAAATAGCACATTTCAGGCTTAGAAAGCAAGATTAATGTTTTAAAGACTAAAAAAGGGATATCAACCTTATCTGCCCTCAGGAGCCAGATGAGTGGCTTGGGGCTGTTCTGTGTGCCAGATCACTCACAGATTTCCTCCCTTCTCACCTTTCCCTCTTCCTCTCCCAGCATACCCGATCCAG
Source organism: Caiman crocodilus (assembly GCA_030014935.1). Lineage (NCBI taxonomy): Eukaryota > Metazoa > Chordata > Crocodylia > Alligatoridae > Caiman > Caiman crocodilus. The sequence goes on along the minus strand of JAGPOW010000261.1, from coordinate 35,803,978 downwards.
CAGGTGCTCCAACCAGTCTGGGACCCATGCAGCATGGATCCCAGACTGGCTAGAATCAGAGCTACATGTGATACAGTGTGATGAGAGCGGTCACTATGCTGCATTAAGTGGCTGTCCTGGCTGGACTGCACTACATCTAGTTCCCACCCCACGAACTCTGGGACTGTGCTGCATGTGGCACCTACTCTAACCAGTATGGGACTAGCGCTGCATGCAGGACCTGTGAGCGTATGTTTGACATCCCTGGACTAAACTTTTAGTTCTCAGAGAGTTTTAGTATAACAAAGGGGCAGGCAAAATAGAGAATCCGGCCCATGGATGGTCTCCATTTCCCAGCAGCCCTTACCCATGTTGTTGTGACTGGTTTTCATGAAGACCCCAGCAGCAGTAGCACTGTGCACCCTCATCCCACTGATCTGCCCTGCAGATGCCACCTGCAGCCTTCATCACAGTGATCCCTCCTGCAGATAATGCCTGCCCTCACCCCTCTAAGTGGTGCCTGCACCTTCAATCCCCTCATCACTCCCACAGATCCTGTCTGCCCCCTGCCATCCTTCCTGTATATTCTGCCCCAGTAGGCTACAAAAAAGACAGTTCTTAGGCCATGCAGATATCCAAATGAGCTTAATCAGGGTGTATAATGTTGCTTTTTTCACATTTTTGTCAAGTTAATTTTTCATGTGACAAAGCAGCTCAGGTATTTAGCATAGTCAGCTGAGAAGAAAATGTAAGATGGAAGTTTCCCTTGTAAGTGGGTGTTATATATAGTAGGATTGTTCAGCAGAAATTCAGAATAAGAAAGATCATTACTCATGTACAGGTTCAGGCTATTCTGATTCCTAATGACAATTTACAGCCATTGTTTTTCAGAAGTCTCAGCATAATAATACTAGGAATGCTATGGGACCATATGTGACAGAAGAGGCACTTTATTAATATATATATGTGTGTGTGTCTGTAAATCAAAACCTGTGCATATTGTAACTGGTCAGAAATTTAAACAAGCATGTTTTCTTCAGTTGGATTTGGGAGGGTCTGTTTTAATTAATACAGCAGAGAGAATTGTCTGTCCCCTTCTTCTCCATGCAGTGTGCGGTGTATTCTAGCATGTATGTTTTTTCTGGCTTCTTGCACTTTTTGGCTTCTAACAGAAAAGTGGGACACCCAGGTGTCATTCTACCATCACGGTTTCTGTATTTATGGTGTCTGAAAGAGACTGCTTAGATGCATGAAGATTGAAACTATAATCTTAATGGTCACTCTTGGGATATAAAATCATTATTTCTAGCAAGTGAGGATTGCCCAGCACCAGATGGGCCTGAGACTTACCTAAAACCTTTATTTGAAAACATCTTTGGCAGGCTTTTTGTGCATGCTGTGTAATAGTGTTTAAATGATTTAGTATGAAGACTTTGTATTTAAATTTGGCACTCACAAAAGCAGTGGCTTATTCTGTGGCTTCCTGTGGCAGGATGTAGGCTTCTAAGACTATGTTGCATTTACTGCCAAAAACTACCTCAAGAACAGTATTCATAATGATGGAGAGTTGTACTGGCTTTGAGTTCTGCCATTTTTTATCAAGTTATTAACCTTTTCCCTGTGTTTCCCATGTCAAAATATAAAGCTAAACTGCATTTTTCTATAAAAAACACTTCATGTTAACCAGATTGTTCAGATTTGTAACTTTAAAAATGTCCCCTAAAGAGTTTTTAAGCAGCTTAGGGGAGAGGAGGAGATGCATTTGTGCCCATGTGCATTGTTTCCAAAAGTCTGATGGTGTAATATTGTGACCTAAGCCTGTTTAACAGACGTGAAATCAGAAAAGTGGCTAATAATATCTATTGATCTGCAGCAGTAGTACTGTATTTCAAGAAATAGATTATCATTTTGTCCTTAGTCATAAAAACAAAAAATGCCTAATAACTTATATTTGCAAATAATCTAAGTTACAGCATGCTGATAAAGGAGGCAGAGTAGTGGTCTTGTGGAAAAAGTAGAAATGGGAATCAAGAGACTTTGGACTTAATTCCATGGCTTTGTTATTATTTTCCTAAGTATCCTCAGTTGTAAATGGTCTAATTTTCAGAAGTGCTGGATACCTTTAGATGTCTTTGTTTCCCCTTCGTAATCCATAAGTAAAAATATATCACATGGAGGCACTGAGACTAAATTCAGTGTTGAGATATTCTAATTAATATTATTAGCTCATTCCATTAGATATCCTAATGGCCTTGGTCTAATGGTTCTGCCATTAGCTATGCTAATGGAAGGATTATATAGTGTATATTATATGTCTTAATTGGCATCTATGCCAGTATGGAATTTGTTGTTACGTACAAAGTGATACAACAGGTACAACTTTAAGAACAGTAAAAAGGATATAGGAAGATATTTAGGTTGTCAGTAATGACACCAGCTAGAGTCCCCAAAAGGATCACTGGATGCCCCCCTTAAAGGAGATGCCATGATTTCTAAAACTGAAATGTGCTATAAAGAAATTGCATTTACCTTCTTTTGCAGTATTTCCCATTAAGACAAGCTACAGCAAGCTAGGAAATGGGGAAAAAGTCGGATTCCCAGGAAGGTCTTCTACTTAATTAAGATTTTTGAGTTACAAAAGCCCTTCTTTATCTCTCTAATCTTTAACACAGTGAAGTAGTAAAACTATAATGGGAAAAGTATGAACATAAACTTCTCTTCTTCTGATGAAGAAGTACAATTTTTTAGTTCTGAAGAATAGGAAGAGAAGTTTCCAAGTGAAATGCGGTGTGTCCAGTATTTTAATAAACCGGTGCAAAAGAAAACTAACATCTTGATATTTAAGTCCCAGAACACAACTGAAAAGTGAGAGCAGGAGAAGAACTAAACATCTAAAAAAGTGCTGGCCATAAAGAGCATTCCTTCAACAATTAAATGACTACATCTGCTCATCTCACTGAAAAGAACGGAAATATCCCCCTGAATTTAAAAACCTGAAGAGATAGGTCAGAAAGCTTAATTTTTTAAGTGGTGGTACGGGGCACTAGTCACATTACTCAAAGATTGTTCTTTTTTCTCTCAGAAGATGATTTTTCCTAAAGATAACTAAGAAAGTAGAATTATAATTTAGGTATTATTATCTTAAAAAAAAGATCTTGATTCAAAGGCTTTGTTAGCCTCTATCCCTTTTCTAAGCGGTGTATAATCAAGGATCCATGAACTGAAGGCTACAATTCCCTGTAGAGGAGAAAAAACCCTCAAAGCCGAAGCTCTTAAGATCTCAGCAGCTTCTTTTACCAGGTCTCTCTAGGTTGAAATACTGATTCTAGTGATGAAGTCAGTGATAGTTTTCATATTAATTTCACCCTGGTTTCTTACATCTGTGGATCAAACCACTATTTCCATACTAAGCTGGCAAGATGTTCAGTACATTCTGAAGAAGATAATAGTTGAGGTAGCTGATAAAAAAAAAAAAAGATGGAATAACAAAGAAAAATTTTGGACATAAAGAGGCAATCAACCACTTTGAATATGAATGGATTTGAGATATCCATGAAAGAAAAACAGCTTCAGAGGACCATAGGGTTGAAGATTTGGAGAAACAGGTTTAGACAAAGATATTTTACCCAACAGACCTCCATGCAAAAAAAACAAATTGGAGCTAGTTTGGACAGCAAGAGATGACTATAGCAGATTTCAATGGAAATTAATTAATTAATTCAGAAGGTTTTCAAGAATATTCTAAGGGGCAAATTCATATTGATTTTATACCTTCATACCAATCTCATTTTATCTGAGAAAAATCCAATAGGTTGAAATCACGTGTAACTGAATTTCTTTAGGTGAATTTCTTTTGTTGCCACAAGAAATTCACCAAATTATCTCTTAGAAATTCAATTGGGTATGCAGATATTAAACTTTTCCATCTTCTGAACCATTCAGTTGAGTTGTACTCTACCTCCTTTCTTTGTCCCCTTGGGAAGCCTTTGGCTGCAGCAGAAAAGTTCTCAGACTTGAACAAGTGTGAGATTGCCTCATGGACTCACTAATTCTGTGTTCATGATTACATGAGCCATCTCTCTGCCCACTTACAGTTATAACTAGATCAGTTCCTAAAGAAGGATGTAAATGAATCTCTGCAGCTAGAGATGAAAAGGGTGGCAGAACATATGAGCATCTACTTTTCCATAGACCACCCCTTCATAACCAACAAGCTAGAAGGGTCTCAGATGAATCTTGACTGTTAGACCGTTTACAAAGTTATCCTTAGGACTTGACATAGACTTATTTTTCCATAATAATTCCTCCTTGCCTCCTCTTTGTGCCCTCCCCCCCCCTTTTTTTTTTTAAACTGTTCTCTGGAAATCTTACTCCTCCCATTTTTTTATAATGCCAAACAACCCAAAAAAGACTTAAAAATGCATTGGGTGTGAGGTGGTAACTAAGATAATATCTAAGGGAAAAAATCATTTACTCCAATCATATTATAATATCTTGCGATTAAAAAAAGGGTTCCAAAACAAATATTGCCATATAGCTCAGAACATATATGAAAGGCACAGAAACAAATGGATCCATTTCACCTGCTTTTCTTTAGGGTGTGGCACTTACCAGAGTAAAAAGATTTTATGAGTCTTATGATCAGATTTGTAAGATGCCTACATCGTGTCTGGTTCATGTGATTTTTGGATTCTACAGGCTCACAAGCTAGCATCTTTCTAGCAGAAGCCTGCTAGAAATTATGATGTCTTGCTATCTATGTCTTAATCCCTTAAGGTACAGTGTTGCTTCCACTGAAGTCAGCAACGTCATTTCATTAACTTGAATAAGAACTTCAATTGTTGTCTTATAACTTAAGACTCCTGAAGCATATTTCATTCAATATATAGCAAGTCATCACTGCTAATTACATCCCACTGTGAGAATCCTTGAGGTTGAGTAGAAAGCAGAATAGAAAATTTCACTATCCACAACCAAATATCCAACCCACCTTGCATAGATTTTTTTATGCTTACATTTTTTTAGACATAGATTCATTTAAACTCAGAAATACTTTTAAAATCACTTGAGAGGTACTGTATGAACAAAAAATGTTTGCATCATTACTACTAAGTTTTATTGTACATCATTTTGCTTCTATGCTGCATCTCACAGTAGTAGTTCAGTGGGAGAAGCACTGCAAGGGTAGTAGGACAGAAGTACTTAAATAAGAACATTTCAGGAAAGAAGAAATAATCCATCTCATCATTTTTTTTTCTTCTGATATTTGTGTCCTTACTAACATAACATTACTTTAAAAAGTAAGTTGTACTATTCCTCAGTCCAAACTGCTAGTATTCTTTCATTTATATAACTTAAAATTTATCATTTTAGTATTTCTAACTTGACAACTATAACTGCAGTGATTTCAGAAAAAAATGTGAGTCCATATGGCTTGAGTTTGGTTTCTTTACCTTTTATTTAACACATTCATTGTCAAAGATGAGTGCATGTGTCCCTTTGGATTGCTAATAGTGGACCATTTAAATTCATTTTCGTGTTGTACAGTATAGACCATACACTTCTTTGATTATAATCATTTTATTTATAAGAACTGTAAACATATAGCAGGTCTGTACATGTTGCTTAATATATATGCATTATACAGTCTATTTCATGTTAAAATATTTTTCCAGGAGTTCTCTAGTATGTTTTATAGTATTTGACTGATGTCCAGGTATGGGTTTGATAAACTGACACAACAGTGAAAAGAACTCCTGTCCCATGTCAGCTTATCAAACACACTATGGACGATATGTCTTTCATATTGTACACCATACTATTTAAATAAGTTCCCTAACAAAAAACATGAAGCCTGTGTTCAGTGAAACTCAACCTCAATATTTCCAGGTGATTTTATAGAACACCTGAAAAGACTGAGGTATTGTACCACTAAACTATATGAAATGGGCAATTAGTTCAAAATAAAATACAGGATAAAAACAGGTACAGATTCACAAAATTATTTGTCTCAGTCTGTGGTAAGTTGAGTATTTATGCAACGTTTAGGAGAGCCAAAACTGAGTGAGTTCTTCTTGCTGCCAAACAGTATGAAATTTTGAGATAAAATTATTTCCTCCGCAAAACAAAAGATTTAATACTTTTAGTTATGTTCTTGTATTTTGTTTTTTGCCAGTCCTCCCCCAGCATCCCACCCATCTACCCAAGTTTTGCCCTTTACACTGACTCTGTTTAGAGAAAGTATATTTCACTTGTTCCTTGTGGAAATGTTTTGTCATCCAAAAATACCACTCTAACTTTCTTTAGGAACTCTGCATATTTAGCATTTAGACTATCTGTCAGATGAGTATTTGTACTGTTCTCCCCTGCATTTTGATGACTACTTAAAAAATATAGCAGATTCATCAAACTGTCTAAGCATTAAACAATGTAAAAATGACAGACTGATCTCTAAATGTTCATACTCAGGCTATTATTTTTTTGTTCAGGTATTTAAACAGTAAAGCTACAAAGCCATTAAAACAAATAATATCTGTCTGCACATCTGAAAATCTCACTTTAAGTTTCATTATACCCTTTTTGACAGTAACTTTTAATTTAGTATGCATAGTTACTAAACTGTACCTTCTCATCATTGGGGCATTCATCTCTATGTTCCAGATATGGCTCTAGAAGAGAACTGCAGTGCAAAAGTTCTTCTGCTTATTTGTAGGAAATTACTGTACACAGAGCTTTTGGAACAAGGGGCTACTTTTAAATGTCTGGTCACCTCACTGGATATGTAGAGCATTTCCTGCCTGTAGGATTAGAGGAAGGAAGCACAAGGCCAAAGTGTTTGATGTGTGATCTACTGTAATTCCTTTCATGTGTTCAGTGGCTTTTATATGATCAGTGCATTGCTACCATTCTGACCTTGGTGTGGTCCAGTTTATTAACATCTGACCTTCCTAAATGAATATCAAATGAATATTATAGTGGCACCCACCTGGCATCACCACTGTAATTAATGGGGGTTTTATTTGTTTCCTTAGAAATTAGCCTTACTACATCCAAAATTAAAAGTAATTGAAATAATGAAATATTTTCTGTAAATAACAAGCATCTTGAAAGTACTTTTCAGGCTTAAACTTTTGCATTGTTTAACTCTTTTATAAAAAAACAAAACCAATACTTTGTACTCCTATAGTCTCTTCAGACAGAGGATCTCAAAGTACTTTATAAAGAATTAATTAATTAATTAGACATTGCAGCAGAATTTTACATGCATTGACTGTGGATAAAGAGGTTACAGGGTCTCCAAATGCCCAAGTCCATGCTTTTACTAAATAGTATGTGCACTTTCAGACAGGAGGCTATCAACTGGAATAGGCTCCAGAATTGAATCCAGCTCTCCTAATTCTTTGCCCTGTGCAATCACAAGACCATTATTGTCTTTTAAAGCATTATCTATGACAATTATAGGATCATAGAATTGCTGAAAATTAGGGTTGGAAGGGGTCTCAGGAGGTCATCTAGGCCATCCCCAACTATTTCATCCCAGCCAAAGCTTTATCTAGCTGGGTCTTACAAACCTCCAACAATGGAGATTGGTAACTTCTCTAGGTAACCTATTCCAGTGCCTTATTACCGTCCTCATGAGAAAGTTCTTCCTAATATCTAACCTAAACTTCCCTTGCTGCAACTTTAAACCATTGCTCCTTGTTCTGTCATTTGCCCCCACTGAGAACAGTCTAGCTCCATCTTCTTTGGAGCCACCTTTCAGGTATTTGAGAGTTGCTATTAAATCCCCCCTCAATCTTCTCTTCTTCAGACTAAATAAGCCCAAGTCCTTCAGCCTTTCCTCAGAAGTCATGTGCCCCAGCCCCCTCACCATTTTCATTGTCCTCCATGGGACTCTCTCTAGTTTCTTTTCTGTAGTGGAAGGCCACTTCTTTTCTGTAATGATGGGGGGAGCCCAAAACTGGACACAGTGCTCCAATTTGGCCTCACCAGTGCTGAATAGAAGGGAATAATCACTTCCCTTGATCTGCTGGCAACATTCCTACTAATACAGTCCTACTAATACAGTATGCCATTAGCCTTCTTCATAGCAAGGACCCTCTGTTGGCTCTGGTAAAAAAGAAATGCAGTTTGTGAAATAAACATTTACAAATGACTTAAGCTTGATGGTTAATAGAACTAATCGAGAGAAAGGCACAAAGTAGTTAATGATGCTTATATTTAGATCCATTAACCATTTCTAACACACATATTTTCATCTCAATACAATCTCTGAGTAAATGAGGTTTTGCCCAGGTTGTAAATATTTTTGGTTTGGAGGAACACCTTGCATAACAATTGTAGGAATGAATGCATTCTCCCATCTTGGCAAGCATACTACATTGAAACATCCCCTTTAAGAACTGCTTAGCCTTATCATTTCTCAGCACATAAATTTTATTTTCAGTGCTGCTTCCCATGGACAGCTGCTAAGCTATAAATGATTTCAGTTGCCAGTACCTGCCTCCTTTGAATACGGTGTACGGTGGATTGTATTAGAAATTTAATCATGGTGAAATGTCTGAGCTACCTTTTCCTTTGAAATCCTTTGACTCTGACAATTATGTTCATCATAAATTCCTCTGCCATATCTTATCTTGAGACATGAATGTTCCCAAATCTGTTTGCATTTACATATTTCTCTAAATCAGAAATATATGCTTTAAAAGGTACAGCAGTGATTTGAGATGAATTAGTGTTATGTCTCAAAGTGACACCATCAGTTCATTTTTACAAAATGAGCTAGATATAACTCCAGGTTCTACATCAACTCTTCAGTCTTCTCAGCCAATTTCTGTTACTTTTTGCACCCTTTAAAAATGATTTATGTATCATGTTGCAGCATATAAGACCCACACAGAGAGATGGGAAGATCAGCATTTGAACAGACAGTAAAGCTGACTCTATATAAAGGGCTGTCAAATGTACAAAGTAAAGCCACCTAAAAAGTAGATGAAAAAAAATTTTGTAATCTTTTTCAGATATGGTGACCTTACATTGCTCCTTGCAAAAACCACAGATCAGAATAATTCAAAATCTTTTAAAATTGGTGTCTCTGAGACGTACCCTTTTCTTGTGTCATTTGAGATCTCAGTATTTAATACATTAATTGGCATGTGTATTTGAATCATAAAAATAAAAGCAACCTAGGTTACCTTTTGTATACTATTTATATATGTGTCTTAGACATTTCTATAGGGTTCATTACCATATTACCTTAGCTCGTAAGAGTAAAAAATCTTTAAAATTCTGTTAATTTTGCCTGTCATTTTATACCTTATTATATCACTTGCTACAATATCAGAAAATAACCAGTTTACAAATTACATTAAAGTAATTGAGCTCAAGATTTTCTAGCAGCTGCAGACTTTCCTAGAAATTATTTTAAAATATGTCAGACAGTCATTTCCAATATTCAATATGTCTGAAGATTACAACATTTCAGAAAAATATACCCAAGAGAAATACAAGAAATGTTTGCATACTTGGCAGGGTATTGGCAGTGCTTCCATCTCCTGTTTTAATCTACAGCACATTGCAGGGTGTTTTTGGTTTTGCATCTTTGAATTGTGGGTAAGGCTTGATGTGATTTGGAAGGGGGGAAGAATCCATGGGTAAGTAGTCTCCTGTAAATGTAAGGTACTAGACTCAATGGCCAAGAAGGTTCTTTCATTCTACATAGGAAGTGGATTTCAGTGTTGGTTAGATACTGTTACATACATACATTTGTGATTGGTCAGTCTGTACATTGATACATATAGAGTCATAGAGGCGATGCACACACAGATGTTAGATCATGCATATACAAAGATCTGCCTTGCTTTTACTTGTAAAATTCTAAGATTCACAAAAAAATTCAAAACTGATGCTTCTGCAGATATGATAATACTAATGTACTCTGAAGTTGTGGGGTACATGTTAGTAGTAGTGTATTAAGTTAAGTTATGACTGGATTATAGAGTCCAATTCAATTCTAAATAAAGAACTATTTTTAAAAAGTTTGGCATAATTATTGAGTATAGAACAAAATTTAGGTTAACATTATATATCATACATATAGACCAGTGGTGCTCAAGCTATACCCTGTGGAGCTAATCACCCAGCCCATCACAAGTCCTAATAGTCTAATGAAGGGAGAGCAACTGGGGCAGAAACTCTGGGCACTGCCTTTTGGGAGGGGAAGGGCCATGCCACTGCCATAAGCATTGTAGCAGTCAGGCTTGCCCTATGTATGACAGTTCCACAGGTTCAGAGGCTGCCTGCTACACCTCTAGGGGGAATCCCATGGGCCAGATGACATGACTCACCATGCTGGATTAGGCAGTTGTGTGGGACTGCTCCACAGTCTGGTGCAGGGGAAGTCCATGGACATAATACAGCAGTGAAAATTTGACTTGCCATGCTAGATCCAAACCATGGATGAGACCAGTGTTCTGGCCTCATCTGGCCTGTGAACTGCTCCCATGCCACTCATCTACCCCCAGGGCTGGATGGTTTGGGCCCCACTGCTTTAGACCATAGAAATCATGGAGGATATGATGTCTTCTGTCTGCCACCCTAAATTTTGCCTCATACTCAAGAGTACACTCAATACAAGATCCCACTAGACAAAGATGAATTACCACTCAGTTAGATCTCAATAACACCTGATTGACTCCTGTTGCTGCCCTTAGATGTATTCGTGGTAGCAAATGGTATATTCACAATTCAAACTAGCATTTATCTTCAGTGTCTTGAGTGATGTCCTCCATGAAATTTGTCGTCAGTGCATCAATTCCTTTGATAATCCAAAAATAGAATAGACTACAGTGTCTCTAGCTTTCTTCTGTTGGAGTTTTCATTAAATCTTTATAACTGTAGTTGCCGTTTGAACCTCTCCATTTTTGAGAAACTTTCTGTAACAAATCACTCCTAAGCACTTGACTTGTTCGGCCATGCTATTTATCCTGTTTGTGAACAGAAAAAGGCAAAGGTTGCTGAGTTCCTGGACGCCAGCATGATATTTATCATCATTAGCTTAAAAAAGAATAAAATGTTCTTGATTATGCATGCTAAGAACAATTGGAAGTTAATTTTGTTTATAATTCATTGATGTATATTTCAGTCGCTGCTTTCTATTTATTTTCAACATACTAATTGCAAAAGTAATCCATCTCAGAGTTGATTTATACTTCCATTTAGAGAAGTTATAAACACCGCAAATTGATTGCACAGTTAGAAATGAGAACCTTGAGTATTATCCAGTCTGAATTCAACTAGTAACATTTTACATCAGTTTTAGTAATTTAGAGCATCTATGCACTGCATACAGGTTTGGAAATGGACGATCATAGATACCTTCATGTTTATAGGGGCCCCCTTCCAAGAATGAGGTTTTATTTTGGCATGGGTCCTGTTGATCAAAGCTGAAGCTGAACTCAGGTGCTTCAGTGTGTCCCTTAACTGTTGCTATAGAGTGGGTATCTGGTCTGACTTCAGTTTCCTGTAGAACTTCAGGACACACAGAACTCATGATATATTCAGCTAAATGTGTTGTACAGAGTAATATGGGACCATATATAAGAGCAGATAAGGTGAAATGTAGTTCCAATTGTGAAGATAAATGAACATTACAGATGAAATGGAGCATTAGATGAAAACCAATTTAAGTCTATAAATGCCCCTATCTGCTAGAATGTGAAAACCACTGAACATAAGCTGAAATATAAATTTCATGATATCTTGTTGAAATTAACTTCACAGTTGATGCTTACTACATAAATCGTAAATAACATTTGTGTTTCCTAGAAAAGGGAACTAGGTAAAAATATCTGGGCATACAATGATCAGGTATAATGTGGCGCCAGCAATAGGTAGAGGTTTGGAAGCCTAGATACACCCAGTAAAGAAAAGGAGTTAAAGAAAAGAACATGATTATATTGGAAGAAAAGATGTGGAGCTTTTAATTTGTGGTAGATGTTGCAGCATTAGATCATAACTTACAGGCAGGGCTTGCAAAATCCATTCACCTAGAGTATATTTTTCCCCAGTTAGGATTTGATTATTTTATACAAAAGACTATTTTTCAAAGACACCTTAGTTTTGGAAAATGTTCATCTCCTAAATTGCTAAATTGTAACAAAAATTGTATATAATATACTATAGAAATTAATTTTTTGTTTTTGATTATTTTAACTGATAGTATTTAAACTAAAATTTAGTAAAAGGGCAGGACATTAGCATAGCGTTGAATTTGAATGGTAACACTGAAGTGTAACAAACCTGGGAAATAAATGCAGTTAGAATGTAAAAGATGAGGAATTTCACTGAAGGTTTTAAAAACGACTTCAGTCTAAATGAGATTTCTCTGTTTTTTCTTACTATGTAATCTACAAATGAATATGGTTGAGTAAAAATCTGAGAGAAGCCTTCTAAAGCCTGCCATTCCTTTGTCAGTATTTAGGTAGATTCTAACCAATCAGTCCTCCTTTGGACACATGTTAGTATCATTTGTTGAAACTGGACAATACACTGACTTGTAGTATAGAAAAGTGCATTTGCTTTGGGTACTCTAATTCCATAAGAATGAGAATTACTGAGTTCAGAAATCTACAGGCCCAGCCCTAATTCATCCTTGTTGAGGGGCTCCACAGGAATGACCACTTTAATAGTTACTGCCTTGCTCCAGCTTACCTGAGAGTAGATGTAGTTGCCTTAAATGATGCTAGCAGTATTGGCTTTCTTTGATCCACTCTACCAGTGCATGATTACCTTAATGCACTGGTCATACTCCGTTAATTCCTGCTACTGTTCTCTGTGCCAGCTCCATGTCATCAGTGAATTCCCATACTTCATGGGAGCCTGTACCTACCTATCTTTGCCAGCCTCTTTGGATTGCTAAAAGGAGCCCATCATCTAGCTTCTAATATATGAATATTTCTGTGGATTTGTCTAGATTTGGAAGAGATTGAAATCAGGTTGTGACTGACTAATGGGGTATCTGATCTCAAACTAACAACAAACTTTTCTTTAGTTGTAGTTCCTGTTTGTTCCCTTTAAACTGGTTGAAGATGACCTTGTAGTTTAAAACATAACTTGTGAAAAGGTGTGTATATGTACTTGTGTGTATATGTATATATATACACACACACACATACAATACTAAGTTTAGGCATTACAAGTTTGTGCTCCTTAAGGAAAAATATTTCTGGTTTTATGAATTAAAGTCAAAATTTACATTTAATAATGTAAAGCATCTGCTATATAGCTAATATGATTTAACTCTTACTGGATACGAAATTTCATTATTAAGGGAAATAGAAATGAACAAATATACTTTGCTCATTTGATCTGACTGCATTTGGGGACTACATTAGAGAGTAAATCTTGCACATACTGTTGAACACAATTCTGTAAATTTGAAACACACATAGGGTGTATATATATGTTTAGTAAATTCAAACACATTTAATACATTTAGTGGAAAGTATTACAACACAAAAGTAAGTGATATATAGTGGTAATTAGTCTACATTTTAAAAGTTTAGACTAAGTAATTTTGTTTCTACCACTGAGGAATCAGTATATCAACTTTTGAAGCCACTAGCTGACTCCAGCATTCTAACATTAATAAATGGGTGAAAACCCTTAGCTAGTTATTTGGTAAAAGCTCCACCTGAATGTAGTCACTTCTTATAGCAGTGGGTGAGGAGACAGGAAATTTCTTTCACCACCCACGTCCAGCTCCAGCACCATCTCTGCCTCTCTCACACTACCTTCCTTTCTCTTCTCTGTGTTGTCTCTCAATAGTCCCCCTTGGATGAGGGGGTGGAAAGCAAGCTATCCAAGTTTGCTGATGACACCAAACTGTGGGCTGAGGTGGGGACACCAGAGGAGAGGGAGAGGCTGCAGTG
>JAGPOW010000261.1:35773715-35789968 GCA_030014935.1 Caiman crocodilus | reverse complement strand
GAAGTTGTTCTTGCTCCTACCTTGAGCATCTTTAAGAGTAGATTAGATAGGTACTTGGCTGGGGTCCTGTGACCCTGGCACTCGTTCCTGCCATTGGCAAGGAGTCAGACTAGATGGCCTGCTCTAGGCCCCTTCTGATCCTAGATACTATAATATTAATAATATAGAGATCAACTCTTCATTTCTCATGCCTTTTAACCCTGATTCTCACACAGACCAGGATCCCAGCTTCACTCTCTTATGCATCATTCACCTTCTCTCATAGTACTTTATGCTGGATCAGACCATGGTAGAGGCAAGGGTTGTTTCTCTCCCACATTCAGTCCCCCCAATTCCAATGCTCTTCTATTTTAAACAGCACAGAATATGACTTGTATATTCTTCTCTCTTTGCTTGTTATCATCTAGGCTAGGGAAAGACAGTCAAAAAACCCACGCCTGAATTTATTCAATCTTTGAAGACAAGTCTGACCTGCATAGATTGAACTGATTTGCAAGTGAACAAACATTCACTTATAATTCCAGAAATGCCAGTGGCTCAGGCTAGAAGCTGCAGACTGCTAGAGGGGGGGCCTCCCTTTTGTTCCTCAGCAGCCGCAAAGCTAGAGGGAAGCTGACTTGGGAAGCATGGCCAGACCCTGGCAGGCTGCTAAGTATGATTGTGGAGGGGTTTAAACCCCAATCCTGGCCTGCTGGGACCCTAGTCATTCTGTGCTGGAGTGGGAGGTGGGGAAGCAGTCTTTGCCAGACTTGTCCCTGAGGCCAAACACTGGCTGGGCAGCACCTCAGGAAAGAGGGGGTTAAACTCCCCTGTCTCACCTCTTGGGCATAGGAACCCCAGTCAGGGCCTTCCCGGCTTTCCCCCCTGTTCCTTGATTGCAGGGGGGAGGTCTGGCAAGAGCCAGCTGGCATGGCCCTGACATCTGCCCAGGGCTAGGGCTGGAGCTGCGGGATTGAACTGGGCTGGCCAGCAGGCACTGCACAGGGGCTGGCCTGGGTTGTATCGCAGGGGCCCAGCCTCTGGCTTGGGCTATGGTGCGCAGGCGGCAGCTGGCCAAGCAGTGGGCTACCTGGGCCAACTTGGAGGCACCAGCAGGCCTGGACCCCAGGAATTGCCCACCACAGGGGCTCTCAGCCCCCACTGTGCAGTACCCACCAACTGCAGCTACACCAAAGGCTGTGTGCTAGCCAGATCTAGAGGAGCTCTTCTGCCTCCTTTGCCTCCAGCTGCCACTGCCACACAGCTCTAGGTGGGCAGGTGGAAGATTTAGTCCCAAAGCTTCGTCCCAGTGCATGGAGCTCTGGCTCCAGCTCTGGCCACCTTCCACACGCTCTGTCTGTCTGCACAATGAAAAGCTTCCACCCACCCATGCAGAGCCACACAGCAGTGGCAGTTTTGGACCAGCTCTTGGTGGAGACACATGGGTGCAAGCCTGCCATGCCCCCGAGAGTGGAAGAACCCTGACAGATCCCAATCCTGACCCCCAGTTTGGAGGCAGAAGCTAAGTGGGGCCCATGGTGATAGGGCACTAGTTAGGAGCAGAAGGCAGCTGAGCAGAGCTGAGGAGGGTCACGCCCCCCCAGACCCAACTTAGCTCAACCTCCCAGGGAGCTGCACAAACAGAGTTCTGGGCCCTAGCATGCAAGTTAGCACTGGAGTTCGCTCAGAAGGGCAAGCAGGAGGGGCACAAGGCCCTAGGTGGCAAGCCAGAAGAGAAGGATCAGCATAGCAGTAGCCTGGACTACTACCTGTGCAATGCTGGGGATGCACCACACCCCAAAGATCCCCTCCATGGCTGGAGGTCCCATTCCCCACCCGGCACCCACCGGTACCACTGAGGTCTCCACCCAGATGGAACCCATGGTTCTGGCCTCTACCCAGATGGAGCCCCTGGGGGCTGCTTGGCATGACTACAGGCAGCTGGGATCAGAAGCCATGATGCCTCCCTTTGTGAGGTATACTCACATTGGAGTCTCTGGAGTGTCAGATGGGGAACTCCAGGCTGTGGTGCAGAGTCTGTGTGCCATCAGGGATGGCAAAGAGATTGACTCTTACTACCAGGCTCTTCACCTGAAGAATGGAGAGGGAAGAACAAGGATGGCTGGCAGGATGATGGTGGACAAGAGGAGCTTTCCTGAAGTCCAGCCAAGGGTGGCTTGGAGGAAGGTCATCTCTGGCTCCAAGGCACACTGCACCAGGTTCACCACCCCCCTGGATCTTCACAACAGGTATGAACTTCTCGCAGCATCAGTAGTGCCAGCAGAATTGCCAGCTCCAACACTTGAGGAAGAAAGGCAACCACCCCAAAGAAGAAATACAGTGTGGTTGTCATGGGAGACTCCCTTTTGAGGGGGACAGAAGAAGTGATCTGCCACCCTGACCCCTTAGCCCATGAGGTCTGCTGCCTCCAAGGAGCCCGTATCTGGGATGTAGCTGAGAGGATCCCAAAATTTGTCCGACCTTCCAACCACTATCCCATGCTCATCATCCACGTTGGCACGAGTGACACTGCTCAGAGTAATCCCGCTTGGGTGATGAGTAACTACAGGGTTCTGGGGGCAGGGTTCAAAGGGTTGGAGGTGCAGAAAGTTTTCTCCTCAATCCTTCTGGTTATGGATCATGAGCAGAGGAGGGAGAGATGAATTGAAGAAGTCAGCAGAAGACTGTGGCATTGGTGCCCTTGCAAAGGCTTCAGCTTTGACCTCAGAGAGAGGGGCAGCAATTTGGTGGAAAGGGACAACCCCCACCTCACTCCAATGGGGAAGAAACTTTTCTCGGCCAGAATAGCTGACTTGCTTGACAGGGTTTTAAACTAAGAATGCCAGGGGATGGGCAGACAACCACCTGTGCAAGCCCACAATGTGACAACCACAGAATCAGCAGATCTGGTAACACAAAGGAACTCACTCCTACCCCAGCCCTGTGGCAGGACTCTTCGAGGAAGGTAGGGAAACCTGCGGCTTCTGATGGTAGGATTACCTGCTTGTACACAAATGCTAAGAGCCTGGGAAACAAACAGGAGGAACTAGCCTTTCTGCTAAACAAAAATTAATACAATCCCATATGGATAATGGAGACCTAGTAGAACTCCACCTATGACTGGACCACAGATATAGACGGCTATACCTTGTACAGAAAGGATCGTGTTGCATGAAAGGGCAGGGTTCTTCTCTATGTGAACGGCCAGTATACTTCCCTACAAGCAGAGATTGAGACCCTCTGGGTTCGAATACAGGGAGAACGTGGTGAACTGTAGGAGTCTATTACAGACCTCCTAAGCAGGAGGAAGAGCTTGACCACAGATTCACTAGGGAACTGACAAAGGCCTCACACTCTAGGTGCATGGCTGTCATGGGTGACTTCAACCACCCTGACATCTCATGGGAAGAGCACTCAACCAAATCTTATTGGTCACAAGCATTGATGAGCTGTATTTGACTCAAGAAGTCTACAGGCGAACAAGACATAAAGCGCTGCTGGATCTTTTACTGGCCAAAGAGGATGATCTAGCGAGTGACCTGAGGATCTAAGGGAAGCTTGGAGACGGTGATTACAAGTTGATCAGTTTCTCTGTCCATCATAAAGCTGGCAAATCAGTCAGCAATACAGAAATCCTCAAATTTAGAAAAGCTGACTTTCACAAGGACAGGAGATTGGTTGTCAAGGCCCTGAGAGTCTGTGATTTGACAGGGAGGGGAGTCCACGATGAGTGGTTGCTCCTTAAGGACGCAATCCTAAGAGCACAAGGGAAGTCCATTTCAGCCCATACGAAAGGTAGCATAAGGGCTGAGCGCTCCTCTTGGCTAAATAGGGATCTCATGGACATCCTGTATCTGAAAAGCTAACAAGGGCTGGAAGTCAGGCACCTATATGAGTTGAACTACGAAAGCCAAGGCTGAAACAAAACTCAAACTGGCTATGAGAACCAAAGACAATAAAAAGTCCTTCTTCATATATGTGAGAAACCGAGAAACAAACAAACAAGGGCAACATTGGACCCTTGCTAAACCAAATGGGGCAGCTGACAGCCAACACCCGGGAAGAAGCTAATCTCCTTAACAATTACTTTGCGTCAGTTTTCCACCAGCCCAAGGGGATCACCCTGTCTGACAGGATGCAGGAGTACCAGGGCAAGGGAAAACATATGCCTGTAGTTGGTAAAGATCTTGTGAAAAAACATCTTGAAAGTCTGGACATCCACAAATCAGCTAGCCTGCATGGAATGCACCCAAGAGTGCTAAAAGAGTTGGTCACCATCATAGCACTGCCAGTGCTGAGGATATTTTAGAATGCATGGCACTCAGGAGAGGTTCCTAAAGATTGAAAGAGGGCCAATGCAGTGCCTATCTTCAAGAAAGGGAGGAAGGATGATCCAGGGAACTACAAGCTAATCAGTTTGACTTCAATCCCTGGAAGGATCTTGGAAAAAATCATCATCATCAAAGAAACTATTAACGACACGCTAACAGAAGGCAACGTTGTGAGAGAGAGCCAACATGGCTTCATTGCAGGTAGGTCTTGCCTGACCAACCTTATTTCCTTCTATGACCAGCTGACACATCACCTAAACAGAGAAGAGGTTAATATCATATATTTGGACTTCAAAAAGCCTTTGACCCAGTCTTCTATGATGTCCTCATGGTAAAATTAGAGAGCTGTGGCCTTAACAACCTTATGGACCAGTGGCTGGGAAACTGGCTCCATGGTTGGACCTAGAGAGTGATAGTTGATGGAACCATATCAACACGGTGCATCGTGTTCAGTGGTGTCCCCCAGGGTTCCATACTTGGACCAGTACTCTTTAATATATTTATAAATTATCTAAATTCAGATGTCAGAAGCGGACTGACTTAAGTTTGCTGATAACACCAAATTATGGGGAAGTGTGGTCACAGTAGAGGGTAGGCTGGTGATTCAGGCTGACCTAGACAGACTTGCAAAGTGTGCAGATCAAAACCTGATGGCATTCAACACAGAGAAATGCAAGATGCTCCACCTTGGGAGAAAAAACCCACATCACACTTACAGGCTCAGCAGTGCTACAGTCACTAGCACCATAACTGAAAGAGACGGGGTGGGTACTACAAGAGCCATCAATGTAATGCTGCAGATGGCAAAACAAATAAAACTCTGGCTTACATCTAGCGATGCATCTCAACCAAGACCCAAGAAGTCATCCTCCCACTTTACTTGGCCTCAGTGAGGCCACAGCTGGAGTACTACATCCAATTCTGGGCTGTGCACTTTAGAAAGGATGTGGAGAAGCTTGAGAGAGTCCAGAGGAGAGCCACATGCATAATTAGAGGACAAGAACAAGGACAAGCTCTTATGAAGAGAGGCTTAGGTATAGGACTCTTCAGCCTGGAAAAGTGAAAGTTCAGGGGTGATTTGGTGGCAGCCTATAAGTAGATAAGGGGTTTGCATCAGGAACTGGGAGACTATCTGTTCACCAGGGCACCCTAAGGGAAGACACGGTGTAACAGTCACAAACTCCTACAAGATCGTTTTAGGCTGGACATAAGGAAAAACTTTACCGTCCAAGTCCCCAGAGCCTGGAATAGAGTTCCCCCAGAAGTGGTACAAATTTCTAATCTGGACACTTTTAAGAAACACTTGGATACTTATTTTGCTGGGATCATTTGACCCCATCTAACTTTCTGCCTCTTGGGCAGGGGGCTGGACCCGATAATCTTGTGAGGCCCTTCCAGCCCTAATGTTTATGAAATCTATGAGGCAATGGAGGCAGAAGAGCCCTGTCAGTCTGAGCCAGCACACAGCCTGTGGTGCAGCTGCAGCCAAAGGATACTGCACAGGACAGGGGTGCGGCAGGAGCTGCGAGTCCTTGTAGCGGACAGCTCCTGGGCTTCGTCCCTGCTGGTGCCTCTGAGCTGGTCCAGGCAGCCCACTTCTTGGCCAGCTGCCACCTGTTCCCCATCCAGGACCTGGCCTGGGCTGGCCCCTGTGCATCTGCTGTTAGTAGCACTTGCCAGCTGACTCGGTTCAGCCCCAACCCCGCAGCTGCAGGCAAGGCAGGAAAATGGCAGTGTCATGGTGCCCAGCTCTTGCCATGCCCCCACCCCTGGAATGGGGAGGGGGGCAAATGCCTGATGGGCTGCTTCACCCCCGCCAGGCAGACCTCTGCTGCAGTCCCCCAATGGGAGAGGGAAGGGGGGAATCAACCCCTTTACTGATCCCTTCACCTCAAGGGGCCATAATGGCTGGCATCTGGCCATGCCTGTGCCCCCAGCTAGGGATCAGAGAGGCACAGCCCAGCCCAGGGCTGCAAAGCCTGCTGGGATACTGGAGGATTTTGGTTTAACTTAAACCAGGAAGGGATCTGGACATAAGTTTGATAAATCGGTTTGACTCAAATCAGTTAAGTTTGATACTACATTCAATCAGGTTTATCTTGTACCAGTTTCAAAATGGCTGAAACTGATTGATGTGCACTAGATTTATGTTCTGTTACAAGTTTAAACCAGTTTCTGATCACTAAAACTGGTATGTGTAAATTCTGTCCCTAGTTCTATTGTCCACCTAGTTCTTCCCCCTTTCAGATTTTCTCTGACTTCTGGGTGTCTCATCCTCTCTTTACAGTCTAGCTCATTAATCCTCTGTGTCTTCAACCTCCATATTTACAACTGTCTGACTACTTAGCTGCACATTTCCTCATCATCGCCTCTTTATTCAACTTGCAACTCTCTTTTTTCTCATTAAAAGGTCTATTCATTGGACATAGTTGTCACCAAACCTGGCTTATTATCTGATCGATCTGTTGCTGAGTTTCCCCCTCTCCAACCATCATCTCCCTCTATCAGCATTTTTCAACAGACCTCCTTCCCTTCACCTTGGTATTGAACTTTTCTCTGACTTCCAGTCTCCCAACATTGAAAACTTCCATCTTCTTTTAGCGCTCTTCTTCCTTCTGTTTCCAATTTTTCCATTTGTATGGTAGCTTATTTTCTCTATCATTTTTTCTGTCCTTTTGTTCTTCCTTCCCATGTCCCCAGCCATAGCTCATCGACTTGCTGTGCACCAGCTCGCAAGTTCTGTAACATCTCTGATGGAAATCTTATGACCTGTTTGACTTTCTCCACTACAGATGTTTCTCTTCCTTCAGTTCCATTGTTTTCCCAGTTGAGCTGTTTTACTACAACTTAACTAAACCAGTGCTGTCATTCCCAGCCATAGCCTCAGACTCACTTTTCAAACCCTCTAACCAGGACGCTTGCCTCAGTGACCTACTCCATTTCCTGATCTCCATCAGAGATGCACTCATTTCTTCCCTGACCTCTCTCCATATACTCTCACTCTCATCCCATACAATGCAAGCATAATGTAATCTCTTCAGCCATTTAAAAAGATCATGACCCCACTTACTCCACACCCTTGTCTTCTCTTTTTTCATTTTGAACTCCCTTCTCTTTGGCCTTGACAAGTGCAACTTTTTCTATTCTTGTTGTCCCCCCACTCCCATGAGTTGGAGAAACTTAACTCATAGATCCAGAACTTCTCCAGTGCATTTGTATGTGTGCTGTGTAAGTTATGGTAAGGAAGAGCAGTACAGCACATGTTGCACTCCTCAATTCTAACTCTAAGGGGCTTGCATACCCTACATACTCCAAGAAGCAGAAGTAGCAGTTTAGCTTATGTTTACTGAGCATCATTCTCCTTTTAATGTTCAGTAAAGGCAGGCTGTCACCTTCCAAACGGTCTTTAGTGCTTGCTATTTGAGGCAAATAGATTGCTTGTCCACATTTTATTTAGAAAGGAAAAGATACCAATACAGCCATTGAAATGACAGCTAATATTGATGGTTGTGATTAAAGAATGAAATATATTTTTAATCATTACATAAATTATGTTCTTTTTAAAATGCCACTTTTCCTGGATTATTTAGCATTACAGTTGAGCTGCAAGTGAATAGACTCGATTGTATTACAGTGGGTCTCAGAATTATGCCTATTCAGCAGCATGTAGTAACTGGTTCAACATGAGCTGTTTCTTGTATAAACATACAAAAGGCCTGACCCAGACTAAATCAATTTAAAAAGACAAACATTAAAGCTATATTTCCTGTTACATGCTTAAGGTCTTCTTTGGTTGCTTATGATCTTACTGTATTATTGACCAACTATTGTAATCATTAGTTTATCCTCCTACACCACCTGCTGAACAGTTCAAATGGAATGGTGGAGTTATTTTCGGAAGGGCAAAGTGATTACAATTATAACTCCTACTGTTCATTTCAGCTTTTAAGCAGCTTTTATGCTAGAGGCAAGGAAGTAATATGAATCTTGGCTTACTCTTTTTCCTGATTTCAGTTGCTAGAAGGGTTTCAAAAGCTGCAGACCTCAAAAGGGTGCAAAGTTCATGAAATCTGAATGAATGTTCATTCAAGAAAAGGTCAGTTCTACTAATTTTAACTTATTCTGGTCCTTCCAGGAAACACATTTAATGAACTCAGGGTTGTATACATGTAAATAATAGGCAGAGAAAACTCATGTCTATGTTTATATGTACATAATTAATTTGAAAGTGTGAGGAGCTGTTTTTAACTCAGGATTTAGTTTTAACAATTAAGATCACTTTTAAGAAAAATATTACCATCCACTACTGTATAGTTCTTCGTGTAGTTTCATAGAAGTTCTACAGTTGCATCTCTTTTACAGGTATGATAATGATTATCTTAACTCAGATCACTTTTGTGACATTTTTTCATTGTTGATTTACAAGAGCCATCACTAATCTACTTTTGACACATGCTTTGTGTAGAAAGTTAGACTTTTTGGTCAACAAGAGTAGGATACTGGGCATTTTGTTTTGAGTAGAAGACTTAAAATGGCAATGGCCAAGCAATGCAAGCTAGAAACCCTAGAAAGATAACCCAAATACATATACCCATTTAGAAGAAAGAGCTTAGAAAACTGAAATACTGAGAGATTTCCTAGAACGATTCTATAGGGCAACAAATAAGTACATATTACTGTATGATATGGTGCCACTATGCTATGGTATAAAGGAAGGCAGCCATTGTTTTATATTGTATCCCTGGTGACAACACAACTGGGATATTTAATGTCTCATTGTAACAAAAAGTTATTGAGAAAGAGAAAGCAGAAATTGAAAAAGGATTCATTTATAACCCATGAATGGATTTTTATAAGAACTACATTCATATAGAATGGCTACGGGATGAAAATACTCAGGAGGTTGCAAAAACTTTACAGCCAACATATACTTCAAAGGTTTACATATGAAGGATTACTTTGTCTTGTTATGTGGCACAATATGAGGAGCAGTAGAATACAAGTGAGGGAGAAAAAGTGTAAATTAAATATCAGTATGACAGTGAGTTCTGTTAGGCTATGGAAAAATCTCCTGAGGAAAATAGTACAAACCTTATACATTGTTTAAGATTTTTAGTACTAAATTGTGTGAAAGACTAGAAGAAAATCTACTATAGGATCATTTTGCATTGGCATTGTAATGGACTAGTTGTCGTGAAAGATCTGTCTGTCACCAGATTGTTTGAGTCTTAATAGTAGCCATGAATGTTCATTGTACCTGAAGACAAATGCCAAAAAGTGATAACATTTTTATTACTTATTTATTGAAAAAAGTAAATCATGTAATTCTGCAGGAAAAGGGCCAAATTCACCTCTGTCAGCCCAATAAGGAGTTGCAGAAAACCTAGACATAAATATCCTGCTCCAGAAATCTTGTTGGCCAGGCCATGATTAAACAGAACAAACCCGAAGGAGGCAAAGCTAGATGCATTTTATTCCTTTGCGTGTTGTATGTTATAACAGCACAATTGTGCTTTGGCTGTTATATACCATTAGCTCATTGGGAAGTTGAACATGCCACCTCACAGGCAGACTTCATCTTCACTGATCCCTTTTTCTAGGCTAGGTACAGACAAGTCAAAAAACCTTGAGTATGAATCAATTCAATCTTTGCAGGTTAATCTAAAATATGTAGATTGATCTGATAAGCAAGTGAATAGACTTTTGATTCAGGAGATACAGGTGCATACATGTGGTGGTTCAGGCCAGAAACCAAGGGGGCACTAAAGCATACCTCCCTGCTTGGGTAGAACAGGTAGCTTGAGTCAAAGCAGGCCCACCTGCCCTGCAAGAGGGGGAGTTTGCAGGAGAGGTACAAAGCATTCAGGAATACCATGGAACTGTGAGTTAACTCGACTCTGGAGGGGATCTGGGATAGAAGTTCAGTAAATCTATTTAACCTAAACCAGTTAAGTCTGATACTAGATTCATCCAGGTTTATGTTAAACTGGCTTTGGCCATTTTGAAAGCAGTTTGTGTATTGAACTTCTGGTGTGTTACAGATTTGAATTGGTTTCCAATCACTTATCTAATTTAGATTAGATATTAGGAGGCGCTACTTCACAGTCAGGGCGGCTAGGGCCTGGAATCAGCTTCCAGGTGAAGTGGTACAGGCTCCTAGCCTGGGGTTTCTGTCCCTAGCTCTAGCCCAAGCTTGCTTGATGGTTGGGGAAGATACTTTTCTTTAACTTGCACTATACAAAGGAACATTCCAGAAAACCTTCTACACTTGTTCTCCTTTCTGTCACTGTAGTATTGCAAAAGTATAGTTTTTTTCCTAAAGGTTTTTTTTTTTTCACTTGAATAACAAGAGCCTAAGGAAAATTGTGTGGAGTAAAAGAAAAGAAACTCTTAATATTTGAGGCATACCAAAGGGCAGATTTACAGGGAGTCCCTTTCTGAAACAAATTTGTATACCTTGAATACCTTGTTTTCTGTCTCTTGTTTTTCACTTTAATATCTACATTAGCAGGTATATGCTTTTGGAAGGAAGAACAAATAAAATAAAAAATGACCTTTAACCTAAGCAGGTCAAATGTTCCTTAAGTTTTTAGATCATATACTTGCAGCTGCATGGTACCTTTCGGATGTGAAGTAATGAAAATTAATTTTAGCCAAAACACATTTGTCACTTGATAGTCCTCCAAAAATAGACCATAGGAGCAACAGAAGAAAGAGTATGCCAGAAATAACTTTTTTTACTTTAAATCTTTCTGTAAATTTATGCAAATAAAATGGAGATAAAATAATATTATTATTTGTATTGTAATTATATCCATTTGCATTTTTTGTTTCCATATGTTCTTGGTTGCAAAACAAAATGCAAGTGTTCTGTCTCCTCAGGTAGGGACAGAAGTTATACATAAACCAGTTTAAGTGATCAGAAACTGGTTTAAACCTGTAAAAGAACAGAAGTTCAGTGCACATAAACCAGTTTCAAAAGGACTGAAAGTGGTTTAAGATAAACCTGGTTGAATGTAGTATCAGACTTATTTGGTTCAAAGCTGTTTATGAAACTTTTGTCCCAGACCCCTTCCTCATTTAAGTTAAATCACAGTCCCCCAGCATCCCAGCATGCTCTCTGGGGTGGGCTGTGCTCTCTGTCCAGAGAGCAGGGCTGGCCCCTCCTATCTGCTCTCTAGCCTGAGCAGAGGGAAGGGGGCTTTGTTCGGTTCTGGGAGGGACTCTTCCCCCTCCTCCTCTCCTTCACACCGCCACTGTGAGGCTGGGAGGGGGTTGTCTGCAGAGCTTCCCAGCCCTGGAGGGGGACTCTTCCCCCCCCCCCGTGATACCCCACAGAGTGGGGAAGGGGATGCCAAGTGTGGTGCTGGTGAAGGACTCCTTCTTCTCTTCCTTCCTCTCCCCCACCTCCATGAGCCTAGAATGGGGGCTGTGTGTAGGGTTGCCCAACCCTGGAAGGGAACTCTTCTCCCTGCTCATCATCTGCCCCACTCAGGGAGGGGAGGGGGGTTCTGTTCAGTGCCAATGGGGGGCTCTGCTCCCTCCTCCTCCCCCCATTCCCCGCCGCTGCAGGGCTTAGCTTCCCTGTCACTGAGCTGGGCCCCACCCTACAGCCCATCACAGCCTGGCCCTGCCATGTGCCTGCTTCAGCTGGGACTGAGTGGGACTGGACTGTGGAGGTGGGGCCAGGCCAGGCAGCGCTGCGCAGAGCCCCACCTCCCCACATACAAGCTGGGCCAGGCCAGGCAGCAGTACACAAAGGAGGAGCATGAGAAGGCAGGAGGGGGAAAAGTTCCCTTTCCAGCACCGCGCAGAGCCCCAGCTCCCCACCCTGCAGCAGTAAGGAAGAGGGAAGAGCAGAAAGAGTCTTCCTCTGGGACCAGGCAGCACTGTGTGCCCAGATTGCTCTTGACAGTTGGGGAGCTGCTGGGGTAGGCAGAGTTCTCCCCTCCTCCTCCTGCCACACCACAGGGGTCTGGCCACACTCTCTTTTTTCCCACCCTCTGAACCTTGCAGGCCAAGGTGGGGTTTTAAACCCCTCCTCAGTCTTATTCAGTCCTACCAGGGCCTAGCTGCACACCTTGCTCCTCACCCCCCATCAGCTCAGCTTCCCTGTGAAAGGAAAGGGAGGGTTGTTTTAGCTCCCCTGGGGTTCTGGTCTGAGCCACTGCAGGTATGTGCCTGCATTTCTGGAGTGAAAAGGGAATGTCTACCCACTTGCAAACTGGTTTAGCCTTTTCAGGTTAGACTAATCTCCAAAGATTGAATCAATTCAAGCTTGAGCTTTTTGAATGTCTGTACCCAACCCTTAAAAGTAAGGACTGAAAAATGAGCTTTTTATAATTTCATTGTGGAGAAGGGGAAAGGAATGATATTGCTATGCCAGTTCACTAAATTATCTTACACTGTATTTATTTTTATTAAGAAATCTAAACACACAGACTTAACAGGATGTGTAATTAGTGCTTTTATTTTGATTAATATTTCCCAAAATATATACTTCAGTCTTTATTTGGATTAAACAAGGCAAATAAGATATCATACAACCTAATGTCACTTGCTAATTTGTAATAAAAGTTGCATGTATTTATGAAACTGTGCTTTGCAAGGGAGATAAGTGAAATCATAGTTCTAGATTTAGATTTCTCTGGAGAGAGAGTTGACAAGAGCACTCCTACACTTTGAAAGATCACAGAATATTTTAAATATTGCTGGCCATGTGCAGTATACATATACAATATGTACAGTATACCTTTTAAGTATTTAAAGTCACTACACAGTTGTTCAAAACAATATGTCCCTTGACAGTACGCATAGATACAAATGCTGTATTCATATTTAGGCCACGTACAGACATTAAGTTTCCCTTCTGAGAGAAAAATAACCTGGGAACAACCAGGGTTAAAACACTCCCACATTCTCTTCTATGAGAAGCTACAGTACAGTTCTGTGGCATCCCAGGGTGCCTTGTTCCCTTCTCCCCACTCCCCATGGGACTGTGTGTGGCCTGCTAGACTCTGCCACTTCAGCCAAGCAGAGAGCAAAACGTGTCCTTTGCATTCCCACACTGTGCAGCAGGGAGACATGGGCTGATTCTGAGCAGTCTGGTCAGCCAGTCAGGGCTGCCATGTACACTACTGCCATCTGTCTTCAGGCAGACCAGAGAGTCTACAGAGCACACTGAAATGTATGCACAAGTCCTTAATAACAGTGCAGCAGCAGGACTGCAAATTCTGTTCTTCAGGGACTCGGTGTTCAAATGTCTATTCAGATGTCTCCAGGTAAGTTTTTCTACCAGGAAATCAAACCTGGGAGAATTCTCCCAGATAATTTGAATGTCTGCAGACCCTTAGTTCAGTTTCTAACATTGATTGACTATTTTTGCAATATAATTATTATTAAATGATATTCTTAAATTGCACTGAAGAAAAGGACCTTAAGGCAGGTCATAAGGGCAAGTTTCAAGTACTTGAAAGATTGCCATAAAAAGAAGAGAAAAATATTGTTGTCCCTTATGATGGAGGGCATGATGAGTCAGTTAATGTAAACTACAGCAAAGCACATTTAGTTTAAAATGCAGAAGAATTTGTTTTAACCGTCAGAACATGAGGACAGAGAAACAAGCTGACAAGCTGGAAGGTATGAAATCTCTATTACAGAAAGTTTTCATGAATAGATTGGATAGACATTTGTCTAGGATGATTTAGGAACATCAAATTCTGTGTCTGCAGGACTAGATGGCTCTTGAAAATCCCAGGCAACCCTCTGATACTGTAGATGCTCAGATGTTATAGGGACAAGCAAGATATAAAATTTTGTGTGAAATAAAATAGAAAATCAAAATGTATATGTGAATGGTAAGCTCAAGCTTAAAATATGTCATAAAAATTCAAATTGGAACTTTTCATTCCTTTGAGGGAATAATTATAGATAATATCCAGGTTGCCTTTGTCTAGCATGTTTTAAAAATAGTGTTAAATCCAATAATATGTTTTTAATACATTATAAAATGAAGAGTACAGAAAAATCTAAATGGCTTCAAGGTAGAGCAGACAAACTTATTCCCCATAGATATTAGCTGAAGAAAAATGGTAGTCCATTAATCTGCTGATTCCAGTTAAATCATCTTTCTAATTGTCTCGGCCAGCTTCAGTGATCCACTGAGTGGATCACTGAGTATTTTGATGAACTCGTATGTCTTTTATGTTTTCTTATTAGAGATGCAGATAGAAATGGATTGAATAATAGACTGAAAAATGAAATAGGCTGAAACTGTAGAATCTCATTATATAAGTCAATCAAAATTGTTCTCTTTCTCATCAGTAAATTTTTATAGCAAAATTCTGTACTGTATGGTTATATTAGAAAGATTTAATAATTTTTGCACATTAAGCCACATTGTAGAAAATGTATTTATACCTCAGACGCTCTTGAGCTATTCATAGTTAAATAAAATAAAATAAATTAACAGAATAAATTGTGTATACTCACACTCTTTTTATTCTTTTCTATATATTCTACATTTGAACACTTTAACGATTATCTCAATTGAGCAGTTAGTATTGAGCAATTAGTGTAGCAGTAAAAAGCACTATCATATATCTGTTCCAGGGCTTTTGCTTGATTTCAGCAGTAAATCTGCAAAATACTATGGCTTCAAGTTTTAAATAAGGCTGATAGTGTTAAGTGCCTAAGACATACCATGAGACTTTGGGCACCTAATTCTTGGACACATAAGAAACTTGGAAAATCCTAGCTTCTCTTTTTATAATTTTCTTACTTTGTACAGTCTTCTGAAATCTCAAATAAATTAGTAGGCACAAATAGGCAACATATCATTATAGGGTCAAATCCTAACAGTCTTACTAAGGGCTTCTGTTACTCTCTCTCAAAATGGGTGGTACCTTACTGCTACACGAATGGATTTCTTTCTTCATTGGAGCTACTCATGGACAGCGTTCGCTCTAAGCTGCTTGATGTGCATGGCCGTGCAGGTGCGCTTATACTGCTCTACCAGGCACACCTGTGTGGCTGTGCACACCACACAGTTTAGAGGAAATGCTGCTTATGGAGACCTGTTCTGAAGCACATTAATGTCAAAACAGAAGGTAGGACAGTGTAACACCTTGTCTGACTAGTTCAGAGTAACATGAGATTTTGTAGAAAGTAACCTATTTTGTCAGATGTTATGAAAGAATCTTGCAGCATCTGACAAAGTCAGTTGTCACTTGTCAAAGTTCACACCACTCTGAACTAGTCACTAAGATACCATCCTGCCCTACCTTCTGCACTGACATCAGACTAGCACGGCTAACCACTTCTCTATTCATTAAAGTCAAATGGAAGAGACCAGTGGTGACACATAGGGGGTGCATGTGCACCCCCTGAGAGTGCTGGTGCACCCCCTGACCAACCACACTCCCCGCTTAGGCAATGGGTCAGGGGACAGGCAGGAGCACTGGTATCCCCCCTGTAAGCGCTGGCCAGGGAGTGGGAGCACTGCGGCCGCTTCCTGGTGTTGCACCTTCCTGTTACTAAGTGCAAGGCGGGATGAGCTGGCTGGGTTAACCACACATATTGGTTGCAAAGAAAAGTACTTACTCTGCCATTGATTTTAGCAGGGTGAAGTTTTATTATGAGGAACCACGAATGCAGGTTATGATGAGCGGATGCAGGAACACGAAGTTACAGAAATCACGTTACGGCAAGCTGCCGCAAACGCACGAAGGCCTTTTTTATGAGATGAGGAAGTGACTGGATTGTCACTCCGAGGATCTCTCTCCCTTCCTGTTCCGCAGTGGGTTACATATACCTGGGTTCGCGTAAGCGCGCTATGTCATACTACGGCAAATTTTAGCCTATGGCGGCGCATATTGTGTTACCCAGCGACAAGCTCCTAGCCTATGGTTATTAGCCAAGCACTGGACATCTCTGTCCAATTAC
>JAGPOW010000261.1:35700346-35773615 GCA_030014935.1 Caiman crocodilus | reverse complement strand
TATTGTGTTACCCAGCGACAAGCTCCTAGCCTATGGTTATTAGCCAAGCACTGGACATCTCTGTCCAATTACATTGTGCTGAAAATTCCCCTTGCTCAGATCTGCGGTATTCCTCATCTGGCACAACTGAGGAACCACGGCCTACTTCTTCCTGTGTTGCTAAGCACTGCGGCCCCCTCCTTCTAATCTGGGAGCCGCGGACTACTTCCTTATTTTTGTGGTCTAAGTTCATTAGTAGCTGGAGCTCTGCTTGAGGCTCTGTTAGTTAGGCGATAATTCAAGCTGTATTTTAGGACTGTGTCTGGTTACTGTGTCATGAACATATCACACACTTTTACCTGACACCTGGTCAGTGAGTTTTTGCCATGGGGGACCCTCCCTTCCCAGTCAGTGAGATTGGCCCTGGTGGCATGTGGCTCCCCTGAATAAGGTGGCACCAGGTGCCCATGGAAGAGACTATTGACTTAACAGATGTTGGCTCAAGATTGTAGTAATGGCCAGACTTTTAAATAGGGGTTCACCCTGTTGCATCCCTATGATGCTATAATGTGTCTTATGTCAGGCAAGAAGACTAAGACACAGTTGTCCTAAACTAAAAGCAAGTTTATTGAACCCTAAAAGATACAATTCTAATTAAAACTGAAGTAGCAGTAGCAGTTAAAAATTTTAGGTTTATACCTAGTCAAAGCAGATGCTCACCACCTAAAATGTTGTGAATGCAGCTTCATCGGTTGATCAGGCCATGAAGTCTTGTCCGGTGCTCCTGGCTCCTATGTCTGATATCAAGACAGGATCATGGATAGGTGACAGGATCTCTTCAGACTTTCTTCAGGAGTGTTCTGAAGGGTACACTCTCTCACCATTCCTTATATATCATATAACTTGCACTTCTTAAGACGTAACATTAACTTGAGCCTTCCTCCTATTCGTTTTAAGTCAGGGACAGTATTTTTCCATCTGCTTCTTTTACTGGGTGCAGATCTTGATCACAATTCAAGCTAAGCATGCAGCTTGAGCTGAGCACAAATGTCAAACCCAGGCCTGAAGGCCTCTGTGTCCCAACAACCAATAAAGATTTTCTTGGCCAATACCAATAGCCCATGATTAACCAATCATATTGACCCATGCTGATCCAATAACTGACCGTTCCTATCCACAGCCCTGCTCCCAGCACAGTCTGTGTTGCTGTCCCAGACAGGTAAGGTGGACCCTCATGTGAACAACAGTGCTGGGTGTGTTTGGAGCCTAGCAGCATGCCACTGCTTCAGTGCCAGCAAGGCCCTGCACAGTCAAGCTCTGGTGGTCACCAGGGAGAAGCCACTTTTGCAAAGGCACCCAGTGCCCAGTGGAGCAGACTATCCCTTACACAGTGTCTTTCCACACCCATGTGCAACCCAACATCTTTGCAGCAGCCCCAGTGCTCAGGCCCCTGCTGTGCACACAGTATTGCCATGGCAGCGGCAGCAGGAGCTGATAACAATCCCTTTGTTGCTGAGCACTGTATCCTGTGACTGCTTCCTGGCACGCCCACCCCCGCCCCCCGCTGCTTGCTGGGATTTGTGGTCTGCCGTGGGCTTGGGCAAGTGGCAGGGCAGGGGAACCCAGACTATGCTTGCCAAGGTGCTCTGAGCTTGCAGCCATAATTATCAGATACAATGACAAAAAAGTCAATAGCTGATAATGTCATTCTCCTTTTATCAATTCCAATCTGATAGCCAACCAATGTGTCAGTTCTTCTAAAGGTATTCAGGCACCTAACTTGCATTTAAACCTATTGGAGTTCAGTCATCTCAATATTTGTAAGTATCTGAGCCTCAGGTCTATTACACAGAAGTCTCATTGCGCCTAATTGGTATTCTGCCTAATTATGACCTGCAGGATTTAGATGTAGTTTATAATAATCAGTAATGACAATCTGTTTTTAATGAAAGAACATCTTTCTGTCATTTTAGGAGAGCATTGAATTTAGGAATACTTCGAGATCCTGGATCAGAGGTTGAAGACCGACAATATCAAATAGATCTGCAGTCTATCAACATAGGTACTGCGCAGTGGCATCAGCTGAAACCAGAGAAAGAAAATAGTAAAGGAGGGGTCCTAACAGAGAATGAAAGAAATTCTCAGAACCCAGCACTTGAATGGAACATGGCCAGTAGGTAGGAAATTGTTTTAAAGTGTTCTGTTTTCTAGAATTTCCTAGAAAAAAAGACTAAAATATAATCATGACTAGGCTACATATTTTTCTATTGTTTTTACTTTCCACTGCAAAAATATTTTCTGTGAAAGTGTTTTGAATTCTACATTTGAAATTGTTCTTGCACCATAATTATTGTGTAATTACTCTCTCTCTCTCTCTCTCTCTCTCTCTCTCTCTCTCTCTCTCTCTCTCTCTCTCTGCTATCAACTCCTTTTTGAATGGCTTATTATATGGCCATAAAAAATAACTCCAGGCTTAGAATTGGCATTCAAGGTCTTGGTCTAACAACAACAGCTTGTTGGGGTTTTTTGGTTTTTTTAATTTCTTTTTCTTCCTTTGTTTGTATTTTCTCAAGGTTTGAATAAAACCAGTTTAGACATTTCTAAGCTAAAGGAAGACCAAGTAAATTTTTTTTCTTTTGGCTCTGAACTATTTTTTGCGCTTCTGTAACTGAAAACAGATGCAGTTTTAGAATGACATATTTTAGCTGATTTGTAAGATACACAAAAAAGATGCTTCTAGCTAAATGGGTTTAGTTCTGTTTCTCCTGGATTGCCCATGAGAGACTTCCATATAACTCACATGCTGAAGGTGTTGCCAATGGACTTTGAAGGTCTTGTTCAATTCCAGATCATGTTGAGTCCAGTAACCAGATATGGAGGATTTTTACTGTTTTGGTCAAGTTCACAGTAGAATGACACCACCTACACAGAGGAAACACAGCATAAATACATGTCCTTAGTGTTTTGCATTTAAAATGAGTACTTATAGAATCACCAGGTGCATCCAGACAAGCCTGCACGTGCCTCTTGCTGAATCTGGGAACAAAAAAACATTCCTGGATATCCTGCCCCTTGCCCCAATGGTGCAGCATGCTACCTGCCCATGCAGGGCAAACAGAACTTGTTTCAGGCTCAGAACCAGCCCAGCCTGATGGCGCATGGGGCCTGTGCATGCAGGATAGTTCCTGTGAGTGGTGCAGGGCTCTGGGTGACAGCCCAAGTGGCCTGGAGCTACCTGAAGGTGAATAGCACCATGCCAAGCCAGGCTAGGCCTGCATGATATGGCACAGGGAGCCAGGTGCCAGGTGGCTGGGGCTGAGCTGCACAGAGGTGCTGTACTATGAGGCCCCGAGCACCTCAATGGCTGCTGCTGCTACAGGTGGCCTGTGGGCCCTGTGGGGGGCACATGAGGCCCCTGCAGGGGTCACATGTTGGCTTTGTGGGGGGTGCATGTGGGCCCTGCAGGGGGGTAGTCCAAGTGCTGGGCGGGGGGGCAGGTTGTGCCATGTGGTGGGGCAGGGGACCTACCCCTCCTGAGCAGCCTCTCTGCAGTCCCCCTACAACTCCTCCACACCTGCCATCACATCCCACCCTCCCACATCTCTCCACACCCACCCACATCCCCCACACCCCTTTCCACCCCCACCTCCTACAAACCCCACATCCCCCTATCATCCTCCTATTATGCCCAGCTGCCAGACAGGATGAGATCTACTGATAGGAGCTGTGGCTGCAGGGGCAGCTATCCCCACATTCTAGTTAGTGAAGGGGTGTAGAGCTCAAGCTGTTCTATAATAACAAAACCAAAAGCAAGAATCAAAACAAATTATCATAATAATGAAATAAATTTTAAGTGAGACACTGGTAGGCTTCCAAATTGCTTTAAAATTGTAAGTATATAAATAAAACATTGCCCAACTGATCTCTTTCTCTCTCTCTCTCTCTC
Source organism: Caiman crocodilus (assembly GCA_030014935.1). Lineage (NCBI taxonomy): Eukaryota > Metazoa > Chordata > Crocodylia > Alligatoridae > Caiman > Caiman crocodilus. The sequence goes on along the minus strand of JAGPOW010000261.1, from coordinate 35,769,690 downwards.
TGTGTAGTGGTCTTTTGTTTTATTTGTGGAAGAACATGGATTTGGGGGTATTTTAAAAAGTAAATTTGGGAATTTTTTTGTCAGATTTTACAGTTTTTAAATAGGGAACACCAGAATTCCTGCTACTGAGGCAAATGGCAGGACCCAGTCAGAGGAACCTGCTCTGGGCTGGCATCCGGGACGCAGCTGGAGGCGCCTGACCTCCTGGTCACTTGGGGTCAGAAGGGCATGCTTGGACAGTTCAAACCAGGCCATCCCACTGAGAACATCTGGGTGATAACTGCCCAGATGGCAGGGCGATGGCACACATGGCAGTAGTGCCACGCAAAAGCCACCTGTGTAGCCACAGCCCACTGGCAGCTGGCCCAGAGGTGCAGATGCCTTTGCTGTGGCCATGCAGTCCTCATCTGGCTCTGGCACCCATGCAGTCTTGAGGCCATATGCTGTCACAGGTGACAGCAGGTCATAGCCAGGCAGCAGCCTCCACTGCCAGACTGCTGCAGTGGGTAGCGGGTGCAGGGAATGCTCGATTAGGGCTACTTTAGCAGTCCAGCTAGCACAAGGGGCTAGTGTCCCCAGATACCAATTGGCTGGACCCCAGAAGTTCCTGAAAGAAAGTAGCCCTGAGCTGCTTGCCAGGGAAGCTTTTTATACTGCTGGAACCAGCACAGGTGTTGGCCCCAGGCTTTAGGTCCCCCGGGATGCAGATACAGGAGCAGCTGGGATGGGTTATTTTGCCCCACGTGGCACAATTTGCCCGACTCAAAGTGCATGTTTGGGCACATGAGCTAAGGCAAAAATCCCCAGCTCAAATTTGTGCTGCTCCTATTTGAGCTGCTGCAAGCACATGTGCCTGCATGTGTGAATGCGCCCATTCTGGTTATGGATAGCCTCAGTGAGTGCATCCACACATGCAGGCACATGCGCTTGCAGCAGCTCAGATAGAAGTGTTGCAGATTTGAGCCAGGGCTTTTTGCCTCAGCTCATGTGCTTGGACATGCACTTTGTTGTGGAGCAAATTGTGCCACTTAGGGCAAAATAACCCTGCCTGGCTTCTCCTGGATCTGCAGCAAGGGGGAGCTAGATCCAGGGCCAGCACCTGTGCTGTCCCAGCAGTATAAAAAGTTGCCCTATCCTGGGCCCATCAGTACAAAAAGCTACCCTGGTAACTAGTTCAGGGCTATTCGCTCTCAGGAGGTTCTGGGGCCCAGCCAATTGATACCTGACACTACCCCTTGTGCCAGCTGGACTGCTAAAACAGCCCTGAGAGTTCCCTGCACCCTTTACCCACTACAGCAGCGTGGCAGTGGGAGCTGCTGCCTGGTTGTGACCTGCATACCTGCCAGACCCAGATGAGGTATCTGCCCCTCTGGACCAGCTGCCAGTGGCCTGTGGCTGCAGAGTTGGCCTTTGTACAGCACTACTGCCATGTGTGCCCCCTGGCTGGCCATCTGGGCAGCTATTGCCCAGAAGATGTTCTGGGTATGGTGGCCTGCTTTGAATGGTCAAAGTATGTACTCAGAGCATTTGGCCAGGAAGTCAGCCATAGCCAGCAGGGTCCAAGGTGCCAGCTCTGAGCAGGCAGGGTCCTGCCACTGGCCTTCCTAGCAGGATTTCTGGTGTTCCCTATTGGAAAACTGAAAAATCCCTGATAAAAAAAAATCCCAAAGTAACTCTGTAAGATACCCCAAAATCCATATTCCTCCACAATTAAAACAAAACACCACTATCTATGTAGAGAGAGAGAGAATGAGACAGAGAGACAGTGATCAGTTGGGCAATGTTTTATTGTCATTTGAGAGACTACTAGTGTCTATCATAATAATTAAATTAACTCCAAATACATGTTTCATGAATTCATGAATATATATTTTGCTGCCCCCCACCAGGGGTTACAGCCTCCCCACTGGGGTAACAACCTCTACAACAGGGGCCACCACCCCATGTAGGGACTACATGCCCCACCCCAGCACCCCGATTGCTGGCCTGCATGACCCAATCCCCTGCCAGCTGCTGCAGCCCCCTGATGGCTGCCTCACCCAGCCTCGCAGCCCCTGCCCCCCAGTGGCTGCCCCACATGGCCCCATCCCCCACTTGCACCCCCAGGCCCCCATGACTATCCCCCCAACCCCACACTTGAATGGTGCTTTGGACTTGACCTCATTGCCCACTTCTGGATCTCTAGGACTAAGTACAAACAGTCAAAAAGTCCAAGTCTGAACCTATTAAACCTTTGCAAGTTAGTCTAAGCTGCATAGATTAAACTGATAAGCAAGTGAATAGACATTCACTTTTGATTCCAAAAATGCGGACTCATGCATGCAGTGGCCAGAAGCCAGGAGGTACTAACACATGCCTCCTGGCTGGCTAGAGCAGACAGCTTGGGCCAAGGCTAATCCCACCCTTGCAAGGGAAGTGTAAAACATCCTGGGATGCTAGGGGACTGTTAGTTAACTTAAATATGAAGGGGTTCTGTGGCAGAAGTTCAATAAACTGATTTAACCTAAGTCAGTTAAGTCTGATACTGCATCCATCCAGGTTTATCTTAAAGTGTGTTTGGCTATTTTGAAAGTGTCATTTACAGGTGGCATAGTTTTACTTTTCTGCCCTTTTATACAGCAGTTTCCCAAGTAAAATCCCACAAGACATTCTTCCTTTAGATCTTTACACTTGAAAATTTTTCCCCTGCCCTTCTATTTGAAGCTGCAGTGTTAGCATTTCAAGGATTATTTTCCCTTCTCCTAAAACAGTGCTGGCTGACAGCACTCCATGAAAGACAAGGTTGTAATGACTAGCGCTGTGTGAAATGGCACCATTCTGTTTCGCCTTCAGTTTCGACGGTTCAAAGGAACAGCGTTCTGTTTCAAATTTAATTTCAATTTGAAACAGTTGTTCCATTCTGTCGAAACTGAAAAGCTGTTTTGATGCTGTTTCAGCATATCGCTGGGGGTGGGAATTCAGCCCAGCTGAGGTGACTTCCCATCCCTGGCACCAGATTGGGTGTGGAGGAGCGGAGAGTCAGCCCAGCTGGACTCCCTTCCACCTCCCCACCCCCCACGCTACGGACGCCGGGCAGAATGTCAGCCCAGTTGGGCTCACTTCCATCCCCCACCCTGCAGTTGGACGCGGGATGTAGAGTCAGCCTAGCTGGGCTCACTCCCACCCCTGACCCTGCAGGGGGGGCAGAGAGTCAGCCCAGCTGGGCTCACTTCCATCCCACCCCCTACGCTGGGCTGGCTCTCTGCCCTGTGCCTGATCACAGTGTGGGGGTTGTGAGTGAGCCCAGCTGGGCTGACTCCGCCACCCCCCGACCCTGCCAGATCGCAGCACTGGGGAGGACCTGAGCCCAAGCTCAGTTCCCTTCCCCTGCACTGTTAGCAGCTTGTGGCAGCAGGAGAAGGGGAGTGCCAGGGCTGCGCTCCCAGCTGATTCTCGGAGCACAGCTCTTGTTCTCCCCTGTCTCTCGCTGCTGGCTTCGAAACTTGAAATGTTTTGACTAGCCTCGTTTTGTTTTGAGGCTGGTTGGAAGCCCTTCATTTCGATTTGTTCTCACTGTTTTGAGCTTGAAGTTAATTGAAACAGTCTCAAATCGGTACGACTGGCAAAATTTCCCCCAGCCCGAGTAATGACCTCAACAGACCCTCTCATTTGCCATTACACTGGCCATGCTGGCCTTTCTAAGGCAGCCAACAAGACAACTTTTTTTTTCCTTTCCTCAAGTGATTGGCATTTGTACACAGTCACCAAGGTTTTGGTTTGAGCCTTATGCATCAAGTCTTTGACCATGGTAAGAAGCTGGGTACGATTCCTAATATGGTGTTAAAATTACAAGAGTAGGGAAGCTGCTGTTATTGGCAATCTGAACCTTCTCTGCATAACTGCTAGATCTGCCTCCCATTTTGGATAAAATTCTATATATATGTGTTCATTCAAATACGTGCTCAACAAGTGAATATTTTTGCTCTGAGAGAGATTTTAAATTGATGTTTTAGTTGTTTTTAAGTTAGGTCATGTTAATTAGAAGCATTAACTTTTTCATTGTGATCCGCAGTTCTATTTTCATTCTAGTCTACATTTGTTTAATATATAGTGGAGATGGGATGTGTGTTTACTTGTCAGTTTAGTTTAATCTTATATGCATTTATTAATGTGCATTTTCAAGATGTTAACATTTTTGCTTTTTACTTGGCAATCAGTTTTGCTGCATCTGGGTTTATTTTATGATCTGTGGAAGTGATGTGCTGAGAACTGAAAGAACCTGTACTGATGTCTGCCATGTGCTGGGATATTTCCAGTATGCACAAGAGGGTGACTGCATGGAGTTTTACATGGTGCTTAGTGTTTCTAGGGTGAAATTTATATTCAGATTTCCTGAGAATGTCACAGAGACTTTATTCTTTGAGCTAGCAGTGGAACTATTTTCTTTCTTAATTCTGTGTAAGTTTCATTGAGAAGTTTAGCAGGGAACATAAGAAAAGGCTTTTTGAAATGTTTTGGAGTTAGTTTCACTGTTTTGATTTGAATACAGTTCTGCTTGTTTTCACTTACCATCAGCTTCCACTGTTGTGGTTTATTAGGTCAGTTATTCTTAAAGTTCTCTTTTTAGATGTGTGTTTACAAGGCATATCTTATTAGTTCATTACTTTGTATGTTTAGCTGATACATGAATGTCAAAATTTAGAGTCAGGTCTGTTATTTCCCCTCTGGTGTTGTTTGATTAATGGATTACCTTGTAAAGAAGGTGCTTTTCTTTTTCCAAGTGTAGGTTCCAGTTTCCAACATTCCAGGTATGTTATTGTAGATTTATTCAGTTATTTGGTTATAGATATCAGGAATCTTTATATATCCTACAGTAAATGCTACCAGCAGTTAATGTTCAGAATTGACTATATTCTTGTTTATTGACTGAATTTTTAAAACAATATTTCTAAAAACAATGTGGTTGGATAAAATATAGAATACACATTTAAATGTTTTTAATGTAATCTTATACTGCTTGGGGTATTAAATATTAACATTTCACAGTTGTAAAAATAAGTTTCCTTTTTATGTCCTAATTTGAAAGAAAAAATGGGGTTTTTTGCAAAGCATCAGAAATATTGAATGTTTCAACAAGTTCAGTGAATAAAAATGCCAAAAACATTTTACACTAAAACAGTGGTGTTACCCGCAGTACTGTTAGACATCACCAAAAACAAGATTGGGACTAAATCAAAAAAATTAGGGTAGGGTAGGGTATCCCGTCTCCAAAATTAGGGATCATAGAACTCATTTTAAGTTATTAAGTGCTTTACTTCAGTAAAGATGTTATAAAAAGTTTCCTAATAGTGGAGTATTTAAAAAGAATGCTGGAAGCTGTCTGACTATTCTAATAAGCTTATATACAAATGAAACCTGTCCATATTTATACCCTCTACCAAACAGCATGTGGAGAGCTGGGAATACTTAACCAAAAAAAAGTTTTCTTGATTAAAAACTGCTTTTTCAGCTTGCAGCTCTCCTCCTCCCTTTCCCTCCTCTCAGTGGAAAAAACAACAGCCCTGAAGGAAATAAAGAATTATATCCTCTCTTGAGGCCTCGCCCCCATCCCCATGCAATCTGTCTACAACTCCCAGCAGCAACTTATGCTTCCTGCAGCCTGAATAAACTCTGTTTGAAAAAAAAATTAATTGAGGTTAAGGGCATTACTATTGTGTGTTGTAATGAGCTGAGTGTGGCAATGTACTGCATTACAATTCTGTCCTTGGCACACCACCATCTGGAAGGACTCCCTGGGACTCTTCATTAGTACATCAGGGAGCCAAGGAACACTGGTACCTAGTTAAAAAAAAATTATATTCTTGCTTTGTGAAGACTTTCTAAGAAGAGCGTTGCAGCTTTTACTCTTATGAAAAGCAGAAATATGTAAAGTTTTCCAAATCCTAATAGCAATGATACTCTCTTTAAAAAAGGAAACACAATAAGTATGTGGTATGTATGTGCAATGTCACTTGTAAAACTTTTAGGGACAAATAGAGGATTTTATTCAGCCTTCGGTTATAGATTTCATAGACGTTAGGGCTGGAAGGGACTTTGAAGATCATCAAGTCCAGTCCCCTGCCCCAGGGACAGGAAGTCAGCTATGGTCAAAGGACCCCAGCAAGAAAGCATCCAAGCATTTCTTGAATGAGTCCAGAGTAGATGCCTGCACCACTTCTGGAGGAAGTCTATTCCAGTTCTTTGGGGCTCAGACAATAAAGAAATTTTTTCTTATGTCCAGGCTAAATCAGTCTTGTGGGAGGTTATGACCATTGGTCCTTGTTTTTTCTTGGGGCACTCTGATGAACAGAAGTTCTCCCAGATCCTGATGAACACCACTTGTGTACTTATAGGTAGCCACCAGGTTCCCCCTGAGCCTGCGCTTTTCCAGACTGAAGAGTCCCATGGCTCTCAGCCTCTTCTCATAAGGCCTATTCTCTTGCCCTCTGATCATGCACATGGCTGTCTTCTGGCCTCTCTCAAGCTTCTCGACATCCTTCTTGAAATGCAGCAAGGTATTTAATTTGCAATATCTACAGTAGCTAACATAAGTGATATGTGAGTGTATCCTTTTACTCATTAGCTCACAACAAAGACTATCTGCTGCTGTGACAGAGGTGAATGAAAAATGCAGTTAGCTTAGCCATTTTCTTTATCCACAGTCCTTTTTTTGCAGTGACCTCGCCTTTTTTGCAGTGACTTTGCAGTGCCTGGTACTTCATCATCTAGCTGTATTGGGTGGTAAAATAGTTTCTCTTGCTGTATTGTACAACAGCCACATCATCTTTAAATGAATTACAATCTTATACTGTATCCCTATGAAGTAAGGAAATGCTGTTTTAAGAGAGGAGGGTACAGTATTAAAGCTTTGTCCATTCTACATAAGCATCAAGACTCAGGCAGGACAAGTCTGAGCTCACCCTACCAATACCCTACTTACCCAAGTCCACTGACATGCTTCAGAATGAGAAGTATGCTAGTCAAACTCCTCATTGCCCACTCCAAGACTTGTCAGAGACAAGGGTTCACAAACAGTCATTGGTAAACTTGAATCTCTGAACCATATAAGTAGACTGAGATAGATTGGCCCTCTCGAGTCCCATGCTTCCCTGGATAAAGCATTGGCATGGTATAGATAACCCCTGGAGACTTGCTTAAGGTGATATGGAAAGTTGATGGCAGAACAGGGTCTCAAGTTCTAAGAAACCACTGTATTTTCTTTCATCTCCTCAGCATGTAGGCAGGCTCTCATCTTCCAAAGACTTTTAGTGCTCTACACTGTAAATAGTTTCCATCTTGTTATTTTCATTATCCAGTATTTAACTTAGATTTTTGTGTACTTAGCTGCATGTTTTCAGGTAGAGACCACTCTCTTCCTAAAGACTTCTGTGTCATTTGGGATGGGCAACTGAATTAAAATTGGACAATTAGGAGGAAATATGTAGCAGCAGAAGGACTTGATGAAGTGTGAACCAAATCATGAGCAAAATTCATATAGCAATGATTACAGTATGTGAGAATACTAATCCCTAGAATTTGCAACAGAGGTAAAGAAAGAAAAATAAGGAGATCACAAAGGAAATCAGCAGACTGAGGAAGAAAGGAAGATCAGAGAAAGTAAAATAAGCAGTTAATCGGTAACTCATTTATTTCAGATGGCTTTAGCACCTGTCTGCACTGCAAACTTGTGAATTTCTGCCTGTCTTATATTTTATTTAAGCATATAGTAAAAATCAACCTTAATTATCTAGTATTCACTGCTATGAGCATCACAACAAAGATTTAATTATAATACATTCTAAACCCAATATTTTCAAAGTCAAGCCCCTAAATCTAGTCTTTCTCTAGGTTGTCATATCCAGGTTATGTCACAATTTTGCTAATTTTTTTCTAAATAAAATCTCTAAAATGCAACCTTTTCTTTCTGTCCCCACAGCTAAAATTCACATCCAGATTCTTATGATCTCATCTCTCAATTGCTGCAACATTATTCTCACTGTAACAAATGAAATCTTTCCCCACTCACATTCATTCAAAATGCTGCTACAAAGATAATTGTCCTAGTTGTTAACTTACTCATATCCTTCCTCTCTAATTCCCTGTCTTTCTTCTTTTCTCTATACCAAACATTAGCTATTTGTCTTCACATGCAAGACCTTTCCAGGCCTGTCCCCACTCTATTTATTCTCTTGCAGTTCTCTCAAGACGCCAGCACCACGTCTCATCAGCCTCAAATGACTATTACATTTTAATACTTTTAATTAAGCATTTAATACTTCTGCTTTTTTTTCTCGTGCCCTTCACACTTGGAGGGAACTTTCCATAAGCATCCACAGAACTACTTCGTTATCTTCCTTCAGATCCCTAGTTAGAACTCATTTTCTGTGCTTCAGTCTCTTAACAGCATTCTGTAAAGCAAACAGGAACCGATCTTACAAAACTAACAAACAGCGTGCATAACCACCCAGACATAACCATTTACTAGGAAGAGATCCCTGCAACCAGCCATGAAGCAGCCCATCAGAAACACTTTCACTCTTTAAAGAAAATGAAGGAAGGAAAACTCTCCAAACTTACATGCCCCAACAACAACCGTACAATCCATGGTAAAGTCATCAACCCAACCAACTACACTCTCAACCCAGCTGAAGTGTGCATACTGTCCCATAGTCCTTTGTTCTATACTACTGCACAACTCAATAAGGTGGAGCTGCATGGAGACCTCAAAGCTTTATTCTACTGCCTAGAAATAAGGGAATATTTCCATGACAAGGAACCACACAATTGTTGGCTTTGGATACCTTGTTTGGGGCAGAGGAACCCAGCCTTAGACCAACCACAACTTTTCATTTGATAATAGGAAAATTTATTGATACACAGTGATAACAGAAAAGAAACAATACAAACAATCAAGTAATTCTATATATCAACCATATCCTAGGGCTGTCATCAGAGTCAAAGTACATCTGGTCAGGATATAGGCTCCATTCTGAGACTGTCTCTCTTAGGTGGTAGATGTCAGCAGTCTGGAGGTGGAATGCCAAGGCCCACACCCCCCTCTTCAGTAGGGTGCATGAAATGGGCTGGTCGTATGCCTTCGGTCCATGGTGGCCTCGGGGACCCTTCCTGGGGGATGGAGATGGGGATGAGGCCCCTTCTTAGGGAGGAGGAGAAACAGGGAGGGATGGAAAGGAAGAGAAGGGGGGACCAAAGTGAGGGAGGGAACCTTTGTTACTTTCAAGTCTCTGCTTTTGTATTCTCCTTCCCTTCTGATGACTCCTGATGACTCTCCATCCATGGCTATCTCTGGGTAGTTGTCTCTCTATGGTCATACATCCACGTAGCCTTCTGGGCCTTCTCTTAATTTGGTCTGTTCCCCCAAAACTAGGACTCAGACACCCCTCTGCTCTGGGGCCTTGTAGCTGGTGTCACTTATCTAATGTTATGGGAAAGTAAGGTATGTACTTCCTTGGTTTCCAGACTATTTTCTGAATTATGTATCCTTGTTGTGTTATACAACCTGGCTGTCTTTAAGGCTGTGATCTTATGTTATGCTCCCCTCAATTCTCAGGCTGTGTCCATCCATTGGCTTTGTCGTGCTAGACAGCCTGTCTGCTTCCAAGGCTATATGAAACTCTGTGTGTGAAACAAAGGCTCTTACAAATCAATTAACCCCTGCTGCCCATCTTGAACCCTTATAATGCATATATCTATACCTATAAGCCAATTTCCATAAAACAGACCTTTAAATTCCACTTTCAAGCTACCAACAATAATAAATCCATCACAGACTAGATCCAGGCACAACACAAGGAGAACTGCTTCTGGACTCCAGTTGAGGGTTGCAGGCCCACTCTGGACCTGTATATATAAACTGTTTCTGCTTTTGTAACCACTCTGAAATTGCCAAAAACCAAGAACACTTGCATTACAACTTCATTCCTGTAGCATGGAGAGCCATGGTCACCCTTAAAAATAACCATATTATCATACAACAGGTTGATAAGTGGGGTGCCACTGTTTTCAATGAGCTAGACAGCAATACTATAAGAAGCTGCAAAACAACTTTCCAACATAAAGTTTATAGATGCTGAGAACAATACTGGGAGAAGTTAAACAACATCTTCACAATACTACCTTTGGAAACGCAGGAGAAAATTAATGCTTCCACTTCCCTGGAACTCAGGCCAAGCAACTTTTACTTATTACCCAAGATCCACAAACCTGGCAACCCATGATGCTCCATTGTCTCTGGCTTTGGCACTATGACAGAAGAAATTTCCAGCTATGTTGGCTCTATCCTATTCCCATTTGCCACTGGAGCTGCCAGCTGTTTGAAAGACACCACAGATTTCTTCAAGAAACTAGGGTCCACTTATAAGCTTCTGCAAGCACCCATGGATGGCACATCAGTGTACATCACCATCCCCTATGAGGGCAGATTATGAGCCATAAAGAACATTATGGCTTGAACAAAGGATACTGCTTCTGCTTGCATTGTACTCTCCCACTTTGTCTTCACACAGAACTATTTTAGATTTGAGGACTCCCTATCCCTAAGGTACACCAATTATATTGCCATTGTATTTACACATGGGAAGGAATCACTAGAAAAATTTCAGCAGGACTTTAATAACTTCCACCCTTCTAAACTGACTTTGGAATACTTTGCCCAGCAAATTCAGTTCCAAGACACCATGGTGAAAGTTTCCAATGGCCACATTGCATCAGAAATCTACCAAACCATCACAGCTGTCAGCTTTATCCTAAGTATGCCATCATTTACAGCCAGGTTCCACATTACAACCGTTTCTGCTCTGATCCCACAGACTGGAATGCATGCTTTAAGAATCTCGAGCGGGGATTCCTACAACTACAATGCACTTCCCAAACCATAGCCATTTAGATAAACAAAACCAGATTCAAACCTCACTCTGACCTGCTACAAGACTGAGACAAGGACAACAGAATCCCTTTGGTTGTCACTCCAGCTTTGAACATCTTATACTTTTCATCAATGACCCTCAACACTTCTTGGAAAAGGATGCCCATCTAAAATTTTCCTAGCTTACAGGTGTTCCCCAACCTCAAATTCCATATTTCAAGCAACAGGCTGTCTAACTCCCATTCTTACCAAAGTATCAGACCATGCTCCAAACCCAGACACAAGCTGTGCCCCTTCATCAATACAGACCACACCATCACTGGACCAAATAATGTGGATTGTAACATACAAGATTTATTCATTCTTACCTCTGCCAAAGTCATATGTGCTATCGTGCCTATAGTAAACCTCTACTCTCTACAGACGTCTACATTCTCATTGCTGCATGTAAGAAAGAATGAGCACTGATAGGATATCAGTTCAGGAAAGATACACAAGCTTGTGGCAGAACATTTTAACCTCTCTGGACATTCCATCCACAAACTGGACTGTGTTAAGTATGGTCTAAACAGGGGCGGTGGATTCTTATGCCATTTCCCAAATTAGTTTCTGTGACCTTTTTGTCCCTATGGTGTCTTTGCTTGTTTGTCTTTCCTGTTCTCATCCCACCTTTCCGCCTTCTCCTCCCCTGTCTTTTGTGTTCAAATCACTCCCTCTACTTGATAGACTGCTCTGTGCATGTCCTTTCATAGAATCTGATAAAAGCATGTGTAGGCTTACAAAAGCTCATACAACTCTGATTTTTAGTTACTCTGTAAAATGCATCTCTACCATGCCTTCTATAACAACCTTGACATCTAGTCTGCTGGTGTGCTAAAGTCTCTGTGGATCATACTAACCAATAAATATTTTAGTATTTCCTTGTAGTCTCCAATCTATATGTCTGTGTCCATTGTAAGCCCTTGGGTCAAAGACCATCTTTTTGGTTTTTTTCCTCTGAAAAGCACTTAGTACAGTGGTCTTCTGGACCTTAACTAGAATTACGGAGTGGATTTAAGAATAGCCCTATCTCAGCCATCAGAGACCAGCAGTCATTATGCAGTACCACCGTACCTTTGCATACCTGTGTTGCTGCCTCAGAGTGTTGTGTTAGCATATGGTCGTTTGAAATTTCTCTACTTTTAAGTGTAGATGATCAACTACTTTAACATCTCTGAAAGTACTCATTGAAAAAAACAAATATAAAACAGATGCATAAGTGGACTTTGGAATGAATGCACTGTGGATAAAGAGCCATCACTACACTCTTTGCAGTCAGGTTTTTTTCATAAGCTCATGTGGCATACACCTGTGTCAAGTTAGCAGCGTACCTAGGTGCTGTATAGAAGATTTAAGGATTCAGAGTGCCTTTTGTTTCTTTGCTACTTTTGTGATTTCACCATATTGTCCACCCCCAGTATTTCCATTGTGTTTTACTCTCCTTCTGTTTAATTATTTTCAATTATTTTGCTAACACTTGATTTGGCTCCCCTTACTAGTGTTTGTTGAGAGGTTAAATAATATAGGTGAACTACATCACACATTTAAGGAAAGCATTAAGTAATCATAAATTTGTATTACCAAAAACATTCTGTAAAATGCAGTGCATTAAACCCCAACTAAAGCAACACATGACATTTAAGAAATGAGCATGTTATGAGCTGGCTGAAAAAAATATTTTAACAGTGGGAGCAGGTTATGGTCATTATTTGAAGGGAGCAGCTTGTGGTCATTTTTGCATCCATTTAATACTGCACTATTACATCTCTGTTTCCCTTTCATGTATTCAAGGCTCCCTGTATATGTGCAGGTAAAGCCAAGATGGGATCTAATTCATGATTCTTACAATTGTGCCTCCTGCCATGCTATGCTTTCATGGCAGAAGACATGAATGTGAGATCCTATCATGCCTTACTGCCGGTGCAACAGGACCCCGATCCCAGGCTCCACCTGCAGTCAAGAAACAAGCTCCCATGCCTGGGAGCCCTACACACCCCAGTTGAGGGTCTCCCAGCTGTGGGGGCACGCTTTCAGAGCTGGAGGATTCCTGCATGGGTGGTCCCCCTAGCCTAGGGTTTGACACACCTGTGGGGCAGGGAGATCACTGTAGCAGTGATCCTTAGGGTTTGGGGGATTTATGATGGGCACAGTGCACCCCTACCACTGGCAGCCCCCTCAAGTGATGGGGCTCCCAGTTGCAGGTGAAACTCTGCTACATTTGCAAATTAAAGCTCAGTAGCAACCAGCTATAAAGTTAGTCCACATTTTTGAGGTCTAATTTTATAGCTGGTTGGAGCTTTTTATGGTGTGATAGCTACTTTTGCACGCGCAGCTGGTCTCCAGGTGATTGTGCAATTAACTAGTAAATTGTGCAGTACCCATAATGTGTAGAGGGGCCCAAAGTCATATTTATCAATAATGTTATGTACATTTGAGTAGAAAATTATCCAACGCATACCAGCCTACCTTTTTTCATATCATTATGCCTTCATCCCTCAGCTCTGCTTCTTCCTCACCAAAGAGAAAACCACTACTTTTCCTTCCCATTATGGAATAAATACAGAACTGAAAAGAATGCTGTTTGGTGTAAATTTAAGATTGAGGTGATGCTGATGGTCAGGAAAAACATTTCTAGAATTTCATAATTTCTGACTTCTTTCATCACTGATTGCATTTGTTAATTTGCTGTACTCTCCAAATGTCTTGGAATAATTTCTTTTCATGGACTAGGTTTTTCAGTGATTCTAATTCTGCCACAGTTGTCATTCCATTGTTACCTCTGGATTAAACTACTGTACTATGCTCTACATGGGACTAAACATGAAAGGCATTCAGAACCTTCTCTTAATGCAGAATGCAGATACCCACTTCTCCCACAGGTAAAAAGCATTTACCTGTGTTGAGGAAATGTTGTGCTCTACAGCTTTCAAATTCTGTATAAAATAGCTGCAGATAAGTTTAAATATCCTGAGGCCTAACTATCTCTAAGAGTACACCTTCCTTTATAATTTACAATGCTTTCTGCGTACCTCCAGAGCACTTAACATAATTGTCACCAGTGTAAGTTTCAAGGTAACAAAAACAAGAGGTTCTAAATAGTAGACCCCTATCTCTGTTATTGTTCCTATTAGAAATTTAATATAAGCGTAAGCCTTATCCCATTCAAAAAACATTGTGATACCCATTTACTTTTTCTCCTGTGTAACATTTGGTCTACAGATGGCCCCTTTGAAAGATTGTGATCTGCAGCCAAACCTATTTCAAAGGAAGAAGCTCTGCTGAGATGTGTATGTGCCCTTCCCCACGCCCCTCCCTGCCATAAATGTATAACAGGGTGTGATTGCACTGCAGTGTAGGGGTGTGATTGCACTGCAGTGTAGGGGTGTGATTGCAGGACAGAAAGCTTTCTCTTCTAGCCAGCATGGGTAACAATAACATTCAAGGCATGTGCCTACGGTCCCTATCAGGCTTGTATTGTCTGTACTGAAGTCTCCAGTGCTCTTATGGTTACTCGTTCTACCTAAATGAAAGCTAATGGGAGGAATGCCATCCTGTGCTGCAAATATATTTTCTGACTGCATAACCTTCATTTCTTTCCCGCCTCAAAGGAAATACATAATCAGTCATTCCCCTGTGTTGGGAAATGTATTAAGATGGTTAGTGTATTGTTTTAACTTCACTTATTTGTTCAACAGTGAATTCATGGTTAGTTGTTAGGCAGACAAGTTTCTTTGGGTAAATCCAATATCTTTTATTAGACCAGCTCAGATACTCGGAAAAGTTCTTAGCAAGCTTTCAGGCACAAATGCCCTTCGTCAGGCTGAGGCAGTGTATGCAGATGGTCCATGCTCTTCCTGGATGGAGTGGTAAAGCAGTCAAAGGCCAGTATGTATGCATGAAAGCCAGTCAGGTAAAATGTAAGTTGAGGTGGTCAGTAGGTAAGAGACAGGTAGGCAAAGGGGAAAGGGGGAATCAGTGTAGCTGTAGTCAAAGGATGGGAGACAGGAGGATGGCAGGGAAGGGAATGAGAATAGCTGGTAAAAAATGGTTGTTTTACCTGGGAAGTCAGATATTAGGCAGGTTATAATGTGTCAGAAATCCAATGTCTGTATTTAGTCCATTAATTTTGTATCTGGTAGATCCATGAAGTGGAGTTAATACATTCATTTGTGATGGGTATTTTGTAAATTTCCTTTGAGGATTAGAACTGAGAGATTGGAGAGAGAGTGGTTTCCTTGCGAGAAGTGTGCCCCCAAAGGTTATTTGGGTATTCTTGTCTTTGATACATTTCCACTGTGCAGTCGTTCTGGCACAGTTGTTGTTTGGTTTCTCTGACATTTTTCATCAGGGCATTTGGTGCACTGGTTGAGATACTACATTTCTGGAGGAATGGCTGTGTTAAGGGGTGTAGTAATTGTGGGGATGGTGGAGGTGTGTTGATCAGTTTTACATTTCTTGTCCTGGCATGGTCTGGCTCCATTTAGTGTGTTTGGGGCTGTAGGAAGTTTGTTTCTGGTGATAAGGTTGGTGAGGTTTAGTGCTTGTTTAAGGCTAGGATGAGTGGTTCTGGGAAGATCTCTATGAGAATTGGGTCTCCTTTTAGTGTGGGTTGCAGTTTGAGGATTTTCCATATAGGTTCCAGGGAGGAGTGATATGTCCTAACCAGTGGCGTGTAATTCATGGGGATTTTTCTTCTGTATTGCAGCAATTCTTCATGTAGTATCTGGGTGGCTCTTTCAAAAGCGTTATCTATTTCCCTGGAGAAGCGTCCTGTTGAGTGAAGGTCCTTTTGAGATTTGTGAAGTGGTGATCATGAGTGTTCTCTTCAGTGGTATCGGAGAGCTTGGCTATGTATTACAGCTTTCTTGGTATTTTTAGGGCGATTGCTGGTTCTGTGCAGATATGTATGTTGGTCTGTGGGTTTCTTGTATATGATGGTCCTTATTGTACCATTCTGGATAGTAACCATCATGTCTAAAAAGTGAATGTTGGTGTTGGAGTATTCCAGTGATAGTCTGATGGAGGGGTGCTGCATGTTGAATTTCTGATGGAAATCAATCAGATTGTAGGTTTTCAGTCCAAATGATGAAGATGTCATTGATATATCTTAAGTATAGCAAGGGTTTGATTGTGCAGTCCTTGAAGAATTTTTCTTCCAAGTGACTTATGAACAGATTGGCATAATGTGGGAGCATTTTGGTGCCTATGGCTCTGCCCATGGTCTTGAGGAAGTGTTGGTTATTGAAAATGAAGTTGTTTTGTGTCAGGATGAAGTGTAATATCTTTGGGTTCTGTACTCTGAGCTGCAATCTTGTTCTTGCAGATATGTAAGGCAGGTTTGAATGCCATCCTGGTGTGGGATGTTGGTAAGTTGGTAACATCCATGGTGTCCTTAGACCATTGGTCACCAAGCAGTCAATCTTGATTGACTGGTTGATCGTGGAGCCTCTGACAGTCGATCTTAGTCTGTCAGAAGCTCCACAACCTGGAGCAGCAAGCCACATGTGGCTGGTTGGAGCCATGCCCCCTGCCACCTGGGCCAGGCTGGATGAATTGGGTCAGAGCCTGGGAGGCTTGCCCGGGAGGCAAGGGGGTGGGAGGCAGGGCAGAGGCAGTAGATCCTGGAGTGCCCTTTACTTACAAAAAATGATCTTCACCATAAAAAATTTGGAGATCACTGCCTTAGACTAACACAGCTACAACCTACACCCCTGAACATGGTTAGTTGTTAATTATCTAGTGAATGTTCTAGCACTTTTTTTAGAGTTTGCCTTTATGGAATCTAGGGATTATCTTTTCTCTGTAAGAAAAGTAAGTAGACAAGATCTCACTTGGACTTTTTCCATTTTGAGACAGTGTCTCCATCAGTACCACTCGGAAAACTCACACCAGCAGGATGATGTTGGGGTGAGCATCGCCTAATTCCATTGTGTTCCTTTTTTCTTCATCAGAAAGGAAGGCACTGGAGGGTCTCATAGACCAAGTTTTGTTTCAGTAGTTTTGCTAAACTGACGGAAAGATCCTTGTCTGCACAGATATGTCAACAAGCACGATTGATTGGTACATCCTTAACATGGAAAAATGCCTAAGGCTTGCATTATGGAAACAATGAAGAACAACCAGAAATCAGCCTAATTATCCAGATCACTGACACACATGTTTATGGAATGTCACTGTCCTGATTAGAAGCAGTTAATTTAGGGCAATGAATCGCATAAGAAAATATTTGAAGGCTGCCATCCCTGTACCTGGGGAAAGAATTAGATGGCTATGCATAGTTTATAGTGGTCAGTAAGTTATGTTAGTGATAAGATGCGAGTGACAGAGTATATGCTATGTGGCGTAAGATGTCTTACCCTTTTTTGTCCTTGATTTTAGCATCTTTAACTTTTATTTTAAGGGTTTTTTTATGTAGAAATTAAATATTTTGTTAAGGTTTCAAAACCAGCTATTTATAAAGTGAAGAACATTCACTGGCATGCTGTTTCTATGTAATTTACAGTTCTGATAGGCAAGGTTTACTTTATTTCACAGTAGTTTTTAACAGTTGAATTCAGCAGAAAAATAACCAACAAATAACAAATCATTCTGCATAGGCCAGTATACATTAGATTGCAGAATCAAATGTTTACTAAACTCACTGAAGACACTGTGGATTTGCACAAATTATTAACAGTTATCATTAGAGAATTGTATAATGTAATCCTAATTGTAAAGTAATGTATTTGAATTATTAGCATTGGCTCTGCACTTATCTGTGTCCTGCATGGAGCCCCACTGATTTAAGGGTTGGGACTATAGAGTTGTGACCACTGTGATTATTAATTATTAATAAATGTTTGTACTGTGGTAGCACCCAAATGTCCCAACCAGGTTTGAAGCCTTGTTGTACTAGGCCAGCAATTCTCAACCAGGATGCTATGGGGTGCTACACAATATTAGCACTGCTGGTGTGTAAACACCTGCACATGATTCACAAGATAAACCCAGAGATTTCAAATAAGAATCAATAGTGTCAAAAACATTCTGATCTATTGTGGGCTTTAACTACTTTGCAACAGAAGAATTGCTCTATTTTTTTGCCATAGTCAAGAAACAAGTGAAAGCTAAGAGCTGACACATTTTCCAAGGAGTGGCTTGAGCCTAATGAGGTTGAAAACCACTGTACTAGGTGCACTGTACATAGGAAGAACATGTGATGTTATGATCTCTTCCCTTTTTCTTTCCGTCTTTCTTTCAGCATAAAGCGACATCAAGAACGAAGAGCAATTTTGACTCCGATTTTAACAGATTTCACTGTTCGAATAACTGCTGCTCCTGCGATTATTTTCACAAAAGTAATTGCACCAGAGAAT
Source organism: Caiman crocodilus (assembly GCA_030014935.1). Classification (NCBI taxonomy): domain Eukaryota; kingdom Metazoa; phylum Chordata; order Crocodylia; family Alligatoridae; genus Caiman; species Caiman crocodilus. The sequence continues at coordinate 35,751,393 of JAGPOW010000261.1, read as the reverse complement.
TTGCACACGGAGGTTAGTATCAAGCAAAAACAGAAAAAAAGAACAGCATGTTAACATGTAAACTGTTGTCTTAGTAGCACATTTTGATATTGATATTGTTCTAGTAAGCAATATTAAAATAAAGTGCTTATACATAGGAATAGCTTTAAAAAGTACTGTTGACTTGGGTATTTTACTCTGACACAGATGGTGATTGTTATCTGTATTTTAGGGACAGATCTTTTTTTATTTAACAACATTATGATTGTACCTAATCGTGGCCCTCCATTTGTTCAGGGTGCCCTTGTGCTAGATGTTGTACAAACACACAGAAATAAATAGTCCTCATCCTAAAGAAAGAAATGAGGAGACATCTGATACATCAGATGTACACAAAGGTCCATTGAACTTTGTAGGTCCACATCCTGTTTGTCTCACTTTTTCAGGTCTTGCCCAGCAAGATCTGCCCTACAAGCCTCATTGGCTGCAGGGCTCGCAGCAGGGACATCATCATTGGTTGCAGGACTCTCAGTGGGGGCAGCAGGGAGAATTTTACTGCCGCTGCCTGCCCCTGGTCTCACAAAGCTTGCAGCAGCTGTGAAGCCCCACCCCTCATGAAGCTCACAGTGGCAGCAGCATTCTCCCTACTCCCCATACTGCAACACCTGCAGCCCCCACTACGAGCTGTGTAACCCATGTTGGCTACAGGACTTGCAGCAGGGGCAGCACAGGGAATGCTGTTCCCCCTGTGAGCCCCATCAGCTGTGGGGCTTGCAGTCACGGGATAAGGCTCAATGGGATTTACTGCGCAATCCCACTATCACTCCTGCCATACACAGAAAGTGCAATTGTACATACATGTGCATGGCAGAAAGCGCAATTTGTGTGGATCAAGCATTAGATCCCATTGTGCCTTTACTTGCAAGTATCGAGCAACCCTAAGGGTGACAAATCTCTTGATACAAAGAGCATCAGCTACTACAGAAAAATAAAACTAAGACCCTAATAACTATGTGTAATATACTTTCTGTGATAAATGTCCATGTAATGATGTTTGGGATTTTTTATGATTATGTACATTGCTTTATCCTAAATACAAGCTGTCAACAGACAGACCTAATTTGGCACTGTCTGAAAAGCCGAAAGTGGGAATCTTTTAATGGTTTCCAGCAGTATTTTTACAGGCTTTTTAATGAATCATGTCTTCTCAACACTGTTCAACACAATGTTACATTTAAAAAACACTTTTCCTAGAACCCTGGAAAACACATCTGAAAGTTACATTGTCTCAGCAAAAAAGGAATCAACTGATTTTATTGTAGTTGAACTTCCCAAGCTAAGAATTTCCAAAAGCATACCACCCCAAAATTAATAGTGGTAGTGCAAGATATACCACATTGATTGGAAAGATTTTGCAATAACTTTTACCAGTCTGTAGGCCAGCTCATTAACAATAAGCCTACGGGACCTTGTACACACAAGAGATTGTGGTTCATTTTTTGGCATTAGCATGGCACAAGGGAACTTAAAAATTGTATATGTCAGGAGGTGCCAGTAATTTATGGCCAGCAAGCAGGAGTGATCTCTCATAGTAGCTACCTCCTGGGGAGGGCAAAACTGAGGCAGGAATAAAAAGGCGTATTTGAACTATAGGTTACAGGTACACACTTAAGCAGAATGAATAGACTGGCTATATGAGGGGAAAATTGAAACATTTAATGTAAAATGCCATCAAAAGTGTGGGCTGGAAAGAGTTTAACTTAAACAAATATTGGGGGATAGCTGAGATGCACGGAAAGGATTCAGTAATCAGAAACGTCTAAAATTTACTAATGCTCATGTTCAGAAATGTAAATGTTTTATTAGTCAGATTCTCCTTGTTACCTGTTCCCCTACATAGATTACTAAACATTTGAACACAAACGAGATTCTCATGAAAAGAGCAGTGCTTCTGCTTATTAATCAACCTTTCTGGACTGGTTCCATTTTTCATTCCTGTATTGCCTGCCAACCGTGGTCTAGAGCTTTAGCTGTGCTATATAATACCAGTAAAATAGTGGTCATCCAGCTAACTCTGCCAAGTTATTAATAGTGGTTTACAAGTAAACAGAAATCAATTAAGCTGGTTATCAGCAAGTTCCAACACATGATTTCATTATAAGTCAAGCTTATTTTATATTCCAAAAAAGTACATCTTTTGGAAGAAGAGGGGAAAGGAGAATTGTAATCCATTGGCAAGAAAATGAAAAACAAAAATCTGATTGTCCACTATTTGATACTACAAAGAAATGGAAACAAGACCTCATACATGAAACACTTAGATATAGTTTGTCTCGATGGTTACATAGGCTGTTGGAAGCAAGTAAGATACCAAACTGTTCTTCATCAGAATACTTTATAATTGGCATGCCAGTCTCTGCTAGTTAAGGATAAGCAGATTTAACAATCCTAATTAACATTTTTAAATAGCTTAAATTTTATAGGTCATGTAGAAACTGTAAATTCTCTATCTGGAATTTGTTAACAAGTGTTTTGAATTATTTTTCTCCATAGGAGATTTTAGTGTGTGGCCATTCTTTAGAGGTGAATGTGACCACAAACCTGGATTTCTTCCTCAGTGTGGCTCAAGTACAACTTCTGCAACAAATAATACAAGCTAATATGGTTGGATTAGAAACTTCCAGCAAAGGCATTGAGGTAAGTTAGATAACCTGGGATTTTCTTAGCATTTCTATGGCTCATATCAGACATTTAAATCATTTGCAGTGGTAGAGATATAACATAAATGAAGTGCATTTATGTATGAATATATGCACGAAGCATAGATTATTCTTTCTTTATTTTTACGCTTCTTTTGCCTCATCCTGCAATGATAGGGTGACCACACATCCCAGTTTGCTCAGGACAGTTCCAGACTTCATAGGCCAATATAAGCCAGTTAGTGAAAATTAAAACAGAAGTCCCAGAATCACAAGGATGTGGGACTCAGTCTGGCAGGGAAGTAGAGTGGCATTGGGCACCTGGCAAGCACCACCAAGAACCCCGCTGCCTGCAACAGCACTGCAGACTCGAGGGGGCAGTGTCCCAGATTTCCTTAAAATCACACTATCCAAAGTCACACTATCCAAAGAGCAATGAGAGACCACATGAAAGGTGTCTCAGTTTGCATATGCTTAATGTATCTTCATCTTTGCCTTGGCTCATTGAACCCACGTATCATATACTGGTGCTCACACTTTTACTTCTGTGAGATGGCCCCTCTGAACCTCTTACTCCACTGAGCATTAGCTGTGGGTGATGACAAACTTCACTTATTAAGCTTCCACCTTTTAAATCTTATATTTGATCATTAATGCCAAATTAGGCCTCCAAGATCTTCCTAGGAAGATGAAACTCCCCATCAGATACCTTGCAGCAAACAAAATCATATTCCTTTGTGATCCTCTAATCCTGTGATCTGTCAGACCCACAGCATCTTGGGAAATGCAGTTCAGATTGTACTTTTGTTATAGAGCAGAAAAGGCTAGTCAGTAACCCAAGTAGACTGGCTGCTACCTACCTTCAGAGCCTTCCATATAGCAGGGCTGTATAATAGAGCTATGCAAAGCTTCGGGTGGTGATTCGATTCAGAGGAGATTCGGCCTGATTCGGTGGCCGAATCTCTAAGTCCAAATCAAATCCAGGAACCAATTAAAAGGTCCAAACTGATTCAAAACACTTTGAATCTTTGGCAAAGATTCAGAGAGCTTTGATGATCTGGGCAGTCCACGGTGGCTACAGCATGGAGCTGCAGCCAGACTCAGAGCTGGTAAGTACTAGGGGCAGGGGAAGAGGGGCTAGGGGAGTGTGAAGAAAACTATAGGAGGACCCCTGCCAGCCCCCAGCCCCTTCCTGATCCCTGCCCACTCCCCCAGCCCCACCATGGCTGTCCTGCCTGTCCCAGTTCCCAGTAATTTAAAAAAAAAAAGGCCCAACTCACCGGGTATTGCCGGGAGGGGGGCAATCCCTGCTACCCCCCACTGCTCCATGCCACATGGGGGGGGGCTTTGCCAGCCCTGCTCCCCCAGCCCCACCCCCACCCCATGGCTGCTCTGCCCAGGCCAGCTCTGGCCTTTAAGGGGAAAAAAAAACCAGAAAAGCCTCAGGACTCACCGCTCCTGCAGCAGCCTCAAGGCTTTGGGGGGTCATGGAAGAGCCTCACACATGGCGGGGGGCAGTGGGGATCACCCCCACCAGCAGGAAGGGTGAGTGTGGGGGTTTTTCTCTGGTCTTTTTTTTCTTAAAGGGCCAAAGCTGGGGCAAGTAGGGCAGCCATGGGTGGGGCTAGTACAATGGAGGGGAGGTCGAGGCTTGTGCAGAGCTCCTCACACAGCGTGAGGCAGTGGGGATTGCCCCTCCACCTGGCAGCACCCAGTGAGTTTGGCTTTTTTTTTTTCAAAGTGCCAGGAACTGGGACAGGTTCTGAATCAAATTCAGCCAAATCAATTTGGGGCAGTTTTTTCAATCACCAAATCGAATCACTGTCCCCGAATTGGCCGGATCCGAATCCGAAGCGAATACTAGCCACTTAGCACAGGCCTACTGTGTAACCCACCAAAGACACTCAACTCTCCTGTTCCCCTCCTAGCCAGTGGGAGAAAAATGGAGGACTATTCTCTCTTTCCTGCTCAGCTACTGTCTCCACATGCATCCTGGGTTAGGGTTAGACAGTAAAAGGTCCAGCTCCCTCCTTTTCCCTTTCTGTCTAAGGACCTCAGGACTAGTTTGTTACCCCATTGGTCTAAAGAAACATCCTTTCTCCCTCACCATTAAACTATTAAAAATGTAATAAAAGAAATACAGTGTAGTTTTCTCTTCCTTGGATACTTTGCAGGCACAGGGCCTCTTTTGGAAATGGACATTGTAAAAAAGTATACTATGGGAATATCTTCAATAAATAATTGCAGGGCACTCTTTTCTCACTGTCAGAGGAATGGTCAAAATCATAAAAGTTGAATGGATGCCCAGAATTCTAATTTTGAGCTGGTGCAGTGCAAAAGTCTTGTGCTCTTAGTAGGGAGTATGCAAACTTGCTGCAACAAAAGCTACTTCCTACCTTATTCAGAACACTTTTTCTTCATTGTACCCAGAAATGCCCATTTGTCCTTCATTAATGTCTTTCATACATACTACAAAGTCTCCTGTAATGAATAAATGAAAACAATTCTAGTTCAAATTGTCAGCCTTGCTTATATCATAATATATACAGCTAACCTGGATTCAGTACAGTTAAGTATAATGCTTTCTTTCATTACTCTGTTCTCTAATACTTTGTGTTGTCTAGTCTGAAGTGCATGAATTAAGCCATCTTATGCTGGGGTCTCTGTGTCTGTTCTCTTCATATTTTTCAACTCATGCTGTTGCCCTGAATCACTGGAGGGAAAAATCATAATATTGATGAATGGGCCAGTTTATATCAATCTAAGTGAGCTAAATCTGAAACCTGGAGATGTCAATATTGTTAATTATTCCATTGCTAATCTTCTGAATAGAAATATCTAGTGGTAATTTTCCCACAACATCCTGGCAGTCTGTCCAGTCAGGACTGCCTAACTTCTTAGTGCTCCGGGGCCACATGCTGCGTGGATTGCACCAGCTGAGCTGTAGGTCATTGTGCTACACAGCTCCTCCTCCATTGCTGCTCCACTCACCTGTCTGGGCTTCCCCTCAACTGCTGCACTGGGTGTCCCCTACTGTTGCACTAAAGCCTTTCTCCCCTCTGTTACACCTCATAGGGACAAGTCCCCATCCTCCTGCTGCAATGCATGCCTCCCCAAGTGCTGCCCCATGCAAGCACAGTCTTCCTTCCCATGTGGCCCTGATTCTGCCTCCTCCTACCTACAGTGGCCCAGACTCACCCTCAGCTCCTGTGCTGCACCACATGGTCCTGCCCTCTGGGGTGGGTGTAGGAAGCTGCAGCCAGAGGAAGGCATGGAAACCAGCAGATTCTAGCTGCTATTTGAAGTGTGCACATTTGAGATTCTCCTAACATAGTTAGTTGTGTAAGTGATTCAGAAGGTAACAGACATTTTCTCCAAACTTGAGACGAGATAAAGTGGCAATGGTTCATCAAATGTTAAATGAAGAGAAGTCCTTGGTTGAATAACAGACACTATGATGCATTCTGGATATCATTTTTATTTTGAAGAGAGGTTCACACATGAATTTATTTTGAAGAGAGGTTCACACATGAATTTCCAGCACCAATAAGTTTTCAGCCATTAAGCATACTGTCTTTGAAATCACCAGGCATATAATGCTAAAGAAATCCAGGTGAAAGTCATGCGAGTCTGTGTTTTTTAATGATGCCTAAAATGAAGAAACTGGGGCACTTTTTTTAAATTTTGATTGGCATATTTTGTTTATCTTCAGAGACACCTGGATAGATTACATTTAACCAATCAATAAGTAAAAATCACTAACAAATGTATGCATTCAGGAATTCTCTAAAAGGGATGTGGGATAAGAGAATGCCTTGAATTTCTTGTAGTCACAGCCTTTGAAGCTACTTTAGAAATAGTATCACCTATTTACCTCTGTGCTTATACAACAGGAAGACTAGACTGGAAACATACCTGTTGCAACTTTTGTTAAGTATCTTTCAAAGAGAGCTTACCTGTAAGCTGAAAAATAAACCTATAATAGAGTTGCCTAAGAAAATGTAAAGCAGTAATTTTTTAATTCAGGTTTTCTTCTTAGTAGTGTTTCTGTTAGATGTAGTGAATTCTTCAAGGTGCTTGAAGGTCTTCCTAGAAATGTTCATTTTAGATGCATGTCAAGGACCAAACTACAGAACTCTGGAGCATGCTGAGAACTTGATTTCCTGGAATATTCATTGTCCAGTTGATCATAAACTTTGCCTGGCTTATAGGGGTTCTGCTTTCTATTTGCTATGTATTGAAAAAATGGTTGGCCTTGAAGAAGGAAGTTTAAAAAGAACTATTGCAAAAATAATAGAAAAGGTAAGAGAAAGTTTAGTTACAAATACGTTTTCACTAGAAAGTAGAAGAAATATGAAGGTGGAGCTTGATCAGTTTATGAATGGGTTACTGATGTGGGTACCTATAGATGCAGGAGACTCAGGAGGTCTCTGCCAGCCTTATCGTCCTTAATAACAATATGAATCCATATTTTTGCAATATCGTATTTAACAGCTAATAGCACCTGCTGTGTTTTTGGTCCATTCACACAGTGCCAAAACCTTTTAACCTGTTTCACATCTGAGACACAAGGGTGATTTGAATACGTCAGTTTTATTTAAGTATTTTTGCAGTAAAATACATCTTATGTTGAAAATGAAATTAATTCATATGGCAGTTATTACACAATGCTTATTTCCAGACTTCACTTTTTTCTCTGACTTCCAGGTTTAAACCTTTATTCAGTTTATATCCTTTTCTCATTATCTTGGTCCTGCTTCTTTATGTACTGAGTGCAAATAGATTTTGTTTAGGAGAAATCTTCATTTTTGATAGAAAGATCTTATACATCTGGTGAAATGATCCTTCCCCAGCCAAAACTGAGAAAGTCACCATTTATGCTGTCTAGCTTTCCACCCATTTTTGCTTTACTAGAGTTGTGGGTGTTCCTGGAGTATAATTACTAACCACCTGTGAATTGAACCAATAGTTTTTTTTGGCTCATTAGACCCAAGATTGGCAGAAGCTTTCCATACTTTTCATACAGAACACCTGGCAAAAGTAGGATAGCTAATGGGAATGACAGCATGGAATGGAAATTAACTCATCTGAAGGGGGGAAAAAACCTCTGAAAGGTTAGAGCAGTCGGGTGGTGCAAAGAATAACTATCTTCTGTACTAGAATGCTGAAAGAAGGGAGAAGGGGATGATCTTGCCATCAGTGTGAACTCAATAGCATGCAAGGTTTAGAGCAAGTATTGAATGAAAGAAAGATATTGAGGTAAATATGATTTAAATACAATGTGGGTTTGCCAAATATAGATCACAGCAGGTGAACCACCGATGTGTCACAGCCATGGAAATGACAAAATAATATTCTATGAGGTATTCCAGTAGAGATATGGAACTGTTAGTGTCATTGCACAGGGTTATTGATAGGACCTCATTTGAAATGCCTTGTAGAGTTCTGGTTGCCATTGTTCAAGGGCACTGTACTTGCACTTAAGCAGATGCAGAGAATGGTTGCTAGGGTAATCAGGTAAATACAGTGCCTATCTGACAAGAGGAGATAAAAGAGCCTGGCTTATTTAACAAAGTAAAATGAAGATTCAGAGTGGATAGGATTGCTTTCTATAAATACATCCAAGAGGGGTAGGACGGAGATGATAGCAGAAGAACAAATGGACATAAACTGGCCAGGAATATATTTAGGATGGAAAACAGAAGGTTTTTAATCACCAAAAGAGTGAGGTCCTGGATCAGCCTTCAGTAATTGAGACAGAAACCTCAATCACTTCAAGATGGTACTTGATACCTTTCTGAAAGAGACTATATGATACGCTTGTCTGTTGACAGCAGAGGACTAGATTTAGTAACCAGCAGGTTACTTCCAGTCCTATGGCTTATATTCCAATGTAGCTCTTGCTCAAGCCCTCAGAAAGTTATATTTCAAAAATTTAACCTACAGTCTCTTCTCTGACAGTCACCAACACTTCCTCCTTATATCTATCCAAGTGTTGCCATTATAGTAATTTTTATAGCTCATTATTTTGGTGCCGCTACTTCTGAATTGTGCCCGTTTCGCACCATTTTTCTGTACAGCATAGGCAAGCCTTGTCTCTCTGTGTTTATGGATATCCCACATTTATCGCATCTTTGGTCTACCCATCAAATCTGTTTCTGAGAATTTAACTAATGCCTTTGATCTGCCAATGACAGTAGTCTGTTTGCTTTTTTTTACAAGCACTTTTTGTGATTTCTCTTGTGCCATATCTATTCATAGAAAGCACCTTTTATCAGAATTCAGTTACCACCTTATCCTTTTCTAAATTCCTGTTTAAACTTCCCTGGCATGATGTTTTTAACACTGTCATGAGTATTAGTTAGGCTGGTGGACACTTGTGACCACAATGACAACTGAAACTATTAATAATGCAAATGTTACAGGCTTTGCTATTATAGTGCTCATCTGTTTATCATCCTGTTATCTCTTACCATATTGCTACATTTTAAGCTCCCTGAGGCAGAGGCTGTCTTTTCTTTCCTTCGGACACTACCAAAATATGATTACTTAATAAGATAATTATCTAGATTACCCATGCACCCTTTTTGAGGACCACCATTCTTCCTCTCTAGGCTTCTTTTCAAGACAGCAACTTTAGAGGATTAAGAGCTCCTGTTTTAATGAAAGTTATGAAGTAGGTTGTGATTTGCCATCTTGAGGTGCATCTAGATTCTACAAATGCATTTGTTTTATTTCAGTCTGGGCTCAGACCTGGCCATGGAACAGGTGCTGCATCAACAATGTCAACTGATGATTTCCTTCAACTAGTGCACATTCTGGTTAAGGTGCCTGATCTGATTCTGATCATTTCAGGAGCTTCTTTTGCTATCATTGATTTAAAAAAAAAAAAGATGCTGCATGGCACTGCTTAATGGGAAGAGTAACACTTCATATCTATCTTCCCTAACACATCTTGGGGAAATGTTTTGTCTACTCTAAGACCTCTCATGAGAAGGTTGCCATCCCTCCTGATCAGGGTGCTTCTAAGCTATCAGGAGAGATTGTTAATTTGGGCTGAGGTGTTATGAGTGACAGTGCTGACACTTGCTCCTAAAAGATAAATATACATTTAGTGTAAGCTGATGCCAGGTCATGAATTTCACAGAGCTTAACTGGTATCTGACCACAGTGAAATCTGAATCTGTCATGTTTATTAAATTCCAGTTGAACAGTTTCTTTAGTTTTTCAGTATCTAATTAAGGGTGCAGATGAGCCCAAACTAGTTCTCACTAGAAAGGGATAGGATAGCAATGAAGCTTACTGAGAGAGGGAAAGCATTTAGGAAAAAAAAGTAGCTGTTGAGCTATTAGATATCCATTACTGTTCCTAGATTTAATACTTATTTCATATTTTATTGAAATAAATTAATAAAGCAGAAGTCTAAGGCTGTGATAAACCATGTCTAAATATACCATTGTGGTATTGGCATCTTTGAGGAAACGTTATTGTTCTGCAGAGATGCCTTCCTATATCTGGTGCAGTGTAGCTATGTCCATACAATGCCAAAGGTGGGCTGGGGTGGCAGGGTCATTCTGTAATACTAATTAATCTGTCTAAAGTGGCATGTGGTGGTGGCTACACAGCTTCTGATTTGGGAGCCAGCTGGAGCTACATGATGTGTTTGAGGAGACCATTACTGGGCACAATAAGTTAACTGCATAGGCATAGCCACAGTGAACTTTGGTAATGGTAGTGTATTGGAAACTGTTATACAAACCAGTGATAACAATAAGTATAACTTCATTAAATGCACATTGTTGATGTCATCTACTTGGATTTTAAGAAGGCCTTTGATATGGTATCTCATTATATTCTTATAAACTGAGTGACCATATGGATGATTACATGGTCAGGTGGGTGGCAAATTGGCTTAGGGGTTGCATCCAGAGAGTGGTGATGGATGGGTCAGTATCAATCTGGAAAGATGTGGGCAGTGGAGCCCCACAAGGCTTGATCCTTGAATCAGTGTTGCTCAGTGTCTTCATCAGTGACTTAGATGAAAGCATGGAAAGCACTCTGTCCAGATTCACAGATGATACCAAATTATGGGGTAAAGTTAATGCTCCAGAGGGTAGAGAATGAATCCAGGCAGATCTGGGCAGGTTGGAAAAGTGGGCGGAACAGAATAGGATGCAGTTCAATAAGGACAAATGCAAGGTGCCGCACCTAGGGAGAAAGAATCACCAGCACGCTTACAGGCTGGGGAAGGACCTTCTCAGCAGCACAGCAGTGGAAAAGCGTCTTGGAGTCACTGGTGACTCCAAGATGAAGATGAGTTGTCACTGTCACAAAGTAGTCAGTAAAGCTAACCGCACTTTATCATGCATTAGCAGGTGTATGACAAACAGGTCCAAGGAGGTGATACTTCCTCTTTAAGTGGCATTGGTCAGGCTGCAGTTGGAGTAGTTTGTCTAGTTTTGGGTGCCGCACTTCAAGAAGGATATGGACAACCTCAAGAGGGTTCAGAGAAGGGCCACTTGGGTGGTTAGGAACCTGCAGGCAAAGCCCTACGAGGGCCCTGAATCTCTTCAGCTTCCACAAGAGAAGGCTGAGAGGTGATCTTGTGGCCGCCTACAAATTCATCATGGGGGACAGCAAGGAATAGGAGATGCTCTGTTTACCAGGGCACCCCTTAGGGCAGTGCTTCTCAAAGTGGTGGTCTGTGGACTGGTGCTGGTCCACGAGCCACCGATCGCCAGTCCACAATGAGTTACCAGGAAAGAAGGAAATATATTCTCTGGTCTGCAGAGAGTTGGCAGGAAAGAAAGAAATATATTTTCAGAAGCATAAGATTGATATGTCATAGTGCCACAGTTCGTATGTTCCAACACTCCGGGTCACGTCATGTCTTGCGAGGTAAGGAAAGAGAAAGAAACAGTCAGTCGCACATTTGCGTAGCGCTGTTACACGCAGTTACTGCCACCAGCTGAACCAGGCACTGGTCTCTGGCCCACTGGGAAAAAAATTGCCAGTACGTCACATCAGCTAGTCTGAGAAGCACTGCCTTAGGGTAACTAGGAACAATGGCCACAGACTGACGGAGAGCAGATTTAGGTTAGACATCAGGAAGTATTTCTTTACAGTAAGGGTTGCCAAAATCTGGAATGGGCTTCCAGGAGAGGTGGTGCTCTCCCCTACCTTGGGGGTCTTTAAGAGGAAGCTAGACATACACCTGGCTGGGGTCATCTGACCTGAGGGCTCTTTCCTGCCCAGGGCAGGCGGTCAGATGTGGTGATCTGCTAAAGTCCCTTCTGACCCAACATCTATGAATCTATGAATTCTGAGCTGGAATAATCCAAAAGAAGGATTCAGTAAATGGGAGAACCTTGGACAAGAGTAAAACTAAAAATGATCTAAGATACCAAGGATGAGAGTGGAAAATAAATCAGACTTCAGTTTGCAATGGCCTGGAGAACCAAAAGAGGTAACACAACATGGGGCAGCATGCGTAGAAAATATTCTCTGGAGCAGAAGGAACGATAGTTCCTCTGTGTCTGACTCTGGCACGGTTTTATCTGCAGTATTGCTTGCAGACTCTTCGTACTTCAGGGAACATTCCCTTGAGGGCTTAAACTTTAGCTCTGGAGCTTCTTCTCTATGATCTCCCATATCAGTCACAGCTAGCAGGGCCACTTCTGAGCCACTATTTCAGTTTTCAGTTAGCAATTCCCTTGAGTTTCTTTCACCTTCAAAGTAAGCCTTCTCAAGGCTCTCCAGTTATCTCACACTGAAGCCACCTTTTCCACCAGGGAGCCTTTTGAAGCTAACTGGAATTTCAAAAGAAAACAGCAAAGGTATTTAGGAAATTCTGCTATTGATTTATGAGGACAGATTTTAGGACCAAGTACATATGGCTTGGGTGAGAGATGACAAAAGGGATATATGTGGCCATAAATCTACACATATTTGAAGGGTGTAAACAAAAAGGAACGAAGGGAATTAACTAGGGTTGTAGAAGGGTTTATGACTAGGAGTTAGTTAATGAAATGAAAGAAAAGGGTTGTTTTAAGTTTAAATTGTTTTCGGGGGAAGGATACCTGATAAGAATATCTTCAGCTGTGGAATGCTTACACCAGGGAAGAGGTAGAAGTTCTCAGTTTCAGACATTTAAAAATAGAAGGAGCCAAGCACAAGAAAATAAATAGTAGAAGTCAGTGCTGCCATGGCAAGAAAACTGGCCCTGAAAGATGGCCCTGATAAAACTTTTCAGCTTCTAATAAATGTGCTTAAGTATTCACTCAATTCTATCCATTTACCTGAATTTCAAGTGGCTATTTGAAGTCCAGATCATACATTATCTAAAATGACAAAATAAGGTGAAAATTAATCACATTTGTTCTGTGCAGCTTAACAATCATTAAATATCTACATCTTTTTTTTTTAATGGACCAAAAGGGGCTTGAGTATATTAAGACTGCCTGGGGCATGTGGATTTAGCAGCAGTAATTAGTTTGTTTTTCATGAATATCAAGTAATCATCATATTAAACCTACTTACAAAAGTACCATATATAAAGAATAACATATGTCTATTTTTTGAAACCAGTGTTTTAGAACAAGTTAAATGTTTCTACTTTTTATGAAAATAAAAAACACATTTTTTAAGGGGGCAGGGAAGAACCACATCATTAAGTAAGTCAGAGATGGGGGGTGCTCTTTGATCTATGCATGTACTCTAGACAGTATCCTGCAGGGGAAAAAACAAAATTTAAAAAAGTAATTTAACATTATTTCTTTCTTCCCATCTCTTAACTTAGTTTTTTACTCATGAGTTTCCGGTATTCTACAGCCTTTGTTTCATTCCCTAATCTTACTATTCCCTAGTCTTGTCTTTCAGTAAATTTACCTTAGTCTGAGCATGCATATCCAGTTGTCCAATCTTTTCATTTTACACATTTGTTCTGTCACAGAAATCAAAGCAGTAAGAATTAGGGAAATCTTGATGTTTGTAGAATCTCCCTAGTTCTGTGAAATTATTAAAAGTCTTCTTTTCTACAGAATTTGTATTGTTATGTACATACTATAACTTTCTCCCAATAAATAGAATACAAAGAAACTGCCTATTGAGGCCAGGGATTTTCTTTAGGACTAAGTAGTTTTAATGGCAGGAGAATTTTCTTTTCCTTTATTTAATAATGTTTTGAAACATGAAAAGTACTCAGGCAGCTTTCTTCACCTTACCATGCCACTTGAATGGTCTTGTATTATTCACAGATTTTTAAGACCAGAAGGTCCTATTATAGGCCAGTTCAGTGATTTGCAACTAGGGTGCCATGGAGCCTTTGAAGGGTGCCACTGCTGGGGGATAAGTGAGATAAATGCAGACTCTTTTTGCTGGCTGCTTCTTCTCCTTCCTGACCCCTCTTCAAGTAGATAAGCACTATAATAAATGCATTTGTTTTTGAAATGGGGTGCTGCTTAAATCAGAAAAGTTATGCAAGGATTCTTGAAACTAAAAAGGCTGAGAACCGCTGGTCTGTTCTTACTCTCTTCGTAACACAGGTCCAGTGATTCATGCATAACTTCCACTTGAGCTACAATGCCTGCTTTAGACTAAAATACAGTCTTGATTTAAAGACTTCAAGTAACAAGGAATCCATCACATCATTCAGTGTAACTACTATTGAGGCACGAAGCACTGCTAATTGCATACTGCTTGCCAGCATCAAAGAAACGTATCCTCTGAATTTTCTCTTTTCAGCCATCCATTATCCCATGCCTTAATCCTGCAACAGGCTCTCTCTTCAGGCAGACCTCTGGGACCATAAGGAGAGCCCTGTTGAAGTAGGGCTCATTTTGGCAGCCTGGGTCTGCTTCTCCTAAGATGAGCTCATGGCAGGATGTGGTCCTAAAATCTTACATTTTTATGACTTGCTCATTTCTCAGATTTCATCTATCTATTTTCAACAACAGATGGCCAGAACACATAACAGCAGAATTTAAAGCAAATGATTATGTCTTTCTGTGCATTTTTAGAAAGTTTAGAGTAATTGGTTGTTAATACAGGTATTTTCCACATTAGATGGCTAGTGGTGTTTATGGCTTTTTTCATTGGGGAGATCTTTCCTTTTGTTCAATTTTGGGTATGTAAACTTGATACAAACTCTGTAGTTTTCTTGGTAATGAAACACTGCAATTTTTCAACAATATGGGCAGGCTTCTGTGGTCCACCAAGCTTAGTTTGAGCTGCAGAAGGCAGTCAGAGATTCTTATTGTGGGGAAAAATACTGTCTAATCCAGAGGTGCTCCAGGTTGTGGCCAGATGAATGGTGCAGGGATGATCCATGAGCCAGATTGGACCCCTTGCTGTCCCTACACACCAGAATTGGGTCCTATGCTGCCTCCACCTGGCACCTGGCTAGCCAGATTGGGTTCCAGGATCCCGACTCTGTCAACACCCGTCCACATGCTGAAATCAGGCCTGGCACTACCCCATGTGCCTGATCTAGTGTGCAAAGCTGTGGCCTATGGGCCTCCCCACAGATCCACAGACAATGCTAGATGCCAAATTGGGCCCACAGGCTGGGGTTGAGCATGCTTGGTCTAGTGGAAACTAGCACAGATTTACTTCTGAGAAGGCTGCTGACTGGTCAGGCTTCTCTGCTTCAGCATCAAGTCTGCCATAAACCCAGTGTCAGAGTAAGAAGGATACATGTTAAAATAAGGCAGGAGAAATGAGGGGACACAATGAATCAGGGCTTTGTTGAGCTGGATTCTCCAGTGGCATAAGGTTTCTGAGCCAATGGCAGAACTTAAAGCTGCCCTCCTTCAAATTTAACTTCTCCTTTATCTGACAGCTGAAAATGGGCACTGGAAACAAGTCCCTGACAGCCTCCCCATAGCTTGAGGGCAGTAGAGAATCAAGCCTTCATTAACAAAGATATATTCTAGATGAGTAAACATTTTTATTTGATCATTTATTTATTTTTATGGACAACCTAAAATACGATTTTGGTAAGCAATCACATTGTAGTAAAAAGGAGTACTGCCAACTTACTGTTAAAACAGTGAAATATGCATACATTGCTCTCAGTTTTACTATCTTCTTGTCAAATAATTCATCCCAAATACTTATAGTGTAGGACTCTGCCATCCTGGTTTCTACCTTCCTCTTGCCAGTTTCTTGTTACATTTATTACCTGGCTATTTACTCCTGCCTTTAGATGTTCACCACTTCCTCTGGGTCAGATAGCATGCTGGACTCTTGTCTAGAGGTCTTGTGATTTTTTTTCACAATTCAGAAGAATTGGGAGAAAACCATACATTTTAATAGAAACTATGGAAAGCTTTCAAATATTGTATTAATCTACAAATGCTGTAGTTAGCATTACCCTGACTGCATTTAGAAAGATACTTTAGGATCCATTTTTGTTTGTTTGTTTTACATTTTGACAATATCTCTAATGTCATTAAGTAGAAGAGGTGGAAGAGAGTGTGGCATTTCCCAGTTGGGAATGCCAAAATGCCAGAGGTATTTTGAAAAGTGGCAGTATATTCAACATAGCAAGGTAGCCTCTGATTTCTTACAATACTTGTAGTCTGATGTATGCTTTCATTTGTATTCTTCACTGTATAAATTAGGGTGTCCTTGGAGAGAAGGTGAAAGCCATCCTTCCAAGAGACTGAGTTTTAACTGCAGTAGATTGAAAGCAGGTAGTCATCCAGATTGTGTCACGATTTTGGCATATCATTCATTAAGAGGACCTATGCTACTGAAATTAATTCACACCTAACAGATGTACAGTACCATGAAAGGATGTGACCTGCTTGACACTAATCACTGGGAGGAAAACACATTTCTTTTGATGTTTTGAATTAGGAACTGTAGATATTACACATGTGTCTCACATGTTGAAAATAGAAATGTTCTTTCTTATATAACTTTAAATGCACAACCTCACATTCATCCATGTTGCTCAGTCTACATGTTAAATATTTTAAAGACTAAACATGGGATCTCCAAAGTGAGCACAAGTTCTACTAGAAAACAGTGAAACAGGTGCTCCAACATAATTTAGGTAATTTTGAAAATATGGAGCCAACAAATTAAATCTTGACAATGTGCACTGGTAGCCAAACTCTAGCCATACACCCATATACTAACACAGTATTTATAGCTGATTTTATTTATTTTTTTTATTCTAGATCATAGGAAGGGTCTGTTTGAGCTCTCTCTCCTGTGAACAGATCTTTGAATCTTAAGTGCAGAAGTTCAAGGAAGAAATGATGGCATAAATGATGGAATCATGACTAATTGATTCAAAAGAGCTTCTGCCAACCTTATCAGCTATCAGAATAGAACCTATTTATAAGGAAATTTACTGACACTTGGTCTACATTACAAAGTTTAGCCAGCATAGCTACATTTTGTAGGGGTGTGAAGTGATCACATACATTAGCTGACCTAATCTTGTTGGTCAGCTAACTCCCTGAATGCAGATGCAACGAGGCTAAGAGAAGAAATTTTCTGCCAGTTTAGCTTCTGATAATCTGAGGAAAGAAGGGTGTTAGAGAAGCTTGCAAGTCTGAGTTCCCCTAGGGAGCTATGACAGCAAAGCTGCAGCAGCAGCAACCCTTTACCAGAAAAAAATCGGAGTTTAGACATGAAGACTGTCCTTTATATGAGACTTTTTGAAGTGCACTACAATTTGGGTGGTTTGAAGTGGTATGACAGGCTATATAGGTACTATGCTGTGGAGGCATTGTGTGTTGAAGTGAAAATCTCCCCCTTAGATATTTTAGGCTTCCTTTTCTATCAGGACCCTATCATTTTGTTTGTTTAACTTGGTTATTATAGTGGACAGTCCTTGTAAGTGAATTAGTTAAATGGCTAGGAAATTAAAACTACAAGTTTGTTTGCAAACTGTTCTGATCAGAGGCTGTTTTCACAGTGATATACATAAATGTTTGGCTAAGAGAATAACTTTCTCTTGAGGTTGTTAGTTGTTATGGACAAAGAAGTGGGGCTTTTGTGTTCCTTCCATAAACTTTCAGGCTGATATAACTTTCCAAATCTGGGTAGGAAATCACTGCGCTGATAAATTGGGTGAATAAAAATACAGATATGCCTCCAAAGCAGGGTTCATCCTTGTATTTAGCAAACAGTTACCCATTAATGTGTCTTGTGTATCAAATAATCCTATTGTTTTTCATTAGTATGCATCTTGTCCATTTCACCTAGTTCTATATCAAAAGTCCTGGTTTATAGCAGGGGTGATCAGCCTCTGGCCCACAGGTCATATCCAATATGTGGAGGACTCATGTCATCCAGCCCACAGGAGTTCTTCACAGGTCCAGAAATATGGTGGTGGGGAAGTGGTAGCAGCATTAAGTGTCACTCCCCTGCTGCCAAATATCTCTGGTTGTGGGAAGCCCCGTGAGCTGGATAACATTGTCCTGTCTGCTAGATCACTCCAACATGTGGGTAGATCTGGGAACACCAAGTCAGGTCAAGCCAGCATGTGGCCAGATCTGGGCTCCTACAGTCATGTGTGGCCAGTGTGCAAATGGATCTGGATGCACAGGGTTGGGTAGGACAAGTGCATGGCCAGATCTGAGTTAATGGGGTCAGGTAGGGCCAGAAGACATCTGGATCCAGGTGTGTAGAGTCAGAGCAGGCCAACGCATGGCTGGATCTGGGCATGCAGGATCATACACTCATAGACTGATTCCACATGGGATCCAGTTTACAAACTGACCCCATACCACCACTCTGGTTTACAGTGATTCAGCTGCACGTGTAGTTTATTTTCATCCCTTTAGAATAGTTGTGTTTTCTCAGTAATCTGTTCAAATTAAACAAGAGCACCAGTAAATAGAGGAAATAATATTTTATGATAAGTGAATTACAGCTGCCTCTTAACAAAGGGCTGGCATTGTACACTGGTGATTTATTTGTCTCAAGTGGAAGCATTTGTAAAGAATGAGAGGGCAGCCTGGTCCATGGGGCCAAGGGAGTGTGAATCTGGGCAGCAGTGGGGACTCTAGAAACCCCGTGTAGCACCCTGTATGGTACAGCAGAGGGAGGGGAACCTGCTATGCTTTGCGGTGGCAGTGAGCACATGGCATGGGTTAGAGGCAGACATTACACATAAACCAGTTTAAGTGAGCAAAAACTGGTTTAAACCTGTAACAGAACAGATGTTCATTGTATATAAATTAGTTTGAAAATGGCTGAAGCTGGTTTGAGATAAACTTGGTTGAATGTAGCATTAGACTTAACTGATTTGGTTAAAACTGGTTTATGCAATGTCTGTCCCATACTCCTTGCTGGTGTAAGATAAACCAGACTCTCCCAGCATGCTCTCTGGTCTAGGCGGGCTCTCTCTTCCACAGCAGGGCTGGCCCCTCCTCCTGCTCCCTGACTGGAGCTCCGAAGACTGTGGGCTGCTCCCCCATCGCCACTCCCTGCTAAGCAGGAATTCTCTCCTCCCCTCTGCCTTGCTAAGGAGATGTCAGTGTATTAGCTAGCATGCTGTCTACAGTCAGTGCTGAATCAACAGTCAGAATCAACAGGTAGCTGATTATGTCCCTCTATTGTTTTCTTAATGGGGTGATAAATACTGAGTTAGGGGCAATAAACACTGTTATCAATTCCCTGCTGGGCTAATCAAAGTATCCTGCTGAGCCTGGCCACACCCCACCTCAGCTCAGTGCTGTGGAGGGGGCACCCTCCGGCATCTAGCCTGAGCCACTGCAGGCATGTGCCTGCATTTCTGGTATGTCTGTCTAGTTATGAAACTGACTTAGCCTAGCCAGGTTAGACTAACCTGCAAAGATTGAATCAATTCAGGTTCAGACTTTTTTAATGTGTGTCCCTAGCCACGGTGTGCATAGCACAAGGGTGCTGACATATTAGAGTACAAAGGGGAGGTGGGGAGAGCACAGTACAGTGCTGGGAAACATGGTGCGGCATGCTAAGTGTGAGGCCTCTGACATGACATTGAAGGCATTTGCCACATGGTGCAGTAGGTGGCCCCCACAGTATATGGCCCAGGGGGGCTTGCAGCCTCTGGCCACTCAGAAGTTGGGTAGCTCTGCTGTAAACAGTTACATTTGCTTTCTCTTTCCTCATCTTTTTGTTGATAAATAGAAATGAATAGGAATATATAGGACCTTCATAGGACATGTTTTCAGCAAAGAATCTGTTAAACATTTCTTCATTTTGTTCTGGATGTGTAGTGGCTACGTGTTAATACAGTAATTAACTGTATATCAAATATGTATGCTCTGTAATTATTTTGTGGCTACACTTGAATTTTTTTCTTTGATGGAAGTATGTATATGTCTCTTCTTATCAAGATTAATATATCATATAAATTATTATTTAGTTATATTTGTATAGTTATTTTCATTAAAAATCACAATG
This sequence comes from Caiman crocodilus, assembly GCA_030014935.1. Lineage (NCBI taxonomy): Eukaryota > Metazoa > Chordata > Crocodylia > Alligatoridae > Caiman > Caiman crocodilus. The sequence continues at coordinate 35,731,306 of JAGPOW010000261.1, read as the reverse complement.
CTTGAAAAAGTGATTACAAGCTATCCATGTAGCATATTTGAGACTGATTGTACCTCTTAATAAAATGCAGCCACATCTGGAGTGATTGGGGGAAATATTGTTCACTGAAGTTCAGGGCAGCTTGTTTCTCCTAGTGGAGACTGCTGTTTTAATGCTACTTCTCAGCATAGGCCCTTTGGAAAATAAGACTGAAAGATTCATTTTCCCTTTTGGAAAGTTGTGGGAACAAACTTTCAAATCTGTTGTCATGTACAGTAAGTTTATATACAGACTAATAGATAGATCCAGATATATAAAAACTAGATTTTTTAACAGTTTGACTAGTAGATAAGTCAGCAGTTAAATTAACATAATAGGATGCTTTAAAACATCTTTTTTAAAGTATATCTTTCAAATTTCTAATATTATAGATTTTTTTTCTGACAAAATGTCCAAGATGGCAGTTTCCTGTTAGAATGTGTATTAACTATATTTTTTAAAGGAAAGTTTCAGAATGTCTTCTGTATTATGCCGGTAGGGGCAGATCCAGAAGGGGGTGCAATGGTGCATTCATACCTTTCTTTTTCTGTACTGCATGTGAACTCTTGGCATAGGATCTGGCCCTGTTTTTGTGTAGTCAGGAGCCTAGGGCAGAGGCTGGTAATGTTTTTGTGCTAAGTGCCAAAAATACTTGCAAACTTGATTTCTAAAATGTTGGCATGCCAGGGGTAGATGGCAGGTGAGCCACAACAGGCCCAATCCTTGTTGTGTCAGTGCAGCCCTGGCCCCTTCTCTGAGGCCTGCGTGCCAGGCAAAATGCTTTTGTGTGCCGCTCTGGCACATATGCCATGTGTTGTCTACTCCTGGCCTACCAGATGAGCTGCCGCCACTCATCCCACTGCTGCTGAATTCATTTGGGGGCAGAAGATGAACAGCAGCAGCATTCACTCTCTGGGCCCTGGAGCCACACAAATTCAGCAGCTCTGGCCAGACCCCACCTCGAGCAGCTGGTTCAGAGGTTACTTCTCCCGTGGAACTCTGGCCAAGAGCCTGTGCTGACAAGGCAAGGAGCTCAGAGCTCACTGTGGCACAGCCAAAGACAGAGAGAGTCACGCCCCTCTTGCCCCATTCCTGGATCAGCGAGTCCAATTTATTTTCTACAGTTTAGCACATGCAGGGTATAGCAGTGTTAATGATCAGGATGACATTTCAACATAACAGTAATATGTAGAGACATTTTTTTAAATCTGTATTGATGCAAATTATTTCCAAAAATGTTTTGGATACAAGTAATATTTCATGGATTTGATCTTTTTGAAATACTGTAAACAAAGAATAATCTAATCCATAAATGGCAGTGTGTCTTAAAGAGGTATTAAGCTGGCCTTGAGGGATTGGTGTTAGTACTGGATTTATTCATTTCCTTTTTCAATAATTTATATAGGGCCAAAAACTGTGGTTATAGTATATTTACAGTTATCATCATTTGGGTGGTATTGCATACATCAGCGAAGGGAGGGAAATAACCACAAACAGGTTAAACATATTAATGTGAATTAAAAAAGATCCAGTTTGGGAAAATGTACATCTGCAGGAAATAATATAAAATCCAGTGATCAGTGGGAGTAAGATAGCATTAATGTTGAAAGGCACAGGGTGATAGTGGAAGGTAAATTAGATATGAGCTTGTGATATAATATGGATCCAAAAACTGGCTAATGTAATTCTGAGTTGCGTATGAAAGGACATATCAAAATATAGGGTGATAATAAGTCTTCCTCTTTGCTAAATCTTTGTGAGTCCTCTCTTGAATGTTACGTTCATTTTTTAGCAGAAACCAGAATGATATTGGCAATTTTGAGGAAAAAAAGGGAAACAAAAATGAAGCGACTGGGTGAATTATTGTTATCTCAGCAACTATAAACATAGCAAATAGAAGTAAAAAGCGGTATTAAACAGATGAAGAAAGAAGAAGAAATTGCAGCTGTTATATTAAAAGGTATAAGGAAAAAGTATGCAAAAAATGTCTTCAAATTGGTGAAAGAACCATCTTTACCATCATTTAAAATGTATTTGAACAAAATAATGGAGAATATAATCTTAGAAGTAAAAGCAGTGCTAGACAGATTAGTAAATCTATCTGTCTCAAAATACCAATGGTAAATAATAGATTTATAGATTCACAGTTTAAAAGCCCAGGAGAGAGCCTTATAAATATCGAGTTTGATCTCCTATGTAACACAGACAATAGGACATCTGTGAATTAATTCATTTTTTTAATCTAAGTATCTCTATTTTAGAAAAGTATCCAATCTTGACTTAACAATTTCCAGTGCTGGAGAATCTGGTACAGCTACTGGAAAGTTATTATCATGGTTAACTACCTTCATGTTAAACATGCATCTCATTGCTTGTTCAGTCCTGTCAAGCTTCAGTGCCCAGCCATTTGATAAACATAATATGCCCAAGGTATCAGAGATCAGAACTGTAGTTATTACTGTTTATCTTATCACTTCTGACCCCGGCTGTACTTTGAATGGCCAATTATTTTGTATTTTAAAAGTGAAAGAATAAAGAGAAAATACATTTTTCAAACATACAGGAGGAGAACATGTTCAAAGCAAAGGCTGTTTTGAGTAGTGAAGAAAATTGGCTCTTTCTCAAATATCTGACAGTTTTTATCTAGAGAATTGTTGAGCAACATACCTTTTCATTAATTTTAAGTGAAAAGCTTGAAATGAATGGGAGTTAAAATTACTTGGTAGCATTAAAGAATTGTCCCATTTTAAGTAGGTCCTGGTTCCATGTATCACTTTTTATCTGCATAATTTTCAGCAGTTAGTATAGATACTGAAACAAAGTAATGAATTCATGTTTAATTTTTTTTTTAAGTATTTTAATGTACTATAAAAATTGTTGTGTCAGGTCTGCCGTGTTGTGGTTTTAATTATTTTAAGCCTTTGCTTTATGCTCTCTTTTTCTAAAACTATCTTTGATGTACAGCAGAACTATTGTGTAGGCTTCTTCATAAAATATATTGTATTATCACAAAGAATATTGCTTTGATCTGCTTGGCAGTTTTGAAGTTTGGACACATGTGTTGTTTGATAAATTACCTGCAGGGCAGGGAGTTTTGCTGCTTTTTCCTAATTATTCACTTAAAAAAAAAATTAATATGTGCCAAAAATCTGCAAGAGGTAGCTATAATAACTGCATATGGAGATCAGGAATAGGAGAAACAGAAAAAGAAACAGAATGAATAGACCAGTTAGTGTACAGGCAGTCGTCGTCTTACAACGTTTCAAGTTACAAAGTTTCCCACTTGCATTTTTAAATTGATATCCCACTTCAACTTCTTGATGTCAATTTCGACTTAAAAATGCTTGATCTGATGCAGCGCCACACAAGTAAACATGTTTGCTGCTGCGTTGCCCATCTCCTTGTAGAACATCTGTCCAAACTTCCTTGGATGCATTCTTTAAGAAAACAGACAAGACTCCAGAAAAAGCTGCAGCCAAGACTCCTGAGAAGACTCCAGCCAAGAACCCTTCAAAAAGTCCAGCGAAGTCACCTCAAAAAAGTCCTTACAAATCAAGACGATTGCTATTTACAATATAAATACATTAATGTAGCTATATTAGTCATCTATACTTGATTGAGTACAAAATTCTGGGTTACTTTTGGTGAAAATAGGTATCAGGCCTTGGTTCAGAAACCAATCCCCCATTTATAACATTGTTTCCTATGGGAAAATTGGTTCTGAGTTACGACATTTCAACTAAAGATGTGGTTTTCAGGAACCAATTGTGTCATAAGTCCGAGGATTGCCTGTATTTCAGTTATATATTAAGGAAGCTAACAGGACAGATACTATTAGAGGAGTTTTATTTCCTGTACTTTTAAAGATTTTTGAAATTGTTACAATGGAGTTCTGTAAACTGTATATGGCATACATTACTGTTGTTTATCTGTGATAGAACAGGTTATGTATAGAAGAGCAAATTTCTTAGACTTGCAAATCAAGTTTCCAGAATTTTTAATCTTACCCTTTAGGCTTGGTACTGACATGTGGGAGATTAAATTAGGTTCAGAATGCCTACCCAATTCAAAATTAAATTATCCCAATGCCGACCTTACACTTTCAGACCTGGTCTCAGTGACCAGCAATCAGTCTAAATCTATAACAGAACAAAAGTTCCATGCACTCAAACTGATTTAAAAATTGCAGAACCCAGTATAAGCTAAACTTAGATCTATGTAGTGTCATTTGATTTAGGTCAAACCATGCATGGAACTTCTGTTTACTTCCCCTGCGCAACCCCAGGGCTGGGAAAACCCAGCCGCTGGCCCCAGACTTGGAGCTGCTCTTTTCACTCCCCCCTTCCCTGCAACTGGTCTATTTTTTGCCCCTCAGCTTCTTGGTCTCCCCCAGCCAGTGCTCTCAACCCCCATTCCACATGCCTGTCCAGATGCAGCTGCTTTTATCAGTGTTTATTGCTTCCAGAGCCGAGCAAGTAAGTCCCAGTGGTAAGGGGGGGCGGGAGTAATGTGGGTGTAGGTTCACTGTGGGGGGGACTCCTCCATTCAGCTCACAGATTATGCCTTACCCCCACCCCACCCGTGGATCATGCCTGCCCGCCCACACCACCTGTAGGTCATGCCTACTCTCCCACACCTCACCTACAAGTTGCACCTGCTCTCCCCACCCCTTGTGGATTGTATCTGCCCCCCCACCCCACCCATAAGTCATTCCTTCTCCCCCAGCCACATGCCCTAGCCCACCTGTGAATTGCACCTGCTCCCCCCACCCCTTGCAGGTCACATCTGCCGCCCACTTCTCACAGGTCATACCTGCCCCCCACCCCACCCACAGGTCATATCTGTTCCCTGTACCCCTCACAGGTTGCCCGTCCCCCCCCCGACCTGTGGGTCATGCTTGCTCCTCAATCCCCTGGCAGACCCCCAATCCCCTTCAGCCTGCTGGACTCTCAATTAAGACTTGGACTCGATGATCTGTTGAGGTCCCTTCCAACCCTAGCATCTATGCATCTATGAATTCTCCCCAGCTAGCCCCCCCACCTCCATCCTGACTTGCCTGATATTGGGTAGCCATTTTTAATCAAGTTAACCTCCCTTTAATGCCCCTGAATGTCTGTACACAGCCTTAAAGGCTGTATCCAAAGAAGAGATTGATTTGTTACCATGATGATGAGAAAACCTCAGGTAAAAACAAATAAAGAATAAACCTGGAGAGTTTAAATGCTAAGATTTGTTAAAATATATGGCAGGGCTGTCTGGCTGGCACCCATGTGCCACACCTGGCCTCCCAGGGGTTAACCTGGAACCCTCAGCTTCCCAGTCTGCTGCAGCTGGAGTTTCTGGGCCCCTGCTCCTGCCAATACGGGTGGGGAAGTGCAGTGTGGCCCACAGAACTGGAGGAGCCTGTGGATGATGGGGGGTTGTGGGACCCAGGGGGTCACATGGTATAGCATGGTGATACGGCATGGTGCAGCAGGTAACACCCATAGTAGAGTGGGTGGTCACACAGCATGGCAAGCAATCTATGCAGTATGCAGTCCAGGGAGCATGTAGCCCACAGCCACTCAGAGTTTGGACAGTCTTGATATAATAGAATTGTCCACTCAAGAAAGTGGTTGAATATTAATTGTCTTGTGGGAAATTGTTCATAAATGCTAAAATTACCTCAAGAGTCTTTTTGCAAGTCAATGGGCTTCTAAATCACTTAGATACTTCATAAAAATATAACCAGGATCACTATAAAGTGTGCTGTATACTAAACAACAGATTAGTATTGGTCAAACTGGAAGAAGAGCCCACTCTTTTTAAAACATTAATCCCTTCGCTGACTAATGACCTTTTTGTTATGCTTACTCCAAAGTCATAATCTATATGGCTCTTGAGCATAAACACACTTTGTGTTTATATAGGGTTTTCCCCTCAAGAAATCTGAAAGTGCATTAGAAATGTTTAGTTTCTCTTACCATCTCTATGATGTAAATGTATGGTGTTTACCCCACTGTGCAGTCAAGCTAACTGAGACTAAGGGAAATTAAATTATTTCAATTTTAAGAACATTTTATTGGTAGAGCTAAAAATAAAACTGGACTCATGACTCCCAGTCCATTTTATTCTTCTATTCATACATAAAACCAGAAACCTTCAACAGACTTTGAAACCTTCAACTCAACTCTGGGCTGGGCGGGGCTCTCTGCTCAAGAACTGGATTAGCCCCTCCCCTCTTCTCCCTGGTGCAGCTCCAGCAGAAACTTGCAGGCACAGAGCATCTGCCTGGCTTCTTCCTGCTGAGCAAGGATTATTCCCCTTTCCCTCTGCCTTACACAGACACCTCAGAATTAGCTAGCAGACTACATGATGGCTATGGTCTGTGCTCTGGGAGACTACAAAGGCAGACAGGCTTTTTGGAACTAATCAGTAGGTAGCTTAATGTCCTTCTTTGGAAGAGCTGTTTAAGAAGATCTCCATTAGTTAATGTAGAGAGGCTTTATTTTCTTAATGGGTTGATAAACACTGAATTAGGGGTGCTAAACATTTCCTGCTGGGGCTGCTCAGGAGGGGAGGAACATCAGATCGTCCTGCGCGGCCTGGCCATCCCAAACCCCCTCCCCAGCTCAGTTCTCTGAAAGGGAAGGGAGGGCTGCTCTAGCACCCCCCTGCTTCTAGCCTGAGCCACTCGAAGCAGGTGCCTGCATTTTCAGTCCAGAGGGGATGTCTGCGCAGTTACAAAATGTTTCAGCCTAGCCTAGTTAGACTACCCTGCAACATTTGAATCAATTCAGGCTCAGGGTTTTTGAATGTCTGCCCCTAGCCCAGAAGACATTAACTTATACACTTCCAAACTGCAGTGCCTCTCCATCTTTCACCTTCCTCTGGGACTAGAAGTGGTAAATTAGGTTGGTGTAAGGCCTACCTGAAATCAATGAAAGCTAGCCACTTAAAAGTTCTTTAGGCTCTGGCCCAGAGTCCCTGCTCTTCCCTGTCCCTTCCCCACTCACCTTCTTCTGAAGGTCCTATTTGTTTATTCCTGTGTGTATGAAAAGTTCTGGCTAGCCCATCAGTCTGTGTACATTGTTTACTCAGGGTTGATCTTTCCTTGAAGGGGTTGGACTCAGTAACCCCCTAAGTTCTTACAGTCTTACATTTCTATGATTCTAGAATTCTGTTAAAATAGGAAAAATATTTGAAATGATTTAGAGTAAAATTAACATTTATTTCAGTCCCTACCACTGTTTTCTTTTCTGTGCAGTCTTTTTAATGATATCAATGAATGCAGCAGTTAACAATAAGTAGTTGCAAATGCTGAAACGTGAATACTGCTGAAGCAGAGACCAAAAAATCTCTTCCGCTTTGGATCTCCCTCGCATCTCTTTATTCCTTTGGCATTCAGTTATTTCTCCAATCCAAGCCTGAATAATCGAGAAAAGCCAGGAACTAAAACATCCAAAGTTTTTGGCTTTATTTGCAGTGAGTAAATCTTTACATATCTTGTATTAGTAGGAATAGAAACACTGTGTACATTAGGTCCTGGACAAATCTGACATTTTAGAGATCCCTGTTCTTATGAGGAACACTTAAAAATCCTTTTGTTGTTTAATTCCAAAAGAAAAAAATTATATTCACTGATAATGATCAATAACGGTTTGCAATGATATCTGCAGAGGCACATGGCTTTTTATGTCATTACAGTGGTTGAGCTTAAGCAAGTATGTTTTATTCAATCATTTGGTATAGGGGAATGTGTAATACTTTTCTTTGTAGTAATAACTCTATTTGTGCCATTCCTGAATTAGTGTCCTGTTGTTGGTTAGTTGCAACAAAAAGAACATGAAGCATTTGATGGGAATGATGCACAAAAAATCTAATTGAAGTGTTCATGGCTCATATAATTTTAAAGTATTGCTCTCTCTTGTATTTGGATAATTATATATTTCCCCATACCTAATGGAGCCAGTGGTTTTCAGTTTTAAGTGGATTTCAAATTTCATTGGTCAAAGAACCTGAGTTAATCACATATTTCCCTGAAACATCACTTAAGCTTACATTGTAGTCAAGGTGGAGAACCACAATAAATCAAATACGGTACTTATTGGTTAAAATAAACATAATTTTCTTTCCCATTTGTATTGTGTTAAAAACCCATAAAACTTGTAACACAAGTTCCAGAGAATACTTCTTAAGAAGCCAGACAGCCAAAGTGTGAAATGGCAGATGCACATGTTGTGCAGATGTCATGTTGACTGGTTAGTATCCTTATGGAAAAGATGTGTAATTGTTAGTATTTTTAGTATATTGAATTTTTGAGAAGTTGGCATATTCATTTACAAGCTGCTTTTGAAGCAGCTGTTTATTTTTTGTGCTTTTGATTCCTGAAGTCTAAGATAATCAATGTTAGAGCCTGAGTAGTGTCAATTCCTATTTTTTGCACCAGTCAGATAAATTTAGGTGTGCCCTGTTATACTATTGGATGTTGGTATATAGAAAAGGTAATGTTGTGTAAAAGAACTGTTTTTTGAGGGATTGATTCATTTCACTTCTCTCATTATCCATTTGGTATTTACTGCAGTGACTGGAACCAAAGCAAACAATGTATGGTAACAGTAATATTCCCTCAGCAGTGACAACCACTAAGGCACTTTTCAAAGTTTTTTGCCTCTCATAATTTGAATACTCCATGGGTCAAATCCTAAAATTCCTATTTGATCAGGCAAATGCTCTTGAAATGGGGTTTCCACTAGGGCTGTGCGAAGCTTCAGTTGCTGATTCGATCCAGCGGAGATTCAGCCCAATTCGGCAGCTGACTCTTCAAATCCAGATTGAATCAGGAGACCCATTTATCTCTCTGACTGGAATCAGAAGCCTCCGATCTGATTCAGAGAGGTTTCTAGAGGTTTTATGATTCATACTTAGACACAACTTTATATGTTTTTTCTGCATACCTCAAGGTACCAGGCAGCTCATGGAATGCTGATATGGTGGGGCAGATGGAGCGTTCCATGAGAGTCCGGGGGAGTCTCTAGCTTGCTCAACAGTAGATGCAGAAGTGGACCAGAAGCAGTTCCAGATCCACCACAGAGTGCACAGAGGACCCTTCCCTCTGCCTCCCCAGCTTGGCAAATGGATCGGGGGGGGGACACCTGGGGTCTCTCCATGGACGATTGCTGAAGTGGGGGGGCACAGGAGAGTTCCCCATGTACTCGGTGGTGGAGTACCCTGCACTCCTGTGAGACACTCCATCTGCTCCACCATCTCAGCGTTCACGAGTCGCGCCTGGTACTTTGAGGTATGTAAAAAAAAACAAAACCATATAAAGCTGTGTCTATGGCCAAATCACTTATTCTCCAAATTGGAATCAAATCTTCAGATTTGAATTTGGCCAAATTGAATTGGGACAGTGATCCTTATCAACATATTAAATCACTGTCCCCCAAATCGGGCCAAATCTGAATCGAATGTGGCCTGCTTTGCACACCTCTAGTTTCCACTAGAGCTGTGCAAAACGTCTATGTCTCATTTTGATTTCAGATTTGGCTGATTTGGAGGACATCGATTTGTTTTGGTGTTTAGGATCACTGCTCCATTTCAAGTTGGCCAAATCTGTTGCAGAATTTCAGTGCAGTTTTGGAGATTCAGATTGCCCACAGAGAGGCAGGCACAACCAGATGGCTGCAGGTTCTTCCATGGTTCCTCTGACTGTGCCTGCCTCTTTCTTGGTGGGGAGAGCTGTGGGAGAAGCCGCCATGGCCCTAGGCCTGTGCAAAGCTTTGGGTGGTGATTCCATTTGGAGGAGATTTGGCCCAATTCAGTGGCTGAATCTCTGAATCTGAATCAAATCAGGGGACCAATTAAAAACTCTGAATCAATTCAAAGCTCTACAGATCTTCAGAGAAGATTCAGAGGGCTTTGATGATTCAGACAGGCAGCCCCAACTCGGAGCTGGTAAGTACTAGCCATGAGCCCTGCGACCCTCCCTTGCTCCCCCACCCCTCCAATGGCTGCCCCACCTGGCCCAGCTCTGGTCCTTTAAAAAAAAACAAAACAAGAAAAGCCACGGGAGGAGGGGGTTGTCAGGGGCCTCCTGGTGGAGCCCCCACACAGTGTGGGGGGCAGTGGGGATCCCCCCCCCACCCGGCAGCACCTGCTGAGTCAGGCTTTTTTAACAAGTGCCTGGAGCTGGGCCAGGCAGGTCAGCCATTGCTGGGTTGGGGAGGATGGCCCTGGCTCATAGCCGAATCAAATTCGGCTGAATCGACTCAGGACTAGCCACTTCACACAGGCCTACATGACTGCCCTGCCCGCCCCCATCCCCTGCCAGGCCCCAGCCTAGTGCTGGCACTTAAAAAGCCAGGCATTCACCAGCTGTAGGAGCTGTGACTGGGGTCCTCAGAGTGGGCATGGCAGAGCCCTCCCCATGCAGCATGGAGTAGTGGAGATCACCACCTCCCGCCCCCCCACCTGGCACCTACACAGCAGCAGCCCATGGCACAGTGCAGCTTGGCAGGGCTCTGCATGTTGTCTTGGATCTGGGGCCACTGTGGCTGAGCAGTGCCAGGCTCCAGCTGACTTTTGGAGCCACCCCAGCTCCCAGACAGTGCATGACACCCTGCCAAACCACAGTGCATCTGCATGATGTGACAGCTGCCACACGGGTGCCAGATGGGGGTGGGAGATCCCTGCTGTCCCCCACTGCCCCACATTGCACGGGAGTGGGCTCTGCCATGTGCACCCAGAGGCCTCCAATTGCTGCTCCTGCAGCCGGTGAGCACAGGTCTTGTTTTGTTTGTTTGTCTGTTTAAGTGTCGGGAGGCTGGGGGAATGAGGCCAGTCAGCGCAGCTATGGGGGCTTCTCCTACAGCTCCTCTAGCTCTGCTTGGTGCAGGCTGCACCGAGCAGACTTGGGTGCTGGTGCTGACCCCAGTCAGCAGCAGCAGCAGCATGCTGTCATCCCACATGCAGATCCAGGGGCCCACACCCCCCACCCTGGGGGCTGTGCCAGACTCCTCCCAGGGGCTGTGGCGCTCTGGATTTGTGTGCATAATGACAGTAGGCTGTCATCCCTCCCCCAGAGTACTAGGATTGGAAGGGACCTCAGGGGCAGCTCGCAGACACTGGCCAGTTACAGGTGTCAATATCAGAGCAGTCCTTCTGCCCCTCTTCCCCTTCCCTCTTAGTTTCTGTTTCCCTGCAAGCCCGGCTCTGAAACATCTCCTAAATGAAACAAAACCACCCAAAATGCTTTGGAAATGTTTCTGATGGTTTTGTTTCATTTCAGAGATGTTTCGGAGCCTTCCATTTCATTTCAGATTTGGGGTTTGGGGCTCCGAAACACCTCCAAAATGAAATGGCTGCCGAAATTTTGCACAGCCCTAGTTTCCACCATAGGGAAACGAGATATCCTTATGTATAGTTTGGAATACTACATCATTGACTACTTGTGGGTTTGAGTTACTAATTTGCAGTATCAATCTACAGTGATTGGGGAAGCAGGCATTTCTCACCACTAATTAATAGTTGAGTTTGTAAGTTAAATTTATTAATTAAATTATATCTATAACTTATGCTCCTAGCTCAATATCACTTAGGATTTTTGCCAGTGGAGGAACAGGCTCCACACCACTTACAGAATGCTTGTGTCTGCCTCTTTGTTGGGGAGTGGCCAACGAAGGGAACAAACAAGCCAGGAGTTGCCCTGTATTGGGAGAACTCTCTGCTGGTCTTTTCCATCTGTTTTCTTTCCTCTTTACACCATTTTCATAACACAAAGTGGACTTAACATTAAAGCAGACAGAAGCTCTGCTCCAAAGGAACAGTAGTTTTATATACATCTGAGTGCTGTGTCCAGAAAATGTAAGGCAAAATAAACAGACAGAGAAATAGAAAAAAAATGGTTTTGCTATAAAGCATGCTCAGTCTTTACCTTCTCCTCTAGTAACATGGGGAATTTGCAAAATGGTGAATGTTACATATTTGTTTCTGTGTCAGCTCTTTGATTGACAATAGCTACAATGCTGTGTTGAAAAAATATTTCCTGCATCTGCCCAAACCGTGCATAATTTAAAGCGTGAGCCACAGAAACATAAGATTCACTATGCATATGCTGTAATTTGAGGTACCAGAATTAAGAGACTTAATTTAAATAATGAGAGACTATTTCCTTAAGAATTATTAGAGATGATTAGAAAGAATAGTAAGAAAGTGTAAGAGCTTGAAATGAAGCTAATGAAGTCAGAAACAACTAATATAGTTGTTCAAAAATGAAGTGATAAAATGGCATATTATAATTTCAAGGGATATTTATTTTCTAAGAAGTAGTTGGTCACATTTTTGTGAGCATATCAGTTGTCTGATATTTCAGGGATGTATTTTGGAGAGTGGGAAGGTGCGGGGGGGTGTTGTTCTTGGCAGTTTGTTTTTTTTAAACAAAATATATGTCTCCTGTGTACACAGGAGATTTGTTACCAAAAATGCTTTAAGCATGATGAGCAAAGGACCAGTTCCTGAGCCATATTTTTCTTAACATTTTCCCTCTGCAGAAACAAATGGAAGGAAATATGTGCCTTGAATTAAGGTTGTGAGACATTCACAAACTGTGAATTAACACAGTATCATTAGGGCATCTTTTTTATTTCATTTTCTCCAAAATGACCATTTGGAAACAGATTCTGAATAAAAGATTTGGCTGAACATTTTCTGCATGTACCTCTAGGGTTCACCCTGCAACTTTCTAATGTATTATGTGACATTCATGAATGGAAAAGTTTAAACATTTGTTCAGCATTCTGTGCAATTTCATATTAATAAGATTGAAATACTTTATATATTCTTTAACCCTAATGAAACTAGCATGTTGGCACTTGACCAATAGAAAAGTACCCCCAAAGAGAACATTGTTTTCCTTAGAAAAACACCTAAAGAAATATGTTCTCAGAAATCTAAGAGACTAATAACTATTAGTGGAGACAAAGAGGATTTTCAAGAGCTTTTTTTAAAAAAAAAAAAAATTCAACCCTTTATCTTATTTTTTAATTATCTTATTTATTTTTCTAAGTGTTTGAGAATGGAGTTTCATGGGCCAGGGCAGCTTTAACCTGAGTGTTAAGTGCGAGTTTGGGTTCAATCCAGATTTTTTATTTTTTTAAGGTCTACATTACTTGATTATCTAAAACAGACCTTCTTGCCTCTGTTGGATGGATTACATTTCTTTTGTCTACTACTAACCTCTGTGTAATATCCTTAAATAGATGAATATTTTAGCCGAACTTTTTATTAGATAGTCTTGACTATCAATATTTTGTAGCTATTGTTTATCTTATGAATAGCTTAAATAACTGTTATTGTTCCTCCTTCACCAATATAAGCATAATTTAGATAGAATCCAATGTTAAGTTAAAAATCTCATTTTATTCAGTAAAAAAAAATCTTAGCGTTTTTATAGTGAATGTTGCAAAACAGCAAGGAGATGCACTGAAACTGCGGCATTATTTTCAAATTGTGAGGTGCTAACAAAATATCATACAGAATTTTGGGAAAAAATATTAAGGTTAATGTCAAAAAAGGAAAACTGTGAAGCCAAGGAAATTAGCGTTGTAAGTTTCCTCAGATTTTTTTGCCATATTTTGCAAATTAAACTGATTGCTGGAAAATATGTACAGCAAAAACAATAAACACAACATAGTAACTCAACATAATCACTAACCTGTATATGTTGTGGTGGTGATGGCCTTATTCCTCTAATGAAGAGGCTAACACTGTGTGTTCCTGTGTTGTAGAATGCAATATGATGGTTCTGAATTGTTTCATCTTTACTGATCTTCTGAGTTCAGTCACCTAACACTTCTAAACAGAAGAGTGAGACTCTAGCAATATTACTTTCAAAGAACAATATTTACAAGTAGTTTCTTCCCCCTGGAAAATATCTCCTGTCTGCTGATACAAAGAGTGAGATTATTTCCAGTAGTAATAAACATTTGCATGCCTACAATTTTTGTTAATTTAATCTGAGTTAATACGTTTCCTTGTAGAAAGAAGTCTGATGAATAAATAATAGAATGGGAAGAAAGGAGCTGTATCAGTTATCCCTTCTCTGTATTATCTTGTTCAGTAAATATGTTATCATCCTTTAGAAATCATGATTTTGCCATCTCTGCTATGTAAAAGTTAAAACACATAATCAGTGGACAAGAGAACAGTCACGGTTCTTGATAACAGTTGTTTTCTTTCTGAGAAAAATTCTTGTGTTACTGTGACTTTCATATGAAGAAACCATCTCAAGCTTTTTTAGTGAATGATATTCATTTTGTTTTGCATCAAATCAGGGCTAAGTTTGTTTTTTTTGGGGGGGGGGTTTGGAAGTCTCTTAAATTGCTGAAATCTCATAGAAACATAACTTTTTAGATGTTGCTTCTAGATTTAGACTGTGTTAGTGCCATTTACTATATGTGGGTGTCTTTAAAGAAAGAATTATACTGTTGATGATATTTTATGTTAGTGTGTATTTGTAATACCCTTTGTTTATTCCTTCAGTGGCTCTGATTCCTCTCTGTACTAGAGCTTTGCTTAGTAAGGAAGGGTGCTGTCAGGAAGTTGATTACATTGCTCCAGTTTTCTGGCCAAGTTCTCATACCCTTAGCAAATCTTTTTAAGCTGGCAACAGTGGGAGACATTTCTGCACCTGGAAGTAACTGATATTGAAGGTACTCCTTTTGATAAAGGTCTACCTTTATCCAAATGTGGAACTATGCCTGTTTTAGACAAGTTGAATGCTCTTTAGTTAATCTGTCTCTTATAGAGAAATCTGCCCAACAAGAATACCTGTACATTTATACAGAAATTTTCAACAGTAAAATACTGCACAGGGTTGGATTTACATTGGCATTCTTAAAAGTGAATCATCCGATAGACCTCTGATCATTCCAGTTTAGTCTTGTGCCAGTATAACAAATGTCTGGAAGAACTGCTTGGTTAAATACTAAAAATAATTGAGGTCTTGCAGTCTTTTGTGTAAGACAGATAATGGGTGGAATCAAGGCCTGTGCTGAAGTCAATGGCAAAGATCCCATTCATTTCTATTCGCTTCCATGTACTGTCTCTTATGGTCTGTATTATAGTTTTACTGACTGTGGAATAGTTACCAGATTTTGTCTATTTTTTCAACAAATCTGTCAAGCTGGTTCAAAAATAGGTAATGCTTCATCATCTGAGAATTTGCTAAGTAAAATGCTGAACACTGCAACTTGGACCAGAAGATTTGGCAGGAAAACGTTAAGCATTTCTTCAAAAACTGATTTGTCTATGACCAGTTATAAGACAATTCCATGTCCTTGAAAATGTACATCATTTTTCCTTTTTCCCTATAACATGTTTAAATTTAAGCGAGGGTCGCATTATATCTATATAGTAATAGCAAAGAGAAGCAAATCCTTTTAGAAGGAGTAAATCCTTGTTTATTTTACAAGAATTAAATGATGTTTCCCATTTCCTCTCAAATGAAATGCCATAAGCCCTAAGTGTGATGGTGCACAAAGGTCTTTTTACTTTATCAGTTGTGTGCTGTACAAGATATAATCATATGCTGTTTTTTAGTTTTAATTTATACATATCTTTCCAAATAAGACTGAAGATATAGAACATTGCATACTATGTTCCAACTGCTTTTTGTTTTTTAAATTTTTTAAATAACTAAAAATCAAAATATTTTTTAAAAATTATTTTTAAAAGGTTTTATCAAATCTCAGGTGATTTATGAGTCTTTGTAAATTTAGATATGTGGACAAAGTTTAGATTGAGGGGAAAAAAAGTTTCATATTGCTATAAGAAACTTAAACTACAAAATATGGAAAGAATATAAGGCAATTTAGGAGAAAAATATATGACCATGCCTTTTTTCCAAATGGGATAAGGTAGTAACTTACTGAAGTTGTATTCAATATATGAACAAACCTAAGATTCACATATAGACAAGCCTAATGGGCCAAATTTATTCCATGCATAACTTCATTAACTGCAGTTTTGTTATATCAGAAATGGATTTTATATATTGAAAATGTAATAATGCCTTTACATTGTATTACATTGTATTGGCATTCTTTTATTACAGGATAGAATGAATTTAATATACTGTAGATAAAAAATGTTGATGTCTATATTACATATAGACTCTTTCTGTTTAGGTAGAAATGCTGTTGCCCATATTATTTTCTCCAGGCAATTGTCTGCAATTTGCTATCTTGTACTACAAGTTCAAGCTACTGTTGTTGGTTAAGGAAAATAATATACCTCTTATTTAAGAAAAGGCTACTTCAGGTTTTCTTGATGATATCATTCTAAATGGGGAAAATCTCTGATGTTTCCTTACAGTGTAGAAAAAGTTCCATTACTTGGAGACAGAGTTTTGAGATCTGCACAAAGGTTAGAAGGCATCTTTAAGTCCAGATTTTGCCCATAGGCTTAGCCTCAGCATAAAGTCATGGGTACTATATTTCAGTCAAGTTGCTCTTGGCCCCTTTTAGCAGCTGTTCCAACAGCTGTTGGTAGTCAGGTCATAGAGATGCACTAGACACTTCCTGCACCTTAGTCAGAAACATCTAAGAAACATTCTGCCAACCATCTTCCCTCATGTGATTCCTACAGCATGAAGCAATCCTTCCCTTGCCACTAAAGATAGCCTTAAGGCTGCTTTTTATGACGAAGGCAAAGCAACCAGAAGCAAGGCAGAAGATACCTGCCCAAACTCTGCACATCACAAAGTCAATTTGCATTTGATCTCCCTACAGGTTCCTGGTTAGGAAGATATAGGTTGTGGGGAATGAGTAGGAGTGAGATGGGCAGATCCAGCAGTCACTGCTTCTCACTAAGCAAGAGCATTGGTATGTGAAGAGCTATTTGTTCACATGAGGACCATCACTTTAATGTCTGGAAGCATAACATATGTTAATAAATGTTAATCCTCACGGCATGCCTTGTGATGTTAAGAGGCATTAGTAGTATAATCCTTACAGCCTGCCAAGTAACTGGTTCCAGCCCCTGGCTGCCCCTGCAGTGCTCTGGGGAAAGACCCTGATGGCCAGTGCATGTACATCAGGCTGTTATTCATGCATTTGTAGCCAGGTGCTGCTCTGTGCCTCCAAGTGATGGATTAAGATTTATTTGAGGCCCTGGGCAAACAGAAAATGGGAGGCTCCCCACCAGATGAGGATAGGTTCTGCACCTGCCAGGGGACTGCAGCTAGGGCCGCCCGGCCTCCTCAGCACTACGGAGCGCTGCGGAGGTGAAGGCAGTCCTGGCCCCAGCTCAGCCCCTCCACCCAGTGGGTGTCACACAACTAGACCTGTGGTCCCCCAGCACCATGGGACAGGCCAGGAGTGGGGCCAGCTTGCAGGCCGATGGGCACAGGCTCTGTCCGCAGCTGCCCACCCGCCCCTCTGTCAACCTGAGCAGGGTGGGGCTTTCCCATCCTGTCCCAATGGTGCTGGTGCCAGGGGCTGCCTGCAGATGACAGGGAGTGGGGCTGCCCATAGGACCTCTTGGCAGCATATGGCCCTGGGAAGCCACCACAACCTGTAGGGAGCCCTGCGCTCATCCCAGCTCTTGACCCTGGCCCTAGCCTGGCTGGAGGGGAGAAGGTGCATGCTGGCTGCCCCAGATGCTCACATGGGCCATGCTACCCCTGCCACCCCAGGCCCTGCAGGCTCTTGTATTAGTCTGCCCCAGGCACCCCAGCCCTCACCTCCAGAGGTGTCTCCTGCTCCTGATCTTGCACTTGCTGCTCTGCACTGCTCCAGGCAAGCCGCTTCGGCCAGGGCCCCACGCACCCACCTGGAGCAGCTCAGTGCAGGGAGATGTACCAGGAGCAGGAAGAAAAGCTGCTTCTACAAGTAGAGCAGCACCCAGCTGGCTGCAGCCACACCAGAAACAGAAGTTACTCCTGCACCAGCTAGATCATGCCACACTGTTCCAAGTGGGCAGACAAGCAGCTTCAGCCAGGTGGCTCTTGCTCTAGTGTACGGGGCTCCAGCTTCATCTCCCAGCCACCTACCTTCCTGGGAGATGGACTCAGAGCTCTGTGCCCTGGGGGAGGAGTCCAGTTGAAGCTGCTCACCTGCTCACCCAAAATAACAAGGTGTGGCAGGGGCAAGAGCAGGAGCAAGAACCACCACTGGAGGTGTGGGAAGCAGAGCAGCACCTAGCTGGTCTGTGGGCAGCAGTGGGACTGGGGGGCGAGCTTACCAAGCATGAATGGGTGGGTCTCAGCTATATGCAGAGTGCCACAGTGGCAGTGTGGACCCCACCACCCAGGCAAGCTCTGCTACATGTGTTCCCCGCCACCCTCTTCCGTTACCCACAGGAGAGTCCTGGGTCCTAGTGCCCAGGCAGCTTTCCCCCCCCACCCCCCATCTCTCACATCCCTCCCCACAGGCACCCCAGACCCCAGAGGGCAGGGGCATGTGATCCCAGCCTCACCTCCCACTCCTGAACACTGCTCCCTGCTTGCCCATATCCCCATAGGGAGTTTTGGTGAGTTGTGGTGGGGGGAGGGTGCTGACCTGGCCTGTGACAGCTCATAAGAACTCCCCTTGTGGCCTTTGGGCCCAAATAATTGCCCTCCCCAGTTTATAAGGCACAAATCTATCCTGCCTTCTACTTGTACTATACTTGCCAACAATTGTTTCCTCCACCCAGTTTGTTCAGTGAGCAAGATATCTCTGTGATCTTTTTCATTACAGATTTCTACTTTAATCAGTTTGCTTAACGAAGTCTTTATAATTTATTTCATACATTGACTTGTCAGTAATTCAGGTGAAGGCAAATGAAATATTGCTGTTTCATGTATACATGAAGATTATTGCAATTTCTGTCCAATTCTGCTTTTACTGCAGTTATTTTTGAAAGATCTATTTCTTTAGATTATACGTGACATTAAATACTCATCTTTTGCATAATTTTACCACTTGGACATTCTGGTAATAAAGTTTAAAGTTTAGAGCAAGTTTGTAGCTTGATAGCATTGAAAAGAGTGCCAGAAGTGTAATTTCTGGATCCTGCCAATAAAAACCCTGAGTTGGAATAGCTGAATAATTCTTGCATCATTTTCCTGGTAGGTTTTACCAGTACTTAGAATCCCACATAGCCATTTGTAGGATGTTTTCTTGAAATTAAAATTACTTTTGATTATTTGAAGTATGTTATCAAAATAAAGTACTTGCCAGTGACTTGAATCATCATCCTACCGTCTTTCCATTGTTAGGAAGCTTTGCCTCATCTTTTGTTTTTGTTTCCAAAAACAACAGAAATATATTTTTCTGTAAAACTCAACGGTACTGTAGATATTTCTTATAAGCAAACGTGTTAATTCCAGTGGAAACCTAGATACAACTCTTGTATTGGAGAAAAGGCTGTGGATTTACTTTGTTACTAAGTGAGACTATTTGGAAACCATATTTTTTAGCATAGGAAAATACCCAAAAATATCTGTACTACAGTAACACAAAAATAGCTGTTGTGTAAGGAAAAGACACAAAGTATATGTGAATATTGCAGATGAATTGAAAGGATACATATACAAATGCACAAGAAAAATAATTTAAATGAAAAATCTTGTTTGTTAGACTATCAAAGGATGTAAGTGCACAGTTTAAGAAATGTAAAAGTCTAGACCAGCGGGGGTCAACCTTTTTGGCAGATATGCCACAAGTAAGCCGCATACCCTACCCAAGTTCCATTCCAATCCCCTTGTGCTGTCTGAGCTGCTGCTTTGCTTTCTGCTCCCTGCACTATCTGCAGTTGTGCTCCTTGCTGTTTCCCCAGTCTGCCACCTGCCACACACACAGACTAGACTGCCCTTGCCATTTGTATTCATGCCACAGGTCAGCCACCCCTGCTCTAGACAATACTCTAGACACTTATTTAGCTAGTGGAGTGACTGTAGTAAGTGTTTTAGTTTTTATTGTATTTGAAAGATTTTTTGTCCACCCTTCATTTAAGTTATGAGCACAAACTGCATCCACATATGTAGAGATTTCCAGGGAAAAAGCAGGTACGTTTCCATCTTCCATTGAATCAGGAATCCTACCAAGAAAGGGCGACTTGATCTTTAAACAGTAGATACAGGAAGTGCTGATGCTGATAAAATTCTCTGTCTGACCAGCAGTACTTGCTATTGGTATTATATCATGGCTGTGGAGCATGTTACATGGGGTATACCCTATAGATATTAAAATATCATTGCTTCAGTACTGTTGTGCCATTACTATGATGACAACATATTCTGATAGTCAAAAACCTATTCATTTTTTTCAATTATTTTTGGTTTAAAGTGCATACCATGCACTTCGAGGCTAAAATTTCCAAATTCATTTAATTAAAGAGAGGAATCTACATCCTGATTTAAACATCTAATAACAGAAACACCTCATTGTTCAGAGAGTGGCCTATTGGAAAGGAGATGACACTGAGCAATTCCTATTTAATATTTTACTGAGGTTAAAGATTTAGCAACCCACTGACTTAGGTACAAAGACAAGCAACATGCAGGAGTAATCCAGACACTAGCAGAGTATTAAGTAATCTTTTATAAAAGAGTTTTGAAAGTAGGTTATTTGTCTAGTTTTCACTAGTTAATATCAGTAGACCCAATTTATCCCAACATTCCTAACATGAGCTCAATTCCTTTTACACAGACAAAGGCTCTCAATGACAGTATCCCCCACTTCCCTCCACATGGGGCATCATCTGTGGTACTGAGGAACTATATAGAGGAAGCATTGGGTGTGTGCCAGAGAAAGCCACCACCTTGGCTTCCAAAAAATTCATAAAGATTAGATTGAAAAGGTAATATAAACACAATGTGTATTGCATTGATTTTAACTGTGGTAGCATCTTTGAGGCTGCCATTGACAGCAGAAGCTTTTGTACTAGTTTTGTCTAAAGTACATATATGAGGTTCAGAGCCAATGCTGAGCTTCCAGGCATTGGACCCTGGCCACCATCTTATTCCCCAGGGATCCATAATGTTTGTGGAGGGTCTGTTTCACAGTAGGGCAAACCTCACTGATGAAAGTCTGTAACAATTCATTACTATGGAGAAAGGATGTGATTGAATCCCATGTGACTGTATACACGTAGAAGAGGTGGCCCATGTGGGGGCCCCCTGTGTCACATTGATTTGGGCTAGCACTGCAAAGTTATTTCCTGATGAGCATTGAGAAGATTAGAGAGCAGCAGAATAACTCCATTTGTATGCGTCTGCCAATAGTCTTTTTCTGATTCAGTTATGCTGCATTATATCATATGGTGAAATCATAGATTATAACTCAGATAGGTTGTTCTAAGTTATTCATGTTATACTAATAACATACTGTGAATTAAATTCAGATTTTCAGACATTTCAAATTATCCTGAGTTCATTTCTGTTGGTAAGTGGCCACCTGTGTACCTTTAATTATTTTATTTTATTTCTAAAAGTATTGACCTTCCTATCCTCCCAAATCATTACTCATTGGAATGATTTCCCTATTTTTATTCAGTTAAAGAGGAGCTAGGAGCTTTAGTAATATGGTAGGGAACTAGCACCACATTATTCCATTTAACATAACACAAAAACAAATATTAATTTATTTGAATGTGCACTAATTTCTTAGATTATGTATAGTACTAGGCAAAAATAATCAAAAGATATGGTTTCATTAGTACTGCATTGATAATTAAATGTATGCCTCTCATTCATATTCATTAAACAAAATATAGTCATCTTGAGTGTCTTGTTAGTACCTTCAATACTTCAATGTCAGTCATTTCTACACCTGAGTTAATATTACCATACCTGAGATAAGGTTTTTAGCTAAAACAAAAAGCCTGCAGGTTTGTAAAATAGAAGAGATACATTATCAGGAATGGCTAACAGGAAGCAAAATCACAGGATAAATGATCATTTGAATAACAGAACATCAAGACAATTAAAAACAAGAGAGGGTTGTTAAAGTGTGTGAAGTGAAGTGAGATTATCAGAAATCAGGTGGATTTATAGTGAGTCACTAAATCAATTGATACCCTTTCTGCTGGTGGAACAAAAAGGCCACTGCTTCTCCTATGCAGTTGATTTTAAAGTTTGGATGAAATCAAAGTTTTGGCAGGAGTCAAGGTGGGGGGGGTGCAAATGTATAAGTGCACCCTGCCCTGGGTCCGCCTCTACCTGCAACATATTAGGAGAACTGAAATTGAGACCGCATTCTGACTCCTTCCCAGTAGATAAGCTTTCCCAATTATTTTCCACTTGTCTATCAAATACAGAAGTTTTTTTCACATAATATCTTTTCCTAGAAATAAACTGTGACAATCACATTTGGAATTACTTGAAAAAATATTTCACAGCATGTAGATTGTGAAGGAAAGAACATGTAAAACTGAAAGTATGTGAACTGCCCAGAGGCCTCATTAAGTTAATCTATCTCACAAACAAAGAAGAAAAGTTATGATTAAGAATCCACAAGACACAGCTATGATCTCCTAGCACCTGGGGTATTTGAAACCTGTAGGGCGGGGAGATCACCGCAGCAGCAATCTCCACGCCCTGGGGTTTTCATGCACCTTCAAGGTCGGGAAATTGAGGCAGCTGTATCTCCCAGTTGCAGGGGTACATGGCGTGCTCTCACACCTGGCAGCCCCTCAGCTGAGGTGGCTCCCAGCTACAAGAGCTGAGTTCTTGCCAATGCAAGGGGAGCCTGACCCCTGCACCAGCAATAAGATGCAATGGGATTGGTGCTCAACAGGGCTGTGTGAAGCTTTTGTTGCGGATTTGATTCAGGCTTGGCGATTCGGCCACCAAATTGGGTTGAATCTCCTCTGAATCGAATCAGCAACCTGATTTGATGGCTGAATCTGAATTGAATCAGGAGACCCATTAATCTCTCCAAATCAAATGGGAGGCCTCCTATTTGATTCAGAGACATTTGACTATTAGAACATAGACACAACTTTATGTTTTTTTCTACATACCTCAAGGTACTAGGCGGCTTGTGAATCCTGAGATGGTGGGGCAGATGGACCGTCCCCACAGGAGCATGGGGCTGTCTCCAGCATGCTCGGTGGCAGACCTGCAAGTAGAGCAGAAGCTGATCCAGTCTACTGCTGGGTCTGTCACAGAGCATGCAAGGAACCCCTCCCTGTCCCCCAGTTTGGTGACTGGTGCCTCCTGAGTGTGTGGGGCCCCCTGTGGCCAATCGCCTAGCCAGGAAGAGTGTGGGAGGGGGTCCCCCACATGCTCGGCATTGGACCCGGACACAAACCAGAAGCGGCCCCCCTGCACTCCTGTCAGACTCCACCCCACCATCTCAGCATTCACGAGCCATATCTGTTACCTTGAGGTATGTAGAAAAAACACATAAAGCTATGTTTGTGGCCAAATCCCTGATTCCCTAAATCAGAATCAAATCTTCAGATTTGGATTCGGCTGAATTAAAAAGGGACAGTGATCTGAATCAGCAAATCAAAACACTGCCCTCCAAATCAGGCCAAATCTGAATCGAATACAGCCCGCTTCGCACACCCTTAGTGCTTAACTCTGTCTTTCAGTATGAGATGTGTGTTCAGTGGCCCTTCATACATTTGAAAATCCCCTACTGTTTCATTAAAATCCATATTTTCTGGTTCTCAGCCATTTCCTCTCAGGTATAAGCGTATGTCACATGTTGAACATAGTTTATTACCCACTCTGTTTATTAGGTCTGAGATGTCCATGCAAATCCTGTCTTCGTCAGCCTCCAAGTCCTGATCTGGGCTGGGTGCCTCACTGGCTCCATGCACAGATTCATCTGTGATAGAAGCTAAAGTAAATAGACTAATGCTGAGGATCAATTTCGCCCCAATACTATAATAATAAAATGCAGGAAGATAACTTGGCTCCGTTGCCCTTCCTGTGTATTTTTAGCATGGCTCCATGCATTCTTCAGTATGTTAAATTTAGTGGCAAAACTTCCAGATTCTGCTGCAGTTTGGTACAACAGACTGGAAATTATCCAGTGGTTGCTTTTAAATTTTAAAAAATTAAACTTTTAATTAAATATTAAAAAAAACCCTCAATCACTACACTAGTCACTGTGTTTAGTTTATAAAATACATTTATTTCAGTTTTGTACATAGGCAAAAGTTATTTGTACTGCTAACTCATCTGTATCATTGAAATGTAGCAGGATGGTTTTGGTAACTGGGTATAGGGCTATATTTGGCACCTAATGAATATTTGGAGGTGGTGGGCAGCACACATTAATGGGATGCTTCTATTAAAATAATTATCTAGTAACATGATTAACAATGTTGATATTTAATATAAGATCTTTAAATACCAGATTTAACGTGCCATTGATTCAAATAAGGAAGTTCTTAGAGCTTTTGGCTCGGCTGTCTGCAGATTCAGGAAGATAATACTCCTTGGGTATATACTTGCTACCCTTTTTCAAGATTGTTTCATCCATAAGGGTAAAAACTGTAACTGTTCTAAAAGTTAAAATACAGGTTCTGAAGCACAGTCCTGCAGAGAAGAACATACTATGTGGTTTTTACAGCTTCAGAGTTACAGACTTTGTGGAACATTGGTTTGGTATAGTGTGGACCACATCACTTACACTGATTGCCTTGTGAACATTCTCCTCTCCCATTCATAATCATGCAGATGACTTTCACTGTAGTTAGTAATTGAATCCCATCCCTCTGACCAGTACAACAACTGTTTACTTACAAAATACATTCCTAATATTACATTTATATTTCTAAGCTTTTAATGAGTTTTAACAGCTGCAGACAGGTGAGGATGGCATCATGCTATTTATTGGCTTGCTCCCAATACACTTTGATATCGGATTCTTTCAACCTGAGATACTGTGTTCCTTTGTTTATTCTAAAGCCCTTTGTAACATCAGTTGCCAAAAATTCTCTGTAATATATAGGACCCTTTCTTTTTGATGCAGACTTTTCTGCGTTCATCCAGGCTAATGTCAGTCCAGGACTGGACTGCTGCAAATGCCCTCCTTGAGGCAGCAACTTTAAAATATGTGAAAACAATGGCTAGCGCAGAATGTAGCACCCTGCTGATAAACTTGTATGTCAAGCAAAGAGTTTAGAATATCTCTGATTCATAGTCTGTAATGGCTACATATTGATTTCCAGAAAGTGTTAATGCTGTTTTTGATGTATAAACTTGTATATGGGTTAAAGACTGTATATACATTTGTACATGGATATAGCTGTGCTTGGGACAGTGTCTTGTGCTTCAGTCTTCCACTGCAGTAAGTAGAATTATACCCAGGTAATTTAGTTGATCGTTATGGAGCTCTTCCAATATCAGGGCTCCTAATATTATGGCTTTGTGTGCTATATTTTATGCTTTACTTCCCCTGGTAGCCATTCTGGAAGATTGGTATTAGTCAAATACAAGTTACAATTTAGGGTTGGAGTATTGTTGTGGCCATAACCATATCATACTTTTGTCAAATGTAAGTTGTTAAATTCCGTACAGGTGTAATTCAATAATTTGTGATAGATTGGAGGTCAGGATGGGAGATGAAATAATCCATTCGGGTCTAAAACACTATGTGGCTACAAAACTTGAGGTGCTCAAGCTAACCGTTCATAGTTCAGAGACATGGGGTAAGACTGGTTGGAGGGCATTCTTCACTGAAAGGACCACAACTTTAGAGGTCTCACCCTTTTTGTTCAGTTTGTTTATGTTTCAAGCTTCTGGAGTCAGGATTGAAGCAAGATTATTAGAGATCGGGCACGGCGGAGTTTCTTTGGATAAAATAGTTTTGGTATTTTTTAATTGACGTCTCGTTTTATATCTGTATAGATATGTGTCTATATAGAAAGATATCTATATGTATCTATGGATAGACTATAGATTATTTAATACCCAAAACCTAGGACAGGTATACATTTGAAATATCTCAAATATCAGAAATTATAAATTAACATATTACATTAGCAATAAGTAAAGCTAAGATGCAGTCAGCAGGTTTTTATCTAAAGAAAACTCACTTTTACTGCATGCGTTATGTAATTATATTTTATGATAAAGTTTAACCTCATTGCTGGTATTAACTTTACACCCTACCTTTCCTTTCTGTAGTTCTGGTGAGCTCTGCTCTGCATCAAACCCTGCAATTAGCATTTGCATTTATTTATTCAACTTTTAAATTCTTTCACAGAACATTTAATGTTTATCAATGGGAAACATCATAAGAGAGTAACCTTTATGCTTTTACCTTTGGATGTTACTAAAAACATGCATCTGGTATTTCCTTATTTTAAAACAATCCTTTTTTAGGTTCTTGATTAAATGAGAAGTTTTTGTGATGTTGGTCAAGAAAACATTGCCATTTTTACTAACAAGCCCATTTGTAAGTAAGTACAAAGTACAGTATTCAAAAAGTACAGTACATTAAGTTATTTTCCTTTACAAAGCTTTTGGGTGAGTGTTGTATCACTCACAGAAGAACAACATGTAACAAGCAAAAAGGTTCACAGTTCATCCAACCTTAATGAAAGTTTGAGATGGTTGTTTCCAGTAAGAGTAACTCCTCTCTAAAGGATCCTTCAATTCCATTCAATCCCATTTCAATGAAAATGTGAGTACAAGAGGCTCTAAAGAAAGAATGTGAGGAGAAACTTGCTAGAGAAATAAAAGGTAACAGTAAAAAAATCTTTAAGTACATTAGAAGCTGAACACTTGCCAAGGAGTCAGTTAGGCCTTTGGATTATCAGGATGTAAACGGGGCACTAAAAGATTGACATGGCCATTGTCAAGAACTTTAATGCATTTTTTATACCCATCTTTTATTAGACCAACCCAAATAGTTGGAAAATAATTATTAAGCAAGCTTTCAGGTTCAAAAACCCTTTGTCAGGCTAAGGAAGTTTCAGCAGTTGGTATGTGCTCTTCTTGGATGGATTGAAAAGGTTGTAGAGGAAATTCATAAGATAAATGGTACCAAATCACCAGGACCTGATGGCATTCACCCAAGGGTTCTGAAGAAGCTTCATTTGGAAATTGCCAAACTGCTAACCATCGCATGCAACTTATCACTAAAAACAGCCTCTGTACTAGAGCACTGGAGGATTGCCAGCGTGACTCCCATATTTAAGAAAGGGTTCTAGAGGGGACCCAGAGAACTATAGGCTGGTGAGTCTAACTTCTGTTCCTAGAAAACTGGTAGAAACCATAAAAGAAAAAAAAATTAACACATGGATGAATATGACTTGCTGAGGAAGAATCACAATAGTTTTGTCAAAGGGAAATCATGACTCACCAACCTACAGGAGTTCTTTGAGGGTGTCAGTAAGCAGGTGGATAAGGGTGATCCAGTTGACATGGTATATCTGGACTTCCAAAAAGTCTTTGAAAAGGTACCCCATCAGAGACTTTTAATGAAGGTACACAGTCATTGGATTACAGAAAAGATCTACTCATGGATTAGAAATTAATTTAAAGATAGAAAGATTGAGCATAAATGGTCAATTTTCAGAATGGGAAGTAAACAAAGATGTCTCCTTTAGATCTGTGTTGGGATCAATGCTATTTAACGTATTCATAAATAATTGGAAAGAGGGATGGATAGGGAGATGGCCAAATTTGTGGGTGACAAAATTATTCAAAATGGTGCACATCAAGGTGGGCTGTAAGGAACTACAGAAGAATCTTGCATTATTGAGCAAATCCAGAACCAAATGACAGGTAAAAATCAGTGCAGATAAGTGTATAGGTGATACATATGTCAAAAATAACCCATATTATACTTATGCTGTGATGGGCTCTACCTTAGCTGTTACCACACAGGAAACAGATTTGGAAGTCATTGTGGGCAGTTTGCTAAAATCATCAGCTCAGTGCTCAGCAGCTGTCAAAAACACAAAAAAAATGTTAGAAATTAAGGGAATTGTAAACAAAACAGAAAGCACTATGCGCCTTTGTAAATCCATAGTGCATCCACACGAAAACTATGCCTGGTTTTGGCCCCCACACGTCCAAAAGGATATAGAAGAACTAGAGAAGGGACAGAGAAGGTCAGCAAGGATTATTAATGGTGTGGAGACACTTCTGTCTGAGGAGACACTAAAGGGCCCAGTATTGTAGCAGTGAAGTTTGGTGCCTGAGGCAAAGCCCACATTGGCAGCATACCCTCATCCCACACACACATTTGGGGGGCACACCCCCCCCATGCTTGCCCAGGAGTGCATGCAGCAGCAGGAGCCGCCTGTTCCCCGTCCCCACATCACCCCAAATCAGCCGCTCGTGGCTCTGTCTCATGCCCCTGCTCTGGCTGGGCAATGCCTGTTAGTGCCCCTTCGCTTGGGCGCGAAGGGTGTTTGCCCTGCTCATCCCCCCCATTGCTACAGCATTGGGTAGGTCTGGTCACTGTAGAAAAGTGGCGCTTGAGGGGGGACATGGTACGTAGTTGTAAAATACTAAATGGTGAAGCAAAAGTAAATAGGACCTTCTAATTTACTAACTCTCACAATACAAGAACTAGGGGTCTTAAAATGAGACTAGTAGTTAGTAAGTTTAAAATTAACAAAAGGAAGTTCTTTTTCAAGCTGCGTGTAATTAAAGCGTGGAACTCATTGCCCCATGGTGTTGTGGAAGCTGACAGTTTAACCAGATTCAAAAAGATATTAGAGAAGTACTGGGAGGAAAAGTGTATGCGTAACTAGTGGCTGTGGAAGTTAAGGGTACAGCTTCTAAATCAGAACTTACTGAATCTTAAATGCTGACAGAGGCTGACAGTGGAGTAGGAACAGGGGAAAATACCCTGGTTAGACCCTGTTCACTCTCCCTTTCGGCATCCACTCTGCCTTTGTGTGACACAGGATGTTGGGGCAGGCCTGTGGACCTAGCAAATGGCAGTTCTTGTGTTCTAAAACTAAGACTAAAACAATTGTGAACCTGCATGCAAGTTCTTAAAGTTATGATGGTGTCTCTGAAAGTCTCTTAAGCATCATGAAAAAAAATGAGGTTGAAGTTTTGGTTGCACCATTTCAAAAAGTATTAAGTTGAATGCATAGTAACCACTTAAAAACAAAAAAAGGATTTCTCAGCATTGTCCAAACACACACATGAAAAACTGTTGTGTTCAAGGCTCACACATGCACTTTTTAATGTAAGCCATGCTTTTCTTGGGAAAAGAAAATTAATGAATATAATGATTTAAAACTGATTTTCAAAAGTCAATTTAAAAAGTCACCCAAAAAGCCAAACTTTATTTAAAGCTTTAAACAAAATAAGAATAAGGTCAGGGGGCTGGACTAGATGACCTCTCAAGGTCTTATTGAGCCCTAATTTTCTGTGATTCTATACCAGGCTTCAGCAAGTATAAAAAGGTTCTACACGGATCTTCATAAATTCTGAGTAAAATAGCAATGTAAACATGCTTTCTATATTACGTAATAAACTATTCATTCTACCTGGTTTAGTAGGAATTTTCATATTTGAAGAGAACTGCATTACAGCTGGAACATTTAGCACAGTTTTGATATATTAATATTTGAGCTGATATTTAGCAGACAGTAGTCTCTGACTAACTTCAAAGTGCCTTATTTCATGAGAGAGGAAGCTGAATCTATATTCCTATCAGCTATACATGCTATTTATAATTATTTCTGCTCCTTTGCATAATTACCACAGTATTATGAAAACTTTGGTTGCATTGCAACCTGGAGAAATTTAATGAGATCACACGTCATATTATGTTCAGTAATATTAACTTTAAAAAATCCTTTGCTTTCCAACAAACTGAGGTGCAAAGAACTTCTTTACATGAGAAATAAATCTGTTTTGCTTCTGAAATGAACTTTGCAGTATATTTCTTGGCATTTTTGTGGCCCGCTTTTACTTTGTTTAAATAATTGAATAACGTAGATTCACATTCACATTGTGAAGTTAAATCAATCAGTCACATAGGCCCGCTGGCCTACATCCAATTGCAAGATTATGGCCTTAGTTTATTTTTGGTTAAACTGTATGTACAAATTTATGAATTAAAGCAGTCACCATAATTTTAAACTAAAGTCCAGAAATGTGTGGGTGTGTGTTCCCTTACATTATTAGACTGACTTAATGTAAAAAAGTTTGCATTATTTTCAGGATTATAATCTCTGTTAATCTCTGTAAATAATTTGCAAAGCAAAACAAGTCATTAATCTTAATTATTATTTTCATAAGAACAATTAAATTAATTGTAGTTAACAGAGAAAACAGTAAACTTGAGTTACAGTGATAGATGCCATATAGTTTTCCATTCATTTTGCTCCAGATACTTTGACAGACAAAGCATTTATTCGAAGGTTAGAAAGAAACTACAATGTGTAAGTCCAAGTTAAGGACAATATAATAAACTAGAACTGGTTTTTTCTATAGTTGATTTTATATGATACACAAGAAGTTTATTTTCATGAAATACTGCTACTTTTTTAGCAAGAGCAATAAAATCAGGTCAGATGTCATGATGTACCAGATGTGACTGGCACTTTGATTCTGTGGTTTCACACTTGTGACTCTTTCCATAATTTTTGTGATGTGAAAAATGAGCTCATGATTGGCTAGAGATATTTTGATCAGAGTTAGGGAATAACTGTTGCAAGCTGGAAATATTAGTTCAATAGTCCCATTATATAACCATAATTTATATTACAAGCTGGAAAAGCTATGCAGCTGTACATAAGTTCAATGTGAAGTGGTTGTACTTCAGAAAGAATCTTCTGCTTAGAGTGATAATTCCAGTTGGACACCAGTATTACCTCTAAAAATAGTAAGATTTTTTAAAAGGTAATCACTGTAGACATAGACAAATGCAGGGTGGTTTACCTTGGGAGAAGGAATCCACAGCATACATACAGGCTGGGGAGTTCCCTTCTTGAAAACACAGAGGCGGAAAGGGATCTTGGAGTCATTATTGACTCCAAGAT